>JAVJGJ010000047.1:97186979-97270416 GCA_035590215.1 Microhierax caerulescens
CTCTGAATTCCTGAATTAGACTGTATTTGTCACCCAAAGGCAGTACAGGGTGAATCATCAGGCAGTCATAGTCTTCTGTCTTCTCCACACACTGATCAAGCTGCCTCATGCTGCACTAGTGACAGCCCATCGCTAAGGTATTAGAAACCCAAGCATCGGAATTGAGTCTTGTCTTAGGACCATGGTCAGATTCGGAATCATGCTAGTCTCTGTCTCTATAAACCCAGGAAGCCTAAGGAAACTGAAGGCGAGCTTTCCCATGTGTTTGGGAAACAAGCAACAGGATGCTGACACACAATTCAATCCCGCTATTCCCAAAAATAAAATGTGCCGTTTTCAGAGTTTTCTGTGTCTGCAGGCAAGAGACTAAACCCAGCTCGTATATGCCCATAATAGTTGTCTTGCCCAAGTCCTTTGCTAATTCTTTCCTCAAAGCTGAGAAACCGATATATTTTGTCAAAAAGTGTAGTTTCTGCTCAGATGGCAAGCAGTAGTACTCTGGACAATTCCTCTAGAATTTAATCTAGCAAATACCCAAGCTGCAGCAGGCTGAAAAAAAACACTGCAGCAACAACAGGCCAGCTGTGACCCACAGACAGCTCCAGCATGTCACTGCCCCAGGAAATGTGTCATCTGCAAGCTGGAGGTCCTAGAGGAATGCTGAGCGCCCTTCCTTGCACACTGAACCGTGGATCCCATCTATGGTGAGGATTAGTCAGCACTTGTACAGGAGCTGGAAGAGGTTTAAGGCTATGATGAACACTTTGATATTCTACGTTTAAAGGCAAGAAGAAACCTTCTCTACTGATTTACAAAAGCGTAAATTAGAATGAACAAGTCTGCCCATGACCTTGAATGGGGCAGACAGGTGGTTTCAAATGCTTACCTCAATTAAGTACACATACTTTACAGAGATGTTTCTCTGATAACCGGATAAATGATAACATGGGGAAATTTCATCCTGCTACAAAACATAAGGTCTCTCCAGTTTCTACTTGCAGTGATATCAGCACATACACAAAGCTACATTTTGCTTAGAATCTGCTAGTTAAAGTAAAAAAAAAAAAATCACGTAGAAACAAGCAGCCTTTTTTGAACTAACAATAGAAATAGAGGAAGGAGTATGAAAGTTGTTGAAGACCCACCTAATTATTAACATAGATTAATCAGTGAAGCGTATTGGTTCTTGATATAAGAACTGTAATAACACTAATGGAACAAATCCAACCAAGAATTGAGCTTTGAAAGCCTCCAACAGTCTTTTGCACCTTAACCTTTCGTCCAAGACATCTTAGCATATTGTTTCCAAACAACATTTTTGTTTAAAATTTGACTGGATTTCATAAAGGACAAATGTTTTAAATAAATAAATATAAAAATGAAATAAAACTTTAAGGACAAATGTTTAAAATAAATAAAAAATGAAATAAAACTTTGATTTAGAATTAAAACTTTCTCTTTTCTGCTAAAACTCTTTTCCTCCAATTGTATTTCATTTTGCCTGATCCCTTTCCTTAATCCCGTCGTTTTCTTTCATCAATAAACCAAAGCTATTTAAACATACATAAAAATCAGGGTCATTAAGTTAGGGAGACTTGCCAAATTCAAACATGTACACTGAATATCTTCTTCCCATAAAGCTGCGTTCAGCTTTAGAGCTAAGTTAAGGCTGAAAGTTCAGCAGTAAGTTACCCGTATTAGGTATGTAAAGGGAGTGGGGTTTATCTTCAGTATTTTTCAAGCATGGACTATATAACACTAACAACTACTGTTCTGCCATTCAAAATTTAAAAGGAAATGAACTGCTAAAAACATAAGCTGTCACAAAGCCACTCGTTTCCTCCTTTGAAACTTTTCATACTTGCACGAAAACAGTTTGCATAACAGACATCAACTTCTGTAAAGAGAAATGCGATTTCATTTAGAAATGGCCACTGCAAAAGATTTATTCAACTCACATTACATTTTATCAATATTCATTGTTGTTTCCACAAAAGCTGTAAGAAAAATAAACATTGACTTTGAGTTTCATCAGCAGTTCCCAAGTTTCAACCAAAGTCTACTAACCTGCATCTTCAATGAGCCTAAATATTTTAGGATAGTATCTGACTTTTGCTTTGATTTGATTGATCATCCAGACCAAAAAGTAAGAAATAGAGTGGATTAAAACTACGTCAACCAGAACATGCAAACAAAAATGTTTGCATAGACCCCCTCCTCAGTGACACTGCAAACACACACAAAACCAAAGGCTGAGTTCCTCTGGAGATGTTCATGAAACCTTTCATAACAAATCACTTTGCTCCCTCACCTGTATTTCTAGTACGCTTGAATGCAAGCAGACCAGCCAATAACAGCTACATTTAAGAGCAGAGGTACATTCTAAAAAGTTAAAAACAAATCACTGTAATAGAATAAAAATATAAAAGAAAATATACTAATTCATCTGAGAAATGAAAGACTGTAGATCACATTTTAATTAACACTATTTAAAACTCAAGCTTTCAAGAACTGTGTCTAATTCTCCCAGGGTTTCATTGACACTATCCAGTTGGTTTTCTTCTTTTGAAAATTGCAGAGTGCAACTGCACTTGTTGAGTATCATCCCTCTTTTCTATATGCTGAAGGGAGAGCAAAAATTCTCCCAAGTAGTTTGGCTAGCCAAGGTTAAGCTCAGATGATCCTATATAGTGATATTTCTACCTGTTCTATTTTGCTTCTCCTCTTCCTTCCTTCTTTGCTTTAGATCACAGTCAGTTTTAACCCTATGATTAAACTGTCATTAGTGAGCAATTTCTAAAAGGTTAAAACTATGGGGTTTTCAAACCCCAGTTTTCCAGTGCCTGAGCATCAAAACATTTATGGCTTGTTTAATCTGTGACTTCACAGGACCATATAATGATCATTATGAACTGTTCCATGTTTTAAAATTAATAACCAGATTTGAGCAAAAGCTGCAAAGGAAAAAATGCCATCAGAAGGCAAACCGCTAACAGTGCCACTCAGAATTTCTGCCCGCATATTCAGCCCAACGCTTTTGAGACTGGAGATTAATTAGGAAAGTACTATAAGGAGATGATTACGTATTGTGTTGTATAATTCTAGAAAATTATTGACACCTATAATTACTTAACTGGAAATGACATAATTTTTTCATTAGAATATAGAGATGTTCTGACATAAATTATGTTATGTAAATGAAGTAATAATTTATGAGAACATAACCCATTTAAATCAATGTCAATGATATCACATTTAGGTAAAAAGAAATAGCAGAAATATGTCATTACAATCGGAAGATGAGCCTAGACCACAGTTGTAAGTGCTGCCTGGCATTTAAACTGAATTTAAATGTTTGTACAGGTCTGTAAGACCTTATGGCACTTTGGGAACTCTTCTCCAAAGGAAATCACAGCAGAAGGAACAGAAAGCAGAGAGATAACCCTTTCCTCATCAACTCCCAAACAAACAAACAAAAAACCCTAGTAATTTAAACAGTGCAAAAACCCCTTAGTAATTTAAACAGTGCAAAAAGCCCCTAGTAATTTAAGCAGTGCATACTGAAGGCAGCAGGAAGCATTCAGTTGCTCTACAGACTGGGCTTACTACTGCCATAACTCCAGTGGTATCTGAATACTTCCCAAACAGAATTTGCTGCTTTTCCATCTGTAGCAGAAGTAACAAATAGGGTGGTGGGGATGTAAAGGACCTTTTCACAGACATTAGCAAGCTGAAAGAAAGAAATTTTGCTTCCTATCAGGTGAGTCAAAAGAAACCACTTAAGCACAGTTCTTTCTGTTCACATTGGTGAGCCTGAAGCGTATGCTCAAGGTCTTAATTTTGATAGTGTCCAAAGTCCTTGTTCATTCATTCATCCTGCTTCTGCTCGAGAAAACCAGACTAAGATTCTGTTCAAAGTCATGGGCTACAGCTCTGTGTCTATGCAAAGTGCCAAGTACGAGAAATAAAACCCTCTAGACAGAAATAATGACGACAGTTAGAAAAGACAGCACAAAAGCTGTGCAAGTCAATACCTATCTTCTCAGAAAGTTCACAATACCTAGACTTGCACATAGTGACTGAAAAAAAAAAATAGGACAATATTTTCTCTGACTTTTGGAGAAAATGTGAACCATCTTAGCACAAGTTAATAGAGCCGGAATGTCCCCTAGGCATAATGAAGGCATGATGGCCCTATTTTACTTCCAAAAGCACAAAACCTTTAAGTTTAGCAAGCTCCAAGAAGGTTCCCAGAACTTTCTTTTACATCTTCTCATTGGGACTTGCTGACGACTCCTCTACACTTGATCACATCTCTAGGCCAGATAGAAACAAGGGCCCCGATCCTGCCTTGTTTTCCTTCAGGATGTTGTGTGTCAGCAGGGCACTAATGACAGCTGAAACTTTTGCTTTCCTCCCTGTGGGCCCTGAAATAGGACTCATCCAGTTACAGGAGCTGGAAAAGGGTGGGGGTATTTCACTGTGACTTCCCCCCATAGTTTATATACTCCAAGGAACTTAAAAAAGTTGACCCTCTTAACAACAGGACTATGAGCCCCCAAGATACTTAAATATATAAACTAAGACCAACTATACACTACAGAAATCACCTTGTATAATGACAGAATTAGGGGGGGAAAAAAAGCGCACGTTTGGTATTTTTTTTTCTGACAGGTCTCAAATTGTTTATTTGTAGACACACTGAAGTTGTCCAAATAAACTGGCAAAAATTATCTACATAAATCACCTTAGGTGCTATGTATAAACAGCACTTACTGCAAGGAATAAAACCCCCCAATAAAACAATAAAGAGATGAGACAAGATGGTCTTTTTTTTCTTCTGGTATATAATCTTACTTCCAAATCTAGTTCTTTCACAAAGATTATATCAGATATTTTTTCTTTGTATATTGTGTAATCAAACTGGTTTAGACATCTCCAATAATGAAGACATTGCTACTATTATTATAAAGTCATATAAAAGTAGGTGAGCAGCTGTAGCCTAATAAACACACAGCTGAACAAAGGAAACTGCTGACAAGCTGCAATCTTGTTTTAATGTAAATTCTCATGTGTTCACATCATATTTTAATTGTACACAACAATAAATAAGCTTCTGTCACTAGCACTTTCTGATAAATGGGCTAATGCTAATTATCCCTCTATTTTCAACCACATGGTTTTAGTGAAAAGATTAATGTCAGGAAAATAACACGAAAATAATGAGCTTTGCAAGCCACTTGAGTGGCAGAAAATATTATAGTTTTCTTTATTTGATTTTTCTAGTTTTATATGAAAGCTGTGACAACACTCTCGTAAGACATCTCAATATTTCAAGCATTAGATCTAGCAATATATTAATTATGTAAGGAATATATAACCAGATTCCCTACATTTTTCTTCAGGCTTGTTGTACTGGTGAACTGAAAGCCAAAATGCACAACTCCAGCATCACCACTGAATTTAAGGGCTGGTCTTTGTTATATCTGAAAATATATAATTAAGTATGGGCAACAAGTTTCCCTTCTCTTCCGTCCTTTGTTCTACAGCTGGTATTAGGAAACATTTGGTCTGAAATCATTTGTACTAGTCTGACAATGTTATTTTAGCTCTGACTAATGATAAGGCACGGCATCTAAAAGAATGATTGTCCAGGGAACGATTAAGAAGAAAGGGCCCTTTGAGCCACTCAAGTGCTACAAACTTGCTTCTTTTCATTTTCACTCTTTTTTTTTTTTTCCGACTAGTCTTTCTAGTTACATGTCTCAAGTTTCCAGTCAAAATCAAGACTACAATCAACACACAGCTTGAGACACAAAAGTGATGTTTGCACTACGTGGTGGCCCCTACACCAAGGCATGCACACTTGCTGTACTGCAAGCGTGGAATCGGTTCGGCGGGAGCACAGCCCCTACTGCATGGAGGAACCTGCATGCTCAAGCACACCGCATGGGTTAGCGTGCTCGCACCAGCCACCTTGCCGAGCAGTAGGGTTGAGGGAAGACTGGCAGATGCTACAGCTGCTTTATTAGTGTGGTACCAACAACAGGTTATTAGTGTGGTACAACCAACAAACAGCTGTTGTCCAACTGCTCCATGTACCTTGGCTGATTTCCTGTTTAAACAGAAAGACCTTGTGTTGCTGTCCTTTAAAGTAATTGATAGGTGGTAACGTTTGCATCTCACGTGATGTTAGCATGACGCTGCTAAATATGATATTATTGACTCTTCCCAATGAGAGTTCAACTAAGGTTGCCAGAACTTCTCTCTTCTCACTAATAATGTGATTGTGGCTAGAAAATGTCCCTAGAAGACCTTATCCAATGATGACACTATAATACATGGTGGCTTTGGTGACCCTTCTTGCTCTCTACAGTCCTCCTGAATGCACACAATTTCCCTGAAGAACCTTCCCCATTATGGACACTGTAACACAGAAGTCCAGCTCTGATCCATCTTCACTGCAGAAAAGTGGGAGATACATCCCTGTCCATCAGAGGGGAGAAGAACAAAAGGGTACATGCAAAGTGTAACCACCTACAATCTCTTTCCTTCCTCTCTGCTGCATCAGAGAGGATGCCAGCTGAACCCCTGTAAGCTGGGCAGGGAGCCTGATCAAAGCAGCACTATAGAGGAGACAGGCTGTACAGAATGGGACACAGGATCCATATCATTCAGTTGCCTCAAAAATCTAATGTGTGTCATATTGCTTGGGAATTTCATTCAGAACTGCAGTGTTGCCATGATTTTGAGATAGTGTTCAACACTGCTTTACATTTCTCCCCCTAACGGTTTCAAGACTGTTATTTTTCTCTTTCTCACATACATATATTCAGCAGTAGTCAATGCTGCTCCTTTCATATTCCAATCCACATCCTGCCACTGTCCTCTGCACCTAGCCTTACTCCCAGATGTCCCAGAGTCACTAAATCACTGTCAGTGATTACATTTGCATTCTACTTTCTCATCCAAGTTCAGCTAAAAGTATAATCATTTTTTAAATTCTTGAATTATTCTAAAAGGTGTTAGGCAAGAGTTGAATTAAAAAATATCAGCAGATTGATGTTTGGCAGCTATTATTTTCTAGTAGAGATGGCCAAATGCAGTTTGCCTTGTTTCAAAGCCATTTGAACTTTGTAGGTCAAAAGCCTGATTACACTATTATGAGGTTCATCTCCCATGTAAAATAGTTTGTTAAAGGGGAGTGAGGAAAGAGACACAGATACAAGCTTTAAAAACCAAAACCCTGCTGATGCTGGTTTTGCTTTTAGGAAGATTGTTAACCTTTTTTTAAGATAGTCTTTTATCACAGCATCCTATTTCACTACATTTCATTTTCTTGAAACGTACAACTGAAGAAATTTAAATCTGAATGGAATTGAAATTGCTAAACCAAAATACTTAGTATTCTATAGAATTTTTGCTCTCCAGTCAGTTCTTTGGTCTCTTCTTTCAATCCTTTTGTAACAAAAACAAGTATTTGTTTGCTAGGACTTAAAGTACCTGATGATTCGGGATGCCAAATCAGAGAAACTTTTTGTAGGCCTGGTATCCAGGAGTAAGTAATTAGTACTTTCAGGAAATTAGATCTCCTTTGGAATCGTTGCAACTGAATTTGGAAAATTAAGGTATTTCAAATCCTAGTAATTTTAAAAACTTTTAGCCTTTATGTAGATGGAAATACTAAAAAATAAGAGAAGCTATAATTTAATGAGAAAATGCTAAAGGATTACAGAAAAGTATATAAGCCTAATAGGTGTACACACACAAGCACATAACATTATGCTAATGTAATTATGTACTCTTGAGATCATAAATAGTCATGCAAAATTGAAGTACGAAGCTACAAGAAGGGGAAGAGGATCTTGTTGAAACCTGCAGTGGTCAAAATGTAAGATGAAAGTAGGCTTTTTAACATTCTTGCTTGTCCAGTTTTCAGCATCAATTCCCACAAAGCTTTCAGCTTCATTTAAAAGAAAAAAGTTTCAAGAAAACATTAGGAGCGTCTGGTACAGGAACTGAGCAAAGAATCAAAAACATGTAAGTGGAGGTGGAAATAAAGAATAAAAGACATGTCAAGAAAAGGATCCTAACAAATACAACAGTGAAGGTGATAGACTAGAAGAGTCTATAAAATCCTGCATTATTAAATCACATCACCTTCAAAATGCAATATATATTCCATCTTGGAACTACAATTACATGAATAAATTGCATGAGCATCTCTGATGTCATCAGGGCTCCTCAGTGGAGCAACAGTCCACTCGAGCAATCCTGAGGGCATATTATTTAAGTCTTTCAATGACACCTGTAATTTGCTTTTCAGCAATAAGAATTTTTCTCACCAAACTAAAAGAAATATTGATATATTAGCAGAGTTAGGGCCGCACATAACTGACATATGGGACACAAATTACTCTTATCCATCTTATAGTTATGAACTTTGAAAATAAATATCATGTGCCAGTTTGTGAATATATGCCCATTTATATTGCAAACACAACATACTGTATTAATGGTTTAAAACAACAAAAAAGGGCCCTGATCTTTATAAACAATGATTCCTTTTATGCTTTATGGAAACCTGTTATTTTCTCATTTATGCTACGAAGTACCTTTTATAGTATTTAAATATTTAAATACTTTTATAGTATTTTAAGTCCTTTGAAGAAAAGTAGCAGTATGAGGATGTATTAATATGGGAATTATTCAGTTGAAAAGATTAGTGTGGTTTTGTTTTTCACACTAACCTACTTCGTGTAGACTGCTGCTATAATGAGAATAAGCAACACCCAGCTACTCACTAAGGGGTCTTAGTTAAAATTGTAGGGCTGACTAAATGCTGCTTTACCAGTAAGCTCTATGTAGCTTTTCTGCTTCAGCACCCAGGATTAGCAGCGATGGGCGCAGCCCCCCTGTGAAGTCCTGCCTTTCCATCTCCCCAAGCCCACTGCAGGGAAAACCTCTGCCTGGGGGACATGGAGACAGCCCTGAACCAGACCCCCCTGGAAACACTGGCCTCTTGCATCAAAAGCCACAAAAGAAGCATTCAGTCAGAATGAGCACAAGGTATTCCACCTCAATTCTCTCTTTTTTCCATGAAAAAATGGCACAAGAGTAAACTACAGCTACAAATAATGTAATTTAAGTTATATAGTCTGGTGGACTCCACTGTTCAGTATACATACATCACATATATACACACCTCACATCATGTATGCATGGCAGATTTTTATACACACATTTTGTTTAGCCAAGGTAGGGGCAGGTTTTGATATACATTATCTTTTCCTGATGGAATTGTAATATGCAATAAGTCTACCCATTACAATTTCCAAGGATTTACAGCATTAAAATATGATTTTCATCCACAAGGTACAATATTATGCACTGTGGAACATACCATTTTGACTTTTCAATGTATCCTGGGGTTTTGCTCTACAACAGTTCTCTTGCAATTAAGTATACCAGTACATTGCCTTGAAAAATGCGTTTCAAATCACTGGAGCTATTTGATAATATAAAATGTCATGCACCTGTTGATCCATTTCTAAATGAACACTACGTGCTTCTGGAAGAAGTACTCTTGTATTGGTAGTAAAGGATTTAGGTAATCATTGGCTTTTGACAAGACTGAGGATTGCATGTCAACTTCATTGCTTTTAAAATGCCCCCTGAATGGTTTAAAACCGCAAGCTGTACACGCAGAGTAGAGCCGGTATGCAAATTATGAATTTTCTTATGCCGCATCATATGAACTCATCAACTAGGCATTGCATCCCAGAGAAAGCATCTGCTGTGTGTAATTTAGGACAGTAATTCACAGCCCATGGAACACTGCATCACCACAAATTACATTGTTATAAATTTATAATGATGTTCGTATAAAAACATTATGTTTTAATAGTTTAAAGAAGTGACAGCATTGGGCACTTTATAAATATTTAACTAGTAGAGTCTTCATAATTTAAAATGTGGAGGTTTCACCACTGAAGATGTTGGATTGAATCGCTGTTTGAACTTGGAGAGGGGGTCAGTAACTGTAGAAATCTACTTCAATGCACACAAATGCTATTTTTAAACATAACCTTATTTCAGAATTCTTACACGAATCACAGTCATCTGAAATTGTGCACCACTGTGTTCATAAAGCCCAGATATCGTTACTATTGCCAGGGATTAGTATGTGACATGGGCCCTCTGTTGGGGAACTCTAAAAGTATGCATTTACTGTTACCGGATACATCAACCAACCATAGACACATGACACGTCCAGGGAAAAACTTCAAGTGTTTTGTTTTCTTTCACTGTATATATATTTTAACTGATGCTGCTAAAATAATTTTCATCTTTGATCTTTCCAACTATCTCTAACTCCTTAAACATTGCCTTCCTTTTGCTTCATATGGTCATATTGCTTGGTCTCATCATCACAACCAGCACACTTTTGTTCTATGTATGTCATATCTTTACTCACAATTTCCATCTGGCAGACAACGTGTACCTGAATCTGTTAGTCTCCTTTGTCAAATTCATGTGCCTCAGAGTCCCACATCCTCCCAGCTTGATTGCCAAGGACTGTCTCCCTCTACAATACACCCCATTAAGCACTCTGACTGTTGATCCGCACGAACCCCTTAAAGCACTTCCCTGTTTATCTGCATCCACACACTGGCTATTAAATCAAGCTCCATGTGACCCTGCAGATTTGCTCATGGCGAGATTTTTGAAAATGCCAGCTTCTCGGCAGTGCTCCAGCCTTATAAAATGAAGAAGGTAAGGACTGAGACAAAGTGAAACACAGCTAATGTTTGCCAGATACCATATTAAAGTGTAGAGCTTGAAATATGTAAAAAAAAAAAAATAATAATAATCAATAGATAGAAATATTGGCACGGAAAATCAGGGAGCTTGAGGACTGGCAAAGAGGATATGTCAAGACCTTTTACTCTTACTGTCCAGTAGTAAATGATTTAGAAGTCAAAGGAAGGATCACCCCTTTCCAGCAGGGAATCCAATTCATACATTAGTTTTCCTCCTGGTATATGGTAGCTAAAATTTTACTTACATGCTGAAATGTAATGGACTATTTCACCCTCAGTAAAGCAAGGGTCAGCAAGGAGACTGAATTTAAGAGAATAGATGTAGTAAAAAGGGAGGTTTTGCAATATGAGTTTGCAGAAAGTCGCAGTAAACCCAGGTTCTATGCATAACTATCTCACCTTCAACACGGGCAACCAAAACCCTTCAAAGCTCTTTCAGTTTCTGGTAACAGCCTTACATGAAGACTATATGAAGTCTAAGGATTTATAAATACTCTATGACCATAAGAACTTAAATTTGGAATAAAATGAAGATATGTTTGTATTAATAATCAGGAGCAGCTAGTTAAATTCCCATGCCTGCTTGCACAGAACTGAACACTGTCCAAGAATCTGTTTTATCCAGGATAGTCACCTTCCTGTTAAATTATTTCCTATTAGGAAAGAGTCACTTTCAGGCAATTCCTTATCTTAATTTGAATACAGGAAACAAGCCGGACTGTTCTCTGGAGCAAGAAATTACTTTTTACTGTACTTGCACTGAGCTTATCACAAGGAGGTCCTGGTCTACGGGCACTAAAGCAATTCAGTTATAATAATAATGAAAGCAGCAACTACTGCGCATATGCTCCCCATAATGGGAACAGCTTCCCATTAATATTACAGAACCAGGAAATATGTGCAACCTGGTATTAACATTCAAGCTGAGAAAGTATTTTTTAATAATTTAATCCTATTTGATTGGTGTTGAGAGATCCTCTTAAGCAAAATGTTGTTGATATTTACTACTTCTTATGTGAGGACCATAAAAATATTTTGCAAACATTAAACATCACAGTAGCTTATGAGGGTAGGTGAGTAATATTAAAAAAAGCCACTAGGACAAAGCAGAAAGCAGCAAAAGCAGCAACTGTCCAGCCGTATATTAGAAGGTTGTCAGCATCAAACACTCACTAAAGAAAAATAAAGGAATGCCACTAAAATAGGCCTCTGTTTGAACTTCTGGGTTGGGAATGGGAGAACTCAATATATGATTTGCTAGCAAAGCAGGTGTTTGTTTATGTGGTAGAAATACCAAAGGATAGTGTGCTCTTTTCAATATGGAAAAAGAAGTTCACAGTTACAGTAAAAACATTGATAGCAAATTAGTTGTTGCAGTGGTGTAAACATATAAAACAAACCAGCACCTCTGGATTAAGATAACCATAGATATTCCAGACATATCACCAGCTGCAAAAAGGTGGGACCTAAATCACATCAGAAGTTAGAAGTCCCAGTAAGTATTTCCTTAATCAAGCTATACAAACTCCTACATAACCCCCAAATTGGTAAGTCAATTACACAAAAATTTCCTCACCATCTGACTTTATGTATCACTAGTTAATGTTCTGATTTTACTACAGGCTATACAAAGCCTAGCATTTTTAATCAAACAAGCTTGTGGACTCATGTGATCAGCTTAAAAAAAAATCTCTGCTTAGATCAAATCAAAATTTTACTTCTCAGAGTTGTTAGGAATTTCTCAACAGTTTGAGTTAAGAATACCCCAAGTCACATACAAAATGAAAACAGACTGTTTACAGTTATGCATACACAGTGATACAAACTATACCACAAGAAGCAAATTAGAGCAAGTGTAGGCAGAGAAGTAGAAAATTCAGACAGCAGAAGAGGATTCTGACACAGCCAGAAATAAGTGATCCTATAAGCCTGGACAATCTTATTGAGATTTAAATATCTGCCTTTTCTATGAGAAGAAATAAGCAGAGCATTCCTGTACCACCTAGTACTTTGGGTCAAAAAACAGCAAATTTTTCTGCAAGCTGGTATCAGCCACAGAACTTCTGGACAGGATCAAAAGTGACAAGATAAGGGAAGATAAGAATTCCAGGGACTGGATCGGAGACAGATTTACCCATGGATACTTGTTCTGTTTCCTTTCATAAGACAGAAGGATAAATACTGGAAAAAATCCCATCAGCATATAACTTTAGAATGCTGTGCGTAAGAGTTTCAGCCAACTGAAAGAAGGATGTTGTAAAATTAAAAGAGGTAAATGAAAATTAAGACTAATCAGAAACAGAAAAGGCTTATTAAAATTCTTTCAGGGCTCTAACCAAGCACATAAGTCTAAATACCAAAATATTCTTCCCTCTCCTCCAGTACAAACCATAGGATGACAATGTTAAAAAAAAGGAGAAAGCCAAAGACAGTGCTAATGTATTGTACTAGTACTCGGCATCCTATAAAACATTCAATGAGTTACACAAAGTACAAATGAGCCTGAATTTACACCTTCAGAAGCTACATAAGCCAGGCACACAGGTCATAAACATGCAGCACATGCCTCTAAGGTGAAACAATATCCAACTATTTCAGATTAAAAATTAAAATTCTCCTTATCAATCAGACCTATACAGTGAAAAAATTGTCCTGGATTTCAATACATGGAATCTAATTAGTCCAGTTAAAATTAACCATGTATACTACTATAAAGAATGCCATGGGACCTCGAATGACAACGAGCTACAGTATCCCTCTCACATCTGGATATCCTAAGTATTAGCAGACGTACAAATAACACTTTCATACAGAACTTTAAAAAGGGTGGTTTTTGAAAAGCCATGTTATTCTTAATATGAAGTAAATGATTATACACTAAATAATCAGTATTTTAGGCTTTGGTATTTCTCGCAAAATATCTGAGAACATATTGGAACATTATTAAGTTTTGACTATTCAAAAATCACACTTTCTTTGGCAAAATGTTTTCCTCCTTAGTGCTGCAGAAAATGCTTTACTGAGCTTAAAAAAAAAATCTTCCATCAGGGTTTAATGATGAACATAAAATATTTAATTTCCATGAGAATTTGGTAGAGCCCGTATGACATCACAAACTGAGCACAAAGTTCAAAAGACAGCTTAAGTGAGATTTTAAAACTTTTTTTTAATATCTAAAATACTCAGATAATCAATATTGGCTTGATTCTCTGTTCAGGAAACAACAAAGTACAGTAAAAGGGCTGTGCTGCAAGAGAATTATGCCCACCAAATGCTGAATTTCTTTAAATTACACTATACTAACTCCAGTTAAACAATTGTTTAATTGTTGTTTAAATTGTATTAAAGTAGTTGTGATTAGTTGCATTCACCTTCTAGTAATTCAAACCTGTTTTTCTTACCTCTTCATTGTAAACTCAATGTATTGCTTCTGGACCAACAGCAACAGCCTGGCCAAGCAATTCTGACTCACAGCATCCCTGCTGACTGTTAATATCCATCAGGGACATTGTAAATTTTTCAATCAAAAGGAGTGTAATCAGATTGCATTTCAGTCAAACCATATGCAAAATTCAAAAAAGCTATGCTTCAAAGCTTACTTTGGGACTAGATTAAGACCCAGCAGCGGAGGAGGAGAGCCATCTCCCCGAGCCCACTCCCTTCCCATGTGGCAGGGCACCGCAGGGCATGCCAAGCAGCTGCGGGTGCTGGAGGCTTCCCCACCTCTCCTCTCTGGAGACTCTCCAGTTTCATTAAAACCCTAAAACAAAGGTCTGTCCGAGTGTGCAAACAGAGGGAACTTCCCCACATGGCGGGAAGGGTGAAGAGGCGTTATCTTTCCCATGTATTTGCTCCAAAGCATTTTGAGAACCCTGTCCTGTTTATGATTTCCATCGTGTATCTTAATGCTGATTAGCTTTTTCTTCTTGGGGGGCTCTTAAGTTGTTTGAGTCTAATGAAATGTTTTGTACCACCCAAGGATATTATCTATTAGACTGAAGCCAGAAAAAGATGGTCTAAAAAGAGGGGATGCTGACTTGGTAACAACTTGAAAATAAGAGATTAACACTAACAAAGGAGAGGAATTGTTCATGCAAGAGTCACACAGAATTTAAAAAGATGTATAATTCAAGGAAAACACATACAACCACCTGTGCATTACAGTGAGCATACCTATACATGTCAGCAACCCAGAAACGAGTACTGTATTCAGTCTAACAAGCATCTCCATTACAAGATTATTCTTTAGAGCAACAGAGTATTATGGATTACCTTAGTAATTAATTGAGTTAATTAAAGGCACGCTGACAAGATTCAGATTCGAAGAAAGATGCAAAGAAGTTTTTCTCCAGCTAATTGAGATTATCTGAGTGCTGTCCTCTCTCAGCCAAGAGGTTCAGGCAGCTTTGCAAGACTCTGGGAAAGCAGACTCCACCGGGAATCGCTGCACAAGCACCTCCTTGTGGCGCTGAATCCTCAGAGCTGAAGCCATAGAAGGGATGCTACCTGAAAATCTCTTGGGATTGTGTTTCACCTTCTTTGAGGGAAACTCCCTGGGGAAATACTTGTGGGAATCTATTGAGGAGCAAATCTCCAGCAAGAAGTTCGATTTACAGAGGGGCTGCAGAACTGCTACCCTAAATCAAACCTTTGTGCTACTCGCACTTCAAGCTCTAAATGTCTTACCTCATATTGCGTGATCAGTGATTTTTAGAATGAGGACCTAATCTGGGAATCACCACAGTAAAAACAGACACATAAATTTTAATACACAAACACACAGCTGTCAATTCAAGAGATGTGAACTCAGCACATCTCTGTATAAAACTCAGGATGATATCATTACTAATATACATGACAGAAATGCTCAGGGGCACGTGACTTGAATTGTTGTTTAATTCAACAGTGGTTCCTCAGGCTTTGGTTCATTGGAAACTGGGTGGTAAACCTGCCTGCAGGTACACAGTAATGCCATTGCTGTGACCCAAACTGGCCGGGAAAGCAAATTAGTGTAAAATAGTCCTACAATGAAATCAGTGACAGCTATGGACCATTGCCACAGCTCAGGTATTGCCATTCTAGCCTTAGCATCTTTACTACGCAGCCTAATACAATTTGAGAAATCCTTATATGTATCTCCACAGGGTATGTGACATGCAGATGACATCCTAAATGTCTTAGTTGCTCACAAATAATGGATGAACAACTTTTTGACACTTATGATATGCAAATTAGTGAAAATGAAGTTCTAGAAAGGCAATCAGAAGAAAAAAAGTGATATAGGTAGAATTCAAATATACTTTCTGACAAGTACTTACGGTAAAAGTCACAGAACAAAAGTTCACTCTCTACAGTGTGCAGAATTGCCTGTTAAAGCCTGACACTCATTTTTCTCAGAGGAATTTTTCCTTATTACTAGATGGAATAATAATAATAATAAAAGTCTACTCTTGTTTTGAAAGCTGAAACATTTTATTTGTGAGTTCCCAGCTGCAATCCCATGGTGATTATGTGTCTGGCAGAAAGATATTGGCTAGTTCTATAAAAATTACAGTGATAATCACTTGCCTTTACATTACATACTAGGTGATAAATTGAGATGGCAGGCAGATTTTTTTTCCTCTGGGGAAAAAGAGAAATTAAAAATTTCTCAGTAAAGCAGGCAAAAATTGTACTATTTGCTTCCCAAATGAAAATTTCTTCCACTTCACAAGAAATGCTTTAATCTAGGTGATTTACTGGACTCTGGTAAGATGCACTACATCTTCAGGGAACAGACAAAGTGATAATAGTAATTTCCATGCAGGGTGGCAGGAGAGGCTTGCAGAACCAAAAAATGGGACAAGATGACTCTCCTGATGTCACTGATAGGTTACACAAATGCTGATAAAAAAAAAGAGTAATTTATCTGAATAGCAGTATTTTCTAACCCAAGAGGAAGCAACCAAACCTTACCAACCAAAGTTAGTAAGAGGGCCAAAGGAGAAAAAAGCAAAACAAAAAAAACCCAAACCCTGTTTCTTTCATTCAATAATTTTATTCAGTTTCTGTCCATTATATCAATGCCAGTGAGATAATGTGCTTGAAAAAGACTGGTTAACCTAGGCTTGAGAGAGCCAAAAGCTTTACAAGCTAAGAGGTGATTATAAACAGAGAGATGCCAGTCAATACTGCCTCTTTAAAGCTTTTAAATGATCCTCACTTACAGTTACAAAAGTTAGCTCAAAGCATATTTTTTCTGGTTTTGACTCCTAATGATTTCTTTTTGCAACAAAATACAGTCTGCAAATAGGGCTGCTCATGGTGCTCCCATTAATAAGTCTATACAAAGATATATTCCACACACACCCGGCCCCCTGAATGTCCTCTATCTTTATTTCTGTTTAAGAAATGAATACAATGAAACTGTAGGCCAAAATCAGTGAAGAAAGTGTTGCAAGAAGTTTATAGTGCCTTCAGTCAATTTGCTGGTCAAAGTTGAAAATGACCATCTAAAAAAAACCCGAACACCTCAAAACAAATGTTCAACTTTAGCCAAAAAAAGCCTCCTCCACCCACTGGAGATAAAATTTAGTGAATGTATACTACTAAACTAAACCAACACATAAATATCCATTTCATCAAGGTAAGGTCATTTTGTACATCAACAAATTCTCCGTCACATTTTATATTCTGAAATTGAAACATCTGTCTCCATCAGCTCACTGAAGTCAGATGAAACATCTGGACAAAGATTAATTAGCTATATTGCTATACCTTATCCTTATTTCCAGAGAGAGAAGCTATAAAGGCATCTATAGCATAAACACACAACTTCCTTTTGTACATTCCTCTTACATAAGCAAAACCTGTGCCTGTCACAGTGAAGTTAATGTAACCACAGATTGGAAAGATGGTCTGTAGAAGTACTGATTGGCAAGAGTGAAAATCAGTGCACGCCATGATCCTTCTATTAAAATATTGTTCAGATACTAAAAAAAGAACACCACTTCTCTAGGCTTCAAAATTCAGCACAAAAAGCTGATGTGGGCAGAATCCTTCTTAAATAGATATGATTATATTTCAATGTCTTTTGTGATTACGGCAATTTTGACAAGATAAACATCTCTGAACAGGACTTTTTAAGTTTAGAGAATAATGTAAGATTTGTGAAATAATCTGTCAAATTATGTATGAACTCTGCTTTCAAAAGAAATCCTATGATCTCATTAAAATAATTACAGAAAATCTATGCCTGATATTACAAATAACAAGTACCAGTATTACTGGTATATAAAGAAGAGATCTAAAAGTACAGGAACTTGCAAGATTCAATAGGTGATAGCGTAGCTTTGTTCTCTTAAGATAGTCAACAGAAATTTCCTACACACTAGGTCAACTTTTGAACCAGTGTCTTCAAAACAGAAGAAAAGGAAACAAGTCTGTAGCTATGCTAAAATTAAATAATCTAGCTATGTATATTGCAGCCTCATTTCTCTTTCCTTTTCTCACACTTGGTAGTCTCTTTTCTCGTACTGCTTTTGGGGAAAAGCAAAAGCCAGTTTTACACAGCACAACAGAGAAGCATGGGTGCAAGCAAAAATCAATAGGAAGTGTCATTAAAAAAAAATCTTTGCTGGAATTCTCTTTTCAGGAAGAGCATGAGAAAAGAAAGAAGTGAAACCTGAGAAGACGTTAAGAATGAGAGAAATTATTTATTTTAAACATCATAGCAATTTTAATTTCATATATTCATACTTCTTTTAGGGAAAGATAGGATTGAGCAAAACTAGGAAGAAGGGGATGGTGTTTGTCTTTCCTGTTATGTAAATACAGCAGGCAGGAGAGAGGGCAGGAACAGCTCTGAAAGCTCTACTAAAGAGTTTCTGTAGAGTCCTTAACTCCTGCAGCCACTGATTACAGCCTTACTCTAGTAGCCAGCACTGCACTTAGAAAATTCAAGCGTCTTCTTCCTCACACTGGGCCAGTTACCCTCCTTTAATTGAAAACTCCTGCTTTTGGAGAGTAAATGGCAAAGTAATCAATCGACACAAAGCTACAATGCAGGCAAAGCTTCTGATCAAAACAAGGAGCTAAAACCCATAGTATTACCACAGAGGCTGTTACAGATACAGAAGGTTTTCCACCTAAGCTACCTGAAAGACACAATGCTGCTATCATGACACCATGTCAGAGCATGACAAAACTGAAACTCCCACCTGCCATAACATCACCAGATTCTGGTCCTGCACGACTTCCCTGTACTGGCGTTCTACATCACAATCACTCTGGCCAAAGTGGTCCCTACCGCTCAGTGAGAACAAGGAGTCAACAGTCTGTTTCAAGTATTCAAGCAATAATCAAACCTATTTCAGGTACAAAATGGCATTTTATTTACCATAAGCACTGTGTTTCTGAGCAGCTATTAAATGCTACAAGGTTAGTTCTTTCAGAAGGCATTCAGAAGATAGTTCAAATACTTCATAAAGGTGAAGTACCACACAAATATATAAATAACATGGTTTTTAAATAGCTGAATGGTTAACTGAAATAGGAGAAACCAAACAATCATTTTATAGGAGGTTTTAAGTGTAGAAAGCTATCTTCTGCAAAGAAGTTAACTGAAATTTAAAGACCTCTAATGTCACATATTTTGTTTTCAAAATTCTTTTATACTTTTTTTACTTTAAGAGGAAAAAAAATGCCAAAAAATATCCAATGAATTAAAAGAAACATATGAACTTTTAAAATTTTTAGAAGTCCACTCACCAGTCTCTTTAAAATTCTCAGCAAAAGTTTCAGTTGTCGTGTATCTTTTTTCGACTTCAGTACTTCAGCAAAGCTGTCCATGTTTTCTGGAGACATATTCTCCCGAGTGTTCCCTCCATACAGCTGAACCAGCAACGATAAGCACTGTGAGGCACTCAAAAATATTTCAGTATCTTCACTGGGAAGCTAAAAATGAACAAAAAAAATATTAACAAATAAAAATAAAATTTAAATTTCAGAAAAATTGCGTATCACTAGGGATTTGGAAGAGTATTAACATTTCCATTGTGCCAGGAAAGAGTAATTTTTAGTTGATCGACCCAAAATTCCGTTAAACTAAGCTTAATAAATGAAGTGATGACAATATAATTAAAATATATCTATTCTTAAGCAGCAGTATAATAATGTCTCCACTATGACTCTATTAAATAGCCTACCTATAGCAACACTACAAAAGTACTAAAAATGTTGCTTCCAGTTCTGTTATTTTCAGACAGTATATTTTGCTTTAAATAGAATTAATAATAGCAGGAAGTATCATTATAGCCATGATGTCTAATCTTCTACATAATGCACACCATAAAACTTCATTTAATTATTTCTAAATCAAGTCTATGGCTTCTGGTTGAGGCAGGGTACAGGCTACCTAGCTATTTAATCAATTTTCAAGTCACATTAGGAGGGAATGGTTTGCAGATTTAAAATATTTTCTTGAATTCCAATTTTTCTGCACTCCTTTGAAGAGCAGACACTGGAGTAGGCCCTAGCAATGGGATGGAAAAACTTTTTCCTAGTAAGAAAAATTATGGAAAAGATTTGGGGGCATGGCTAATTATCACCTTTAATGAGCTTCTGATAGTATGAAACCACTAAAAAATATATATCTTTCTTGAAAGTACAATCTGGAAATAAGTAGAGATATAATTTTATGCTCGAATTTGGCACTGTTGGAATGACAACAGGAATGCAATGCCTAGTTTTCGCACAGACTGTTCACAAAAGCTAGTGAAAAAAATCATAGAGGTTTCTTGGGAACAGGCAAGAGGGTGACAAATTGGAAAACATAACAACAAAGGACTAAAGGAATTCAATGTCTATAGCTTATCAAAGGGAGGGTTAAAGGGCACTTGATCATACACTTTTGGTTACACGTGAGAAAAAGCAAGCTGAGGATAGGTTAATTCCTTTACCTGAAAAGGAATGTTAGAGATGAACACTCAAAACTCTAGGTAAAGCAACTGAGATTAGAAGGAAGATAATACTTTAATTTCCTTCCCCCACCCACCGCCTTTTTTTTTTTTGTAGGAAGAGTGGTTAACCACAGAAACAACTTTCTTAGAACTGAGACAGATTCTCCATCACAGGCAATTGATCTATCACACAATTTTTTTTTCTGAAATAAAATAACAAACCCCTTTACTATAATGAGGAATTAATTTAGCAAAGTCCTATGTCTTGTGTTATGTAAGGTTCTACACTAAATTATTACCAATAGCCTTTTCTCACCTTACAATCCATGAACGGAACAAAATATACCAGTGGTGTCTTAAACAACAAGGTACTAAAGTGCAAAACCACCTCATGACTCCTACTTGGTTTTTTAATTCAAAAAGTGTTATTTAAATAAAAAGAAGCTAGATTAAAGTACAGTTAACAGACTATCCTTACTGACAATAAAAGGGAACAATTGATATGATCTGCCCAACCATTTATATAACAAGTCCTATCAATTCAATAATGATTACTTATTTAATCTGCAGCGTGAACTTCACAAGATTTTTTCATTTTAAGGAAAATCCATACAGTTAAAGTAATCTGTGAACATATCAACAGACATATACTCCTCAAATATTCAAGCAGCAATTCTCCAAGGATCTGTATGCAAATACAATCCTGTTTTCCATTAACTTCATAGATCTGGCTGTTTAAAACAGACTGAACTGAGATGTAAGCTCTGAATACATAGCCCCAAGACATATCACATTCTATTTGACCTAATGCTATACAAGTGACAGGACCACAGCAGCTATTTCTTCCACAGTTGTGCTGCATGGTTTTTCTTCATTCCAGTTTAAATGCCACCTATTTGATTGTTTCCTTTCCAACATCCAGAATTATCTAATAACATCATCAACATAAATAGCAAGGCTAAAAAGGAGGAAAAGCTACAAATAGTAACAAGCTTTATTGCTCCATTTATATCTCCAATCCTTATCAAGTCAAAAAAATTTTCCACTGATCTCACTGGGGGCTTTGAGCCGACTTGTACTTCCTTCACTGAAAAAAAAAAAATTGTATTAGATAAAGGAAGGAAAAATTAAACTAACTTATTTTTGTCATCGCTTTCTAAAGCAGCACTCCAACTTACAGTCTGTTACTAGATCAGCGTAGACAGGTATATCAACCCCTCTCTGAAGAAAACCGCAGAAGAAACAACAGTACATGAACTATTTTTAATTTTCAAATGTTGTTTGTTGGCAAACCAAAAATAAATAAAAAAATGTCAGCGAACATTTGGACAGATACGTCCTTGCCCTGGTATTGCAGTGGATGCTAGTTCCCTGGGCCCCATAAGCACAAAACCCCACGTGTAATCAGTAATCACAACAGCCATACTTTGAAGCGAGACTGCTCCCAAGCTCTTTTTCTGAGCTATTCACTGAGTATCAGAGGAGCGGAACGGTGTCAGTTTCTGTAGAGGACTACCCCTACAACAACCTTGCGTGAAGAAATACACAAAGCAGCACGTCCTTCACGGCTCTTCCCAACACCAGGAGGGTATGTGACGTTCAAGGAAGCAAATGAGCAAGTCCAGCCTGTTAAGTGTTATTCCCAAGGTAGACTGTCTTCAGCTGGAGTCCCCAGTTAGCGAAACTGGAACATTTTGCCCAAGGCAAGGAGGAGCTGGGTTTGGGCCAGTGGTTTTGCTTATCTCCTCCTGGCATGCTCAACCTTTTCTTTATCACTGTTGCTGCTGTTCCATTTCCCCCAACAAAAGAAAGGAAGACCCTGGAACCCTCCATCCAATATGTCTTGGCATCAGATAGTCTTGCTCTTCACAGCATATCAGACTTCCAGTGACCACCCTCCAAACCTAGCCACCAGTATCACCCCAGGGTTCACAGTACTTGCCAGTCATAACACCACCCTATTCAGTCACAAATGCCAATGAAGTCCTTCATCCCCTATTGTCCTTCAGGCTCTTCTGCTCCTCTGCTTCACCAGAGTTCCTTTGAGCTTCAGTGTTACCCAGGGTTTGGGGAACAAGTTGCTGTCATCCTGGAAAATTGCAGGGTAAAACAACAGCATATCCCCTGGATGAACAGGAAAACAATTTGGGAATAGGAAAGGCCATATTTACTCCGGAGAGGATGAGAATCACTGGCCTGCAGTCTAACCCATCAATAATTAAGGTGGAAGAGGAACTTTCAGCAATGTCCCTATTTAAGTATGTTCACATCAGTATTGTCCTCTGTAACTCTCACCATTCTGCTGTTTCACTACTGACAAGTAGAGATTTAGATGCCAAAAGTCATAAGCTGGTAACCTGACATCTAACATCAGCTGCTGGTGTTAGTGCTGATTATAAAGAATAGGGGATCTGAGGAAAATTATTGGTATGAACAAAAGCAATGACTGAAAATATAATAAATATCTGTAAACATAGAAAGCCAAGGAATGAAAATTCAGCTTTCAAGTAAATATTTTCTCATATCTAATAAAACCAGCAAAGCTAAAATCATGTTGCTAGACAATGAATATAGATAGATAGTTGGTTCACCACTTAGCTGGAACAGCATTCTGATTATTTTTCTAATCATAACAATTCCATTTGATATGAAAAAGTGTCTTTCTAGTCTTTGAAATGCATTTATAATTTTTCATGACAGCAGCTACTTACATTTTTGCTCTTTCAGGCAGAAGAAATCCGTGAAAAACTAGAGTTAACTTTTAAAGAAAATATCAGCCCCTTAATATTTCATAATTACATGAAAAAAACACTAGTAGCCTTTCTTTTTGCTTTATCCATCTTAGAAGGGATTACGGATTCAGCCCTTCAGCAAGGTAGAAATATTAGTACTCCTCCTTGCAGCTGTTAATATTCTGGGCTAGTGTATAGCTTGAAGAAAATCCAGCACCTTAAAATAAATTACTGAACAGCTAAAGTCATAACTTTTGCCATTCTCTAACTCAGAACTGTAGATTTATTTTTCACTTCAAAATTTTAACAGAATGCCTCTTGACAAGTCTTCTGTGCAATGAAGATTGTGTATTACTTTTAATTTTTATGGCCATGTTATAACTTCCTGTCAGAAGGCTCATAAGATAAACTACTACTTCTCCTTTCTAGATGGAACCTGCTCTGTGTATTTTAAATTTAATGTGGTGAAGAGCAGGAGGTTTCTTGTTATTACACGTCTACATTTCTGTAGTCTGTTGTCAAAAATGCCTTCATTTTGAACTGAGTTGTAGTGTGTTCGTGAATTGCAAACCATTGCAAGAAACGCGTGATCATTTGAGCTGAAGTGGCAGTTTTCGCAGCACTGGAGTTGTTACAGCATCTAATTTTAGAGCTCCAGTGAAACTGCCTGGCTTACCCTGAGGGGACACTATTTCAGTGCATTAATGAGGTTATACACAAAGAGAGTTTATCACGGTAAGAGATAGTTGTTCATTAGATCAGTAATGTGATTACAGAATGTGCTGTAAAGGAAGCACCAGTGGGAACTATAGGGAAGATGATTTTGCAAACAGTAAATGGAATGTAAAAACAAAACTTCATTATTAAATCTGCTAACTTTACTATGCTATTTTTATTAGTAAATATCTACAGTTTTAAATTAAAAAAAAAATATTTTGGCTTAGGGCAAAATTGTTTTCCTTCTACCCAAGGGAAAATATTTTTTAAAACAAGATATTTTCAGTTCATTTTAATCTAGCCAAATTTTTAAGGAACTAAATCCCTATTCTGAAATTCTGTGCTTGTGACAATATATTCTTACTTCCTCTGGTGCCTTTCTGTTTGGGTTTTTTTTTTGTGGATTTGTTTGGGGTTTGGTTTTTAGGGTAGCTCTGTAGAAAAGAATTCTTCAAATATGACTCACAGATAACGTCGCAAATACAGTAACAGCAATACATTATACATGACAGGACATAAATGTATGCCTTTTCATTCTGACCACAGAAGCATCTGTATTCCTAAGAAATGTGAACTAAAATCCTAAAGTCCACAGGGTTATCACTCTTCTGCAGTCATTTTCATTATTCATCAGCAAATATCTTCACGTGCTCTGAAACCGAAGTCAGGGCACAGCCCCAGAGCCAGCACAGTGTAGAGACCGAAAGGACCTAGAAGAGATCATCTCATTCATCCATGTGCACTGAGGCTTCATGTTCGTCCTCTTCATGATTGCACATCACTAACTGGTCTTTCAACAGTGATATACAGAGCACAGAAATCAACTGCAAATGTCACTAGCAATACTATAATGAAAGAGCCTACCACCAGAAGACAAGAAAACTTCTCTCTTGGCAGTCTGGCAGGCTGCAGAAAAGACTGGAAGACCTACACCTAGGATCTAAATCTACGGTCTAAAGAGAAATGAAAGTCCTTTTCACAGTACTGGCAAGATTTCTGTAAATTTCTGAAAAGAGTCTGAAAATCCACACTGAAGTGATTTCAAAAGTAAGTAAAAAAAAAATTAATTTATTTTTTTTTTAGTATAATGGTATGTCAAAAAGTAGAAGGTATTTTAAATCTTCCATAATTGCTGCAAGTTCCAGTATAATAATCAAATTACATTTATGTTCAAGTGGAGAAACATTACACAAAAAAGCTAAATGTAATTAACTTCTAAACACAAAGCTGCCAAGCAGAAGACTAAATGCTCAGTTTGCTTTCCTCTTATTGATCAATTAAGGGCAGACTGATCATGGGATTAAACATTCAGTTCTCCATATTTGCAGTGTTTTCTGCATGACAGAATTTGTAATTATTTCTTCTTTTGCATTTTTCAAAACTCTGAAGTTTCATTTACATGCAATCTATGTTTCCTACACTTGCTTTGCTATGCCCTAAGTAGTAGACTAAATCACAGTTCTATAAGGGAAAAATTTATTCTAAGGTTTTTATATTTTCAAGTTTAACACACATTGACTTTTGAGGGATTATTAAGACAGATAAACATGTAGAACTTGAGGAAAATAAATAAATAGACAAATCAATGGGGCATGGAACAATCATCTACTTGAGGGGTAGACATATCAATGAAGGAAAGCAATTATTCAAAGTAACACAAGAAACTACAACTACAGTAAAACAGGTAGAAATAGCAAACCATATATAGACAAAATATAATTTTAAGCCAATATTTTAAAGTGATGGTGAGTTCAGGATTTAATACCTCCGTTATCTCAAAAGAAGTAAAGTCTACAAATAACTGAATGCCTTAAAACAGTAATAGAGGGTTTTGTAACCACACAGCTCAATGAACTCTGAGAACTACTGTTGGCAGCTCCGCAGAACTTACGCTTAGGTGGGACTGAGTCTTTTTGAGGGGTAGGGAGCATATACATCTTGAGAGACCCATTAGACTTCACAAAGAATCTAGTCATATTTAAAGAGATCAGGGCATAAAACATTTTAAACAAGTAGATCCTAAATGTTGAAATTATTATTCTGTTGTTTGAATTCTTCCAGCCTTAACAGGAAATATTTAATACAGTAATGGGTAAAGGATATAAAATTTAACAAACCTAGCTGAAGTAAATTTCATATATCCAACCAAGCAAATGTATGTAAAGAACAACACATACACATTACAAGAGAAAAATCCCCACCTTCACAAAATCTTTAACAAAATTCAAAACCAAGCAAAAAAAAAAAAAAAAAAAAAGCAGCAGTACTAACAGTGTTCACTCTTTACTCGTATGTTAAAATCAGCAGATTTTAAATAAGCATTTTAAGCATACCAGAATCTGCAGAAATACAGAACAAAGCAAAAACTAGTGGTAATTTGCAGCCATGCTTCTGAAATGCAAGGGCAAGTAAAAATCTAATCAGTACATGCTAACTACACAATTATCCTATCCTTTAATTAAAAACTTATAAAAGACTTCCAGGTGGTATAGGCTGAGAAAAGCTTGGCCTCTAATTTTCTGTTCTTTAGAGCATTAATGGAATTTAAATTTATGACTACTTTCCATTTAAGGGAATATTTGCATCCCTATATGTCTTACTATTTATCCTGTATAGACATTTTAAAAAATAATAGAAAATAAATTAAAAGAGTTTAAAAAGATGAAATATTATATAGTTGAAATTCAGTCACTTTGTTTTAGGTCGTTCAGTGAACATTTCCAAAAACACTTTGCTAATAGCCAGTTAAAATAAATACATCAAAGGAGTATTTAGCCACAAACATAATGCCAAAAAGTAATAAAAAAGGAATCACACTCTTCCCCAACATAGATGATGACTGACAGTGCTAAAGACAGCGACAGGGCCACAATATTCACACCACAATACATCTGGAAGCCTATATTTAAATGGAACACAAATAAACAATTGGGTCTGGAAGAGAACACAGAAAATCTGAAATGCCTTTAAGTGAAATAACCTGGAAAAGATAGCATGATATACCACAGGGGAATTTTCACATAACATTTAAATGGCTTTATGTTGAATAAAAGGCTGAGGCAGCCTCTATAAACCCCATCCAGCTTAAGCAGCATTCCTCTGCTACAACCTCCTACCCACAGAGCCAATACAAATCTCTGGCGCAGTGTGATGAAGGCTGAGCTGATGGGATGCATCAGAGCCACAACACAGCACTCCGCGGAGATTTCAGTGCAGCACCGTGACACCTAGTAAACCCTTAAAAAGACTGACTTTAAACAGACAGACTTCAAAGATGTTTGCAGATCACCAGGGACCATTCCCACTCATGAATCCCTCAGGATCATTTCAAAATAAAACTAAACACTTGAGAAAAACTCAGAAGGCTCAAACCCAGGAAAATAATATTAAAAGGAGTCTCTCATTGCAAACTGATTTTATGTTTACTGACTTTTCTAACAGTAGCAGTGCTTATTTCAAATTTTGAACACCATCCTTTCCCTATGCAATGATCACTAGTCCATTCCAAAGAGCTGAAATTTGGCTATACGTATGTATTAGAACCGAGAATCCGCAGCCTGCCACTCGTGCCACTTCTATGGTTGGAACAGACCTACTCTGATGTCACTGGTAACCTGCAAGTCACTGTGACCTGTAATTTCTTAAAAACTGTTAAAGTCCTTCCTTTGTACTAGGTGGGAGTTTATAAACAATTAAAAACTAGCAAACAGAGCTCTAAGACGTTGCATTCAGCTCACTAATTCCAACTTTAGAAACAGTCCAAATGGCTTACAAACAAGCAAATTCTCACCAGTTGAATAAGCAGGCTAATTAGGTCCATCAGGGGTTTATTGATGAGCAGAAGGTCTTCAGCAGCCTGTGTGTCCCCTCCTGTGCCAGATTTCTGTGCCTTAATATGATGAGAAAAAATAAAAAGCAACCTTGGGTGCCTGTTCTGTTATGAGAAACAAATTAGGTCCATTAGGTGGTCAAAGTTTGAATGGAAGTTTAAGGAGACTTAGACACTTTTCTAGTTAAGTATTCCTGGGCTCCTAATGAGCAGTTACACTCCCTCTGTCTGTAACAATAACCACAAAGCAAAGGCGACTCATGCTGTCATACCCACTCTGTACAGGCTGGATATACCAACCTACATGACATTTCTTCAGCAAAATGCTCTAAACCATGTAAAGAAAACATCTCTCTAAAGCCATAAATGTTTTATGTATTTGTATTCTCTTTCAACATTTTAACTAAGTTCAACTAATTTTTTCCCTTTATCAGGAACGATTTTAAGTGCAACTCAAACCAAGAAAATCAAGATGACTGAAAAGTTAGGATTGTCAGCAATCATGTCCAGTTTTGCCTTTCTGATTCACATTGTATCCTGAAAGATGCATAATACAATAATTTCAGTTGTTTTTTTAAATAGAAATAATAAAATCTTCAAGTGACCAAAGTCTGTGATAAGATCTGCTACTACCTGTAGTTCTGACCATTGCCACCACCCCTCATCAAAACACACTGCCATCCTAGGAGGTGCTATTTATGATCCATCCCTGTGCCAGGACACCAGGAAAGCTCTGCTTGCAAGATTTTTCATTTAACTTCATTATCCTGCACCAGCTTTGGACTATGACCCTCCATGGTGTCAAGCTGCTAGAGGAAAATGTAAACACTTTGTCTAAAGAACACATTTTAAAATCATTTTGTGTTGTGTTTCATTTAAAGCTCAACCCTAAAACAATCATCCAAGTGTAACATCTGAGGATTTTCATTTGATTAAGTGAACACAGAAGCAAGTCCCCTGAGACAGAAGCTGAAACTCCACTGTTGATACTGATGAGTTGAAAGGATAATGCCTTTCTTCTGGATAGATTTTTGAAATAAGAGATTTGAAGAGCTGTTTCTCCAGGTAATAAGAGACATTAGTATGTCCCTCACTGAGATTCACCACAATGACCTGGAACGCTGAAGTCCAAGAAGAGCAAAAAGACATAGTTCTGGTTAGTGCTTGGATGAGCAGACAGACATCCTCCATCAGGGACGTTTGACTACTTTCTGTAACTTTTATATATTTAGTGGTTTTGGAAAGAGAATGAACAGTATCACTAAAGGAATTATACTTTATATATGTATATGAAGAATACATGCTACCCTGTGCTTAAACCTACATTAAATCACTAGAGTTCATGCCTCAAATCAAGATCGCCAATTATTTTAAACTACTGTGGATCACCTGTGGAACATGACATGATGAAACTGCTCCAAAGCAAATATGCAAATTAATCTGAACCTTTGCACCATTTCCATTAAAACAGAAGTACTTGAATGACAGAGAGCAAACTCTTGAATGAATCTGGATAGTTATCAGCAGCATTCATGATTAAGTACTGAAATGCAAAGGAAAAGTGGTGTAATGCTTTGCTTATGCAGCTGGATAAGGTTATCACTTTAAAAAGCTTAAATAAAAAGGATTCAAGTGGAGCTAGTACCATCTGTAAAAGTCAATTTAAGCCTCAAAAATGGATAACATGAGAAAATTTGATCCTCTTTTTCAAGTTCTATTTTAGAAGGTATCTTATTCAGAAGATCCCTATAAAAACAGTCCAAGAATATTTGTTATCACTACAGTTATACCTTTAGTGACACAGGGATAGTGGAACATCACATATATGCATGGTAAACAGTAGTCACCATCTAATAGTCATCATTTGATAGGACATGTGTACTGAGGCAGCTGTAGAACCCACAGGGACCCCGGGATGAGCATGGTCAAGACAAGTATGCCAAGGCAAGTAACATCACTGTAAAATTATTTTTATAGGGGTACAGGACACAGCTATATTCAAAAATTAGTTTTCAGGCTGCCTTTTGTTACCCATTAGCCTTCCAGAGCAAAGATGATTACTGTGACTAGTGTTGGACAAAACTGAAGCTGGAGTTTCATTGCATCAATCAATTGGTGCATTCAGGCAAAGCCAGAACAGAATTTGGCTTTGAATGTATAGATTTAATTTTGTATCTAAATAAATCTCACCAGTTTCACCAATATTACTAATTCACGTGCAAGATCCCCTTTCCTCACGTGTCCTCCAGTATAATTGGCCTTACTACTGCTGCACGGAGCATTAAGTACAGAATTTATCTCTTTGTGGTTAAATGAAGTGATGCCAATAACATGACAATCAACAATTAGCCTACAAAATTTGATTTACAAAGTGATTCTTAGATGAGAGGCCCATTACAGAGCCTATTAAGAGAAGACTCAATAAAGACAAGGTATTGTACCATCAGATCTAAATTTCTTCCAAATTTTTTTTTTTAAAAAAACAAAATCCTCTCAGTTAAATATCTAGTTGATAACATAACTGAACATGTAAATGTGCGTAGGGAAAAAAAAGTGCTTAATTTCAAACACCTACTTCACACATTAAACCTCCTTAAAACAAACAAACAAAAAACTCCAAAACAAAGCAAAAAAACAACCAACCCACAGAGAAAGACCTTTTCAGAATAAAGCAGCTGTGTCCTGAAAGGCAATACAACCTGGCTGCAATCTTTTGAATCTCTGTCCTCTAGGTATGCTAGACCTAATAGGCTTCCCTGTTCTTCAGCAGATAATCCCAAGACCATCAAAAATCTAACATGAAGAGTATGTGGTGGTGTTTGCAGCCTAAATACAGATGTTACTTCCACTTGACTAGCTTAGAAATTTGGCAGATCATTTAAAACCAAAGCAATTATTGCTAGTTTAACATCAGGTTTAAAAAAAGATGAAAGCTTCTTCTTGTTTTGTTTTTAAGATAACTATGTGCAATTTCTTTGAATAGTATATTTTCGTACATCATTTTTGAGAAGGAAGATGTCCTTCACTGAGGGAAGAAGTCCCACCAGTGCCATGATTTGCAGTGGTTCAAACAAACTGGGAAGACAAACCAAGCAGTGTAAGAGAGGAAATACTTTTGTCAGTGCACATATAAAGGTTACATATGCCCTTCAAGTACAGTAATCTCAAGTGATTTATAATAAAAAGATGGTTTTTATGGAGTAATCCTTTTTAAAAAAAAATAACGGAAGAAAAATGTTTTCAATTATCATTGAGCAAACATTGAATTAAGCTACTTATAGAGTCCAGAAACAAAATAGTCAACCAGGATCTGTGTTTCCAGCACAAAGTGAGGCTAGTATAGATATTCTAGCCAGGAACTACACGAAACAGTGAAATGGAGTTGAACAAGATGTGCTTTTCTCTTTCCACCACACTAACAATGCAATAAAATCAAAACAGTGTTAATTTTGTTATTAGGATAACATGAAGTCATCTAAAAATTGTTTAAGATGGTGATGAACCCAGGAAATAAATTCCATACCTGTAAAGCCTGGCGCACAACATTTGCTGTATACATCAGCATGCAGTGCAAAATGTCAAGCAAGGACAGAAGCAGTGCATTTGCTGTCTTGGTGCTGCTTTTATCATCTGCCTCCAAGTACAGAGTCCCAGTTTCTATTAGGAGATTACAGATATGATGAGCCAGTCCTACACAGAAAGTGAGACACAAAAAAAGAAATTAACTATCAGGAAAAGAACAATGTGGAAGGTAGCCTAGTTAAAAATAATAGATTAGAATAAAAACAAATTTCACATACATTATGAATATTTATTAAGTTTCCTCTTTTTCCCCATTATTATAATAACCTCCTCTCCTATTCATTTTGGAGCAGCTCACAGAGTTAAACTGATACAATCAAATGGCTAACTGCATGGAAAATTACATAACATTCATTACATAAAGACACACTTTTCTGTCGCATGCCGGTACACACATCTCCTTCACAAGACTCCTGGTCACAAGAATTAATCCATTTCTCCAGGCTGTTACAAAATGACACATCAAGGTTGAAGCCTGAAGTTTTCTTTCTTAACTGGTCCCTCAATTACAACCTTCCCCATATGCTTTAATTGTAGAATTGAACAGTGTTATGCTTAACATATTCAGAAGAGCATTATAAATTAAATACTGAATACTAAACTTAAAACATTATTAAGTTTTGTTTGACTAATGACAGTAAAAAGTTTCCTGGAAATACCTTGTTGTTAAAAACCTTTCAAGCTCCTTTGGAATTTACCAACATCAGCTCTTGTAGCTTGCTTAATTGACATATAAGAAAAAAATTTAACCATTTCAAGGCAACATGAATTCAATTCAGAATCTTTCTTAATTTCAAATACAAAGTGACTGAGTTTATTATGTTTGATCTTAGTGTTTTTCTTTCAGTTTCATAAGGAATCAAAGATACTTTGTTTCTCATCAAGAACATAATTATGTTTGTAAACCACCTTCTTTTAAACTGGCAATTAGCCATACTGTGACTTGGGTGCACATATGTAGTAACACTGTAGTACATTGGTATATTAGCTTCTAGACCCCATGAGTGTCAAAGATGACTGAAGCATTTCACTGGTTTCACTAAACTAAAAAGCCTGCTTTTAGAAGTTCTTTTAAAAAGCTATTGTGTATATTTTTACAAACATCAGTACAAGATTAAAGTGAGACACTGTAGAACACAATACATACAATACATAATTACACCATTCAGCTTTTGAGCGTAGTCGACTCCGTGGGCTGTTGAACCATTTTGGCTTTCAAAGATGCCCTATCAGTTAACTAAACTTAAGGATAAGGGTCCCCTATTTACAACCCTTAATACTTTCCTAAGAAATTAAATACAAACCCATCCATTTAGAATACAGTTATGGGTCAGGGTCATTATGACTTGCAGTCATCCTATATCTCTGTGGTTTTATGGCTACCAGCATTATTCTTTCACAACAGTTTGATTGATGGACTACAGCTCAGGATAAGCTTTGAATTTCCTGGAGTTTTGTCTGCATAAACCAAACTCAAAATTGTATCAATCTAATCTCACACACTTAATTTCCTTCTCCTTTTTTTAAAGTATCTTTTCTGCTGCAGTTCTGAACACTTCATACAAAAATGAGATAGCACGCAGAGACACATTTAAGTGATGTCACAAATACCCACCAAGAAATAAAAAAAACAGGCATGATTGTATACCTACCCAATACAAAATTTGTGGCTGTTCTATGCCTTTTTTCACCAGTCTAAATTAGAATAAACCTAAGAAAATAATCCAGTAGAAGCTGGCCCCTATCAAAGTGATGTCTGAAAAACTGCCTACAGGATTATGTCCCAAGTACACTCTGTGTCTCCCAGTATACGACCACAAAACCCAAAGCCACATCAAAATGAATGAGTCACCCTATTATTACTAGATGGTTTACATACAACCCTTAAGACAGTGCCTTGGAGATGAAGGCCTCTTCCAAATGAAGGCATTGTATAGGTCATCATCAAGAATTTTTTAAGGCAGTAGTCCTTTCTGCATGTATAGCACGAAGTAAGGAATGCCTGGTAGTGAACAAAACAACAGGATCCATGATTGATCTGCAATCCTTTCCCCAACTTTGAAGAGAGTGACTTGTTTATTCCCTTGACTGTACCAGCCTGAGTCTCACAAACTGCCTCATTTCTGCCTTTTGGTGGACGGGGAGGTGACCTGAACACTCAACTTTCTCCCCAGCCATTGAGACATGAATAATATAATCATCTAGGTTTTATTCTCTTGAAGTATTTCCATCCTAAGAGCATGCATATTAGCAACCCTGCCTCCAAACACCTGAAATACATCACAATATTCACATTTACTTAGTGAATTAAAACATCAGCATCAGTGGATTTTACATAGGTAGGTACATGCTCACATAAAGTTCTAAATACAGAGATATGCTTGTTCAATTTGGAAATCTTGGGGGAAAACTTTACCTGGATTTACAATACCTTTGGAACGCATCAAAACTTTATTATAAAGACATCTAAGGTAAAACACTAGTGCAAAATGTTCCCTCACACACTGTATGATTCATACAGAAACTTGATGAACACTTGGTTCCACAGATAAAAAAATAAAACAGACAGACCTCTTGGCCAAGTAAATGAAGTTCCAGACACACTCTTTAAAATACTTCATTGTGTCACAACAAAATAAAAATCGGAGGCCACAATTATAGGCATGTAAATATACTCCCTGCATACACCACAAGACAAAATACACATTCTTTGTCCTCAGAAGAGAAAGTTCAGAAGCTAGTATAATTTACAGTGACCATGACGAAATTCAATAGAAGTGTAACAGCCTTGGCCACTGGCACTGTGACCAGTTTACTCAGAAGGTAGCTATAAAAACTGACCAGTATATCTCAGCATTCCAAAAACTGAATCCCAAAACAGACAGCCTGAAAAAAGAGGATGCAGTTCTAAAAAACCAGGAAATTGTATTCATAATTCAGTAAATCATAATACAAAAATTGCATTTGTCTCTCTAAATTTCAGAAGATACATCGAAGATTTTCTCCCAAATCTTACAACCACTTCAAGAACCACATTCATCTTACTTTCCAAGACAGCCTAAACCAATATTTATCTTTAAAAACTTCAGTCAGGGTACTTCTGAGTCACACTCAACAGACATAAATTTCTTATGCAGCAATTCTCACCTCTTCATTGGAAAGTAAAATAGGCTCTGATTCAAAGGTACACCCCATGCACTCCTGAACTTTGGAAGCAGTGGTTTGGAATCTAAATTCTGTTTCATAAAGGAACTAAACCCATTTAAATTGAGGAAGATTGTTCTTCTGAGAAAAGCTATATATTTTTAAGTATTCTGGTATTTTTGAGTATATTGGTAATAGTAGACTTTCTCAAGAGGAAAGTGTTAGCGGCAGTTTACAGGGGTTGAAGTAATGCATCATAATTTCTTTCAGCTAGGCATTTCTTATTAAGATAATTAAGTAAAAACTTATTTAATTTACTATAGATGTTTTTGTTACTCTAGTGATTTGCAAATTTCAGCAAACAGTTAAAACATATCACATCATATAGCTATCGTTACAGTTTAAATTTATTAAAATACTTCATAGTGCACTAGTCATGCCTTAAATTTATTTGTAAACAGAGAATCTTCACAATATCAAGCCTCAGTACAGTTCTCTGGTATTCAAATTTTGCCAAAAAATAAGGCAAAACTTGGGGTTTGTATTCCATTTATTGTGTTTATAAATTAGTGTAACTGGAATTAAACAAAGAACTTGTTCTAATTGCAGTTCAAGATTCATAATACGTATCAAAGAACTGCATCCAAAATTCCTAGCCAAGTTTTACAGCATTTGGCAAACCCAGTGTTCACAGCAGAGTATGTCCCCTGCCTAGAGACCCCTGCAATGAACTGAACACATCGCTAATAGCATTTTATGAATGTGGATGTGATGTGATGACTACGATTGTATTTTACAAATCTTTTCTAAAGATAAAAGGATTCTTTTGGCCCATGATACAGCTAAACGGACAGAATGTGCCGTGATACCTTCTGGAATGAAAGCTAAGAGGAGATATTTTATTCTCACCTATTAGCAAGATGGATAAAGGAAAAGAAATCTTCACTTCCAAATCATATGAAACATCAAAGGACAGCCTAGGAAGCAATCTTCTAGGCAATCCTTTCATGCCTACCAGCAATTAGAGCATTCAACAAACCTGCCTGCTTCCAGCCGAAGCAAATGTTGGAGCAGGTGCACTTCCTCCGAACAATGCCACAGTGCAGCCAAGCAGCCAGCAGCAAAACCTGCAGCCTGGCAAAAAGGTTTCTCTTTGTTCCTTTTGACATGTTGCGCTCTGGAGAGCTGTTTTTCCCATTTGTATCACACCTACACAACTGACACCCCAGGGATATTACCAAATATATATTCACTAGACTTCTTCCTCCTTTTACTTACAGAGTAGACCTGCTCAGGTTTTGTTTTTTGGTTTGTTGTTGGGTTTTTTAAAATCACTCAATAACAAATAGGGAACTAGAAACGATATTGCCACACTAACTACAAAACATATTTCATTATCTTTTTAATGTTAATGATAAAACTCAATAGTATTGCTAAGGAGAAACAGAGGACTCTAGTCTAATAGATTCTTTCACACAGGAATTAGCCCCTCAGTACCTGAGCACTTAAGATAATGCATCATGTCATAAAAATTCTTCATAAAACCTGATTTAACTACATAAACCTTGGATTTAATTTGCATTCTTTGCATCACAGCCCTAACACTCAGTTTCCTGGGTTTCCTGTTTTGAACAACTGAGAACAGGCAACATAAAGCAAATGGTATCTTTAGGGTAATAGCATTTTTAAAAGAGGCTTGTTGCTTTTATTGTTATTTTTGTTCATTATTTGTTACTGTTTATGTTTTAGGAACTATTTGTGTTAGCAGTATAATACCGTGAAAAGAATAAACTAGGATAGAAAATCAGATCACCACTGATTTCAAGATTTGGAGAGTTATGAATGTCAGATCAAGTGGAAAGCAAACAATAGGTCTGATGAACGCATCCATTGCATGACCGCTGCCCTGAAAATTATTTTCTATTCTGATCTTAAAAATTAATAGCATCTAAAGAAGAAAATTTTGTACATATTGCATAATCTGTTCCTAGTGCCAGGACAGTGACTACACATTTTGTGATTGAATAAATAATCACTAGGTTTAAGGAACAAAAATCTCATTTGAACTTGTCACACTGCAGTAGTCACAGCTCTCAGAGCTTCCCTTTGTGGGAAGAGTCTGTGGCTCCACTTTTCCTACACAGACTGCAGGCAGGGAGCGCACCAATGCTGCCTGAGCCAGCAGCCCTACCCTCACATGCAGGAAAATGGATGTGGTGGGAGTACAACAAGCAAGGAAGAAAAGCCAGTTATCACCCTTCATTACAATTAGGTTGGAAGTAGAGTGGGAATTACTTCTTTATCTTGAGTGTGGATGCCCGAGAGAACCACAGACCTGACAATCTACTCAATGGCAAGATTTTTCTGCTTTGAGTCAGCCAAAGCGCAGCACAGCTCTGCTTCACTTTTTCTGGACTGGCAATGTTCAGCGGTTAGTGTTGGAAGGCAGCTTATAGGTGACAGCTTTACTTGTGACTGATGACTCCCCAGAGAACCACATCAAATTCTTCTCAGCCTAAGAGAATCCTGCCAACCCAGAAATTTACTTTCTTCTAAAGTTTAATCTACGGAACAAACATGTAGGTGATTAAGACCAACAGGTGTTACAGAACAGCCGGCTAAAAGATAGAAAACCAAGCGGATTCTCTCATTTAAAAAAAAAAAAAGTATCCGAGTGTAATAAAAGATAGCAAAAATGCAACCCGAACAATTGAGGAATAATAAAATCACATACTGTTGAATATGCTTGACTGGTCAATGCAAAAATTGTAAAATATAACAAATTATAACAACTAGGCTAGACTGTGGTTGTTCTGTATAAAAAGATCCAATTAGAATGATATATACAGAAGGGGAGTATTTCTGAAAGTATCTGATCCCTTGGGAGTTCCTGATTTGTTGCTGCTTCTGGAAATGAAAAAAGAACAAAACAAAACAAACAAACAAAAATAAACCCCCCAAAAAAGAAGTTTCCCATCTTAGAATCTCATTAAGGTTTCCGTAACAACATTTGCACTGAATTCAAGTTTTTGTGTCAGATTGACTCAAGTATACCATAATTAATTCAGAAAAGATATCCAAGCCAAAACCAAGTTCACAGTACATGTGGTTACATAGCATCAAAATTTTGAAGGCAGAGGATTTTATTCTAGACGAGATTTATGGACATGGTCGTCATTCCTAAGAGTATAATCGAACATGAACACAAACTTGTTCAACAAGGATGGCATGAAGGACCAGAAGGTAACTTTATCTAGAAAATAATTATAAAAACATCCAGATGCTTTCTAGTTCTATCAGAAAAGAAAAAAATAATAATTCAAAAGCTATAGGAGCAAATACTACATAACTACGGACTGCTACATAACTATGGACTGTAATGATGCTCAGGGGATCTATTCAGAGTGTTGATGAGTGTGTAGTTTTAATTAATAGTGTCTCAAGTCAGCAGTCAGGTTTGTTTTGTTTGGGTACCATACTGTCAGCACCACAGTCTCTAGAAATTCTACCTAGTTCTTATGCTAAGTAGCTGAGAATAATCACTTACTACAGAAAAGTAAGTGGAAAACTTAACAAAATGTGGGATCCACTGAAGATCTAACACACAAACTTTAAATGCTCATACCAAGCAGCTTGTAAGACTGGACATAAAAGAAACATTTCTTTTAAAATTATTTATTCAAATTCAAATTTTGTTCTTCAGAGACGAAGTTTAGTACCCAGCATAGTCATAAGAATCACTGCCAGTTCTGTCACTAATGCATATGTTATGTACATCACAAATAGGCTGCTTTTTTGTTAATGAGAGAGCATAAGGCTCTTAATGCATATAAAATTGAGTGCAACATCCCAAGAGGTAACTGACAATACACAAAGTACAATGCTAAGGCTGTGACAGACGTTTGTTTTGTAGATAGCACTGGTTCTTCCCAGTTGTTTGCTGGTGATCAGTTGTTGGAGGCTGTTAACCCTACGATTGCGTATGTGCATGCGTGAGACAGAGATGATGAGAGTACTGCCTGGTCTCCCCTGACAAGCCGTGCTAGGCTGCTTCACGCTGGTCAAACGGACAGCCTGCACGAGCCCATCTGACTTGGCTTGAAGCAGGCTCACACACTCAAATGACCCTTCTAGCTGGAAGACCTGGGGAGGGTGGAAGGTGGATGTGATACAGTGACTTCACAGGGTATAAGTAAGTGTCAAATATTTCTGTCCCCAATTGTGCATATATTAAACACCTAACTTGCATTCTTTTCATATGGATTTCAGCATTTTTGTTGATAGTCTTTCAATACAGCAATTGTGCAGTACTCGCAAGCACAACCTTCCATCACAAACAAACAAAAATAAATAAATAAATCGAGACTGTAGTAATATAAAATCACATTGTATGGACTGACTATTATTGCTGCTGTTAAGCAAACTCTGTAGCAGCTTTCCAGTTAGATATTTTTCCTCATATGTTAGAGGTACATTAGAGCTTGTAGTCCATTTTATAAAGCACAGTAATTCTACAGTCTTCAATTCTTCAAGTCAGATCCTGATACATCCTACTTCATTCCTTAAAAGGTGTCAACTAAAATAAAATCTCTTGGCTTTGTCAGGCAGGTGTTAGATAATGCTTAGGGAGAATTTCCAAACAGCAGGTTTTAATTATCTGCACGAGGAACAATATCTAACAGGACACCTTACTCTTTCAGAAGCAACAGTCTTTCAAACCTCCTTTAAAACTAGCCTGAGATATGAATGGTTCTTGCTTCACAGCTACATGGAAGAATTGCTTTCACGTTACAAATGAATATATATAGCGTATGCTTCTTAGAAAAACAAAGGCTCCATAAAGTCCTCAAATTAATGGCAAAAAACTAGACAAAACGTTCTTCACTAGATTAAGATCTGTTATTTTGTTAGATTAGGAATTCTTTGCATTCAGCAAGACTCAGAGTCAGCAAAGATTCAAAGACTTTTGACTTACTGCTCAGAAAGATCAAGCCAGCAACAATTACCATGTGATAAAATACAGGGGGAATTTATATCTGGGGCTTAATTTAGAACTCAAAATTCTTCTAAAGAGATTGCTATTTTAATAATAGACTTCCTGTCACACAAGATTAAACCCTGTTTATCTACTTCAAATATCTTAATGTGCTTCTGCTTTGGCATCAACTTTCCCTTCTACCAAAATCCTTGAGAGACCACATTCAAACTTCAAGAGCTGCCTTTTTGACAAAACCTGTACAAACCAGTTATGAACAGCCTCAGAATGCAGATACAGCCCTAAACTGTTGTCAAAAATTGACAGCATTCAACAGCTTTGAACAACATAACCAGCACTAATTGCTCTAGTTAGGCCTTCAAGAGTCCCTGGACTGACAGTGATAAAGACCAATGAACCTTGGCTTCAGAAAATTCTCTGAAGTTTTCAGTTTCAAACTGCAGAAATAAAACACACTTGACCGCTGTTCCCACATATATTTAGCAAAAAATAAGAGTAAAAAGTCTATACATTTCCCTATTGAAGTCATATTCTGTAATGTAAAAAGATACTAAATATTTTTTTCCTACCCCTCTTGGTCTATTTACATCAGTCTTCCATAGGATGAAAACTTACAGGACACAATTGCTTAGATTTTAAAATGACGGCCTTCTACAATCGTTACAACTAGACCAAAGAACAAAAGCAATGGCCAGGGCATCCGCTCAGTGCAATTTGCTGCTGGTTATTACAAAACCCCTGAATCTCAGCCAGTTTCCTGCGTTATTCATTAGTTAAGTTTACAACAGAAATAAAACTTGACAACTAGTAATTGCAACTGTCCAAGGTGGCCTTGATATATTTACACTTACGTGATCAAAGGGCTTAAACAGAAGTCGGGGTGCTACACAATAGTAAATCTGGTTTTGCAGCTATGATCAGATTAAATTCTGTAGCCTTAAACCTACTCTGCTAGGTTAACCATTTTCTGAATACATGTTAGGATAACTTTGACCAGCAGAGTCTCTAATTTGCTATCATCTAGCTGTACCAATAACGCCACATCTGATAAATCTCTAAAACTTAACCACAGACTTTTCACCTCAGCTGTTATTATCCTACTCAAGTGGCTCAGGCATATGTCTGGGTTTGTTTGCATGGACGCTTGTTCTACTTTAACCTATGCATGATTTTCAACCTTATCGCTGAGATCTTTGAGCTGGAACCCATCACACTGTCACCTCAGGCTTGACCAAAAGTGCCTTACCTAATACTCATCATTAGTACAACCTAGACCTAAGAGCCTTCGTTTTCTGCTAGCACAGCTACTTGCTCCCAACCATCTTTGCTTCAAAAGACTGCACTAAGTCAGCTGGTACTACAGCTCAGCTTACTTGATCAAGAGGTAGTCCTGGCTCTATAAGAACTGTAACCCTGCACGTGTTTGAATACTGTGTTCCATGCCCTGTCTCCCTTATCTCAACAGGACCCACACAACAGGAGCATGGGTTTACTGACACTGAGTTGTAGGTAGTTTGTACGTTTTCTGTGCAGGTATACAGCCTGATTATATGGTGGGGCAGACTCTTGGAGAAACTTCCATGTAAGCAGTGGAAGGAGATCACATGGAACACTTTGGTCTACTATGCTGTCTTGGCCCAAGCCATCCAGTTTCGAAACGAAACCAGTGAACAGTCCCCCACAACAAGCTGAACTGGATCTTGCTGCTTTAACTGAGAATCTGGATTCTACTTTGTTCAAGGGCAACTAATCTTTTAATGGTGAAAAAGAAGATGAGAACATCGATACAACTACAGTGAGAGACAGCAACCACAGAACAGAAAAGAGGGCTTTAGAGAGCCATGACTTTTTCTTAAGAGGGTGCCCTGTGAAGATGTGCAACAGAACAGCAAAAGAAACTTAGCGTGCAAGTTCTGGTTTAGTACCTGTACCGGTACTGTAGAGTTACATTTCTTCACAGTAGCTTGTATGGGGCTATGCTTTGTTTTTGTGCTGAGAACAGTGTGGATAGCACACTGACATTTTAATTATGGCTCAGCAGTGTTTACATAGCATCAAGAGCTGTTCTACTCCCCACACAACCCAGCCAGTGAGCAGGTTGGAGGTGCACAAGAAGTTGGGAGGGGACACAGCTGGGACAGCAGACCGCAGCTGACCAAAGTGATATCCCATACCATGTTACACCATGCTCAGCCATAAAACTGGAGGGGAAGCTGGTGGGGGGACTGCTGCTCCCAGACTGGCTGGGCATTTGTTGGTTGGTGGTGAGCAACTGCTTTCATTTGCATCACTTGTCCTTCTTGGGTTTTATTTTTCTCTCTCTTTGGTTTTTTCCGAAACCTCCCTCTTTTCCTTACAGTGTTTTTTTATTCTTGTCACTTTTTAATTATTGAACTGACCCATTTCTTTCTCACTTCTATACCTTTCCAATTCTCCCCCCACCCTAGTGGGATGCTGGGGAGTAAGCAAGCAGCTGTGTCGTGCTGAGCTGCCAGCCAGGGTTACACCATGACAGTATCTTTTCCTTTTTCTCTACCATGCTGGCTCTGCTGGGGCTGGGCAGAGATGCCTGTTGGGCATTAATGTACTTGGGGTCCCAGTAACTTACATGCTCCAATGCAGGGAGCCTCCACCATTCTGTCCCAAGTCATGCTTCATGTGTCACTTATGTGCCTTAGGCACTGCCACTATGCACCTACATTTCTCCTCCAGCTTGTTTATGCCCAGACCACTGATTCTAGAAAGCAAGTTCAGGCAAAGACATTAAGTTCAATCTTTTTATATGACAAGATAAACAATGGGGGTGAGGGGAATAGGGGAGCCTGCAATGAAGGGCTCATGTTCCTTTGTTCTCCCCCCATGTTATCTCAAGTGAAGAGACAAACATCAAGGATGATAAAATTTAACAGCAGCTTGAAACAATGAAGTAATATCCCCAGCATTTTCAAAGATAATACTGTGTGCAATACATTCAACACAGGTCACTGCTTCCATCTAGGATTCAGGATTACAATAGATACCCTACAGAATGGCAGCATCAGGGCATATTTGATAGGGCTTCCCTCTATTTATGTGCAGAAACACTTTTTCTCGTTCAGAGAGAAAGCTAGTGTGTTAAATGGTTTTAGGGATGCCTAATGTGTTTCAGTACAGGAGTGCACACTTTTCCCGATGGAACCAACATGCGGTTGCTATCTGTAAATAGCTGAGATCTGCTCAAAATTTTGGCTCCACTCTTTGAGCCAGGCTCATCCTTTGCCTTTGTTCATCAACATTTTTAGAAAGGAAGAACTGACTAGGCTTAATGAAGATCATGCTTTAAGGGAGAGGGGCTTTGGAAGGTGCTTTGGAAGCAGGCTACAAAAAGTTAAGTCTGGATCTAGCAAATTTGAATCTACACCAAGTAAAGGCAGTTCTGATGGAAGAATGAAGGAATTAAGATTTGCAAAACTGGACTGTCAATAAATTATGCAAGAACTGGTGAGCAGCTGCAGCCAACAGACACCAGAAATGAGAGATGTATATAATTAAGTTTTCAAGCAAAGCAATTTTATGGCAAGTAGAGGTCAAGCATTTTGTACAACCTGGCCTGCCAGAATACTGCATTGAACTGGAATAGCGGGTTACAATTCTGCCTGGGATACTGGGCACCACAGGCAGCACAAACACTGGCCAGCTTGATGGAACTGAATTAGAAGGTTATTGCCAAGCGTTGCCAGTTACTGCCTTCTGGACGTGTCACTGTAGCTGGTTATAAGCGTGACCGCATGCACATCTTTCGTGAACAGAGGTTTTCTCGCAGGGGGCCAGGCAGAGCCCCCAGCCAGTTCTTGCACCCAGTCCAGACCAAAAACCTGTATCCAGGCTGATCCCATAATGCACAGACTCAGTCTGTGTGATTGCCTGACCCACAGCCTAGGCAGGCAAAAACCTTGTAAGCACTGCTGTTCTTCCCCTATCTTCTGTCAACCCCCTAAACCTGCCTTGATAATCTGTTCCTTCGGGTACTGTATCTGCCTTTTCCTTATCTTGCTTATGAACCTTCCTCACAGTATAGACAAAATGCTGCCTTTAAATTCATCTTCACGTGTTGCTGTTTGAACCACATGCTTTCTGAACTCAACAACACTCAATGTAATTCCTGAAGAAAATGTATAGTGAGTAACAGTTTGAGCGTGTTTTTCTTGTAAGAAAAAATGGCATAAACCCAACTTCATGTCACTCTGGGTTAGACAGTGAGATCAAAATAGAAAATATGATGTCTGTGTTTATTCAGCAAAAACGCGTATTGGAAAGACTGTTGAGCCATCACAAATAATTCTTCTATTTTTTCAATCTTCACATAATCCATACAGTAGCAGTTGTTTTAGTTTGTATTTCATGGCTGTATAATTGACTAAAAAGCTGTACGTCACAATCTGGACATGTTATGTAGGAAACGTGATCTTTCAGAAATGTGAATAAATCCATTAATAACATTTTACCAGATTTTTGCTAAGTTTCACAGGAATGGGGATGAGAGGTTTTTGATTAAGCAATCAGCAATATGATAAAGAAAGAATGGCCCTCAGGAGAGGCAAGACAAGTTGAAACTAAATGGATGCAGGTGAACAAGAAGTTTCCACCCTTTTTATTCCCTTATTTTTTCAAAACACGGGTGGTGGTAATAGGAAGAAAAAAAAACTTCCCATTTTTTTACAATCTCCTAAAATCCTCCCCATTAATCTTAAAAAGTCAAAGGGAAGCACATATCTTTTTCCTCAACCACAAAGAAGGAACAGCTAGCTGATGCAATATCTTCTAACAATGTGGAGACATCTATGGAAACCTTTAAAGCTTATTTATAAAACAAAAAACCCCAATGTTTTTCAAGTTAGGATCTCTTTAAATGAAAAGTTATACTGATTTGCTTAAAGCTCAGATCTGAAATTGACCACATGTGCTTGAGCACGCATCTTTGCTGACACTCTTGTCTTCATAAACCCTTCTTACATAAATATAACCTTGGTCTGATTATAAAAAAAGCTTATGCTAAAGACGACAAAGTAGTTTTTTAAATGGGTGGATAGACAATTTTACACCACATCTGTGAAATGTATTTTCAATAAAATCAAATAGTATCATCAGGTCAACATCTACATTTTTGTTAGAGCAGCTTAAATAACCACTGTCCCTCAGCTGAAGCTTTCAAACGCCTATCAATCAGGTTCCCCCAACAGTTGACTTAGAAAACTGACTATATGCAGGTACATTGTTATAAAATGTAAATACTGTTACAAATATACACATAATTAGTTACCATATCAAATCTACAAGGTGTTGACCAAATGCTGTAGAAAATATCTACCAGTTAAGGAGTGGTAACTTGCCTTAATAACTTCTAGACCACCACAAACACTCACCCCAATATATACTGCCTTAAGAGGGTGGAAAACACATGTGTAGACATGGATCTATGCTTTAGACTTCAAAAGAAATTTACCTATGGAAATGAATTATTAAATATGAAATGCACATAAAAATACAACTTACTGTGTTCAGAAAAACTAAACTGTATTATAAAATCAGATCCTGAATAGCAAAAGAAAACATTAAATTATAAAGACTACATATGAATGTTGTATTTTAGGTAAAATTTCAAAAATTAAAAAATATTTAGGTGGAAAAACATACACATCACAGGAAAGTCTCAATATAGACCAGTGCTTCGTATTTCTGTAAAATTGGGTCTTTCGGAAGACTTTAAAAATGTAAATAACTGCAGTTTCTCCATTATGACATAGTACCCTTTCCACTTTAAAGAGCAAATTATTTTAAAGTTTAATTGTCCACAAACAGTTTAAACAGATTTTGTGAGATGAAAACATTTGTTCAGTCCACAATATTAATGAAAATAACTTAGAAGAGGAAAATATCTGGCTGTCTGGGAGCTACGACAACTATTGAAAAGATCTAAAACAAACAAAACCCCCAAACCATTCTTTAAATCAGTAAAAAAACCTCAGATATCATTTATCTATCCACAACACAGATCCATTCCTGCCAAAACCATTGCTTATTTTTAGCCATTGACAAAATGAACTTTTTATGTTCAGTAGGATCATTTAAGTACATCTGAAGAAGACCATTATCCCTACAACAGAGTAATGACTGATGTAGTATAATTTTGTGTACCGTACTTTGTACCTTTGCAACTTTACACTTGCCTCAAATTGCCAGTGATAAATTGCTTTCATGCTGAGACTGTTCTAACAGCTAGAATAGAAAATACATGATAGCACTACAACCTACGGCACAGTAACTGTATTCAAACTGGATCTCTTTTCGAATACATAGTTAAATTTTTAATTTAATCCCTTAATATCACCTTTTAGCTTCTAATTATATCTGACAGGCAGCACAGGGACATCATTATAATTAGATTTTAATTTATTATCAGTAACAAACAGTTTGTGTCATCAATATTTAACTTGTAGCTCTTATGATAGCTATACTTTTATCTAGTTATTTGTTTTCTCTCAGACTGATCAAATCCACTAGTGCTAAAATATATGATTTAAGTTGCACTTCATGGGAGTACTAGCATAATGTCTAATGATAATGCTTACATTAGACTGCAGGGAAAGCACCACCTAGAGTGAATGCAAAGACAACAATCTCCAGAGGGGAGGAAAAAATACCATTTTATGGCTAAGTGGGTGAGAAGGAGAGTACGTCTTTGAAGACTTTTTCTTTTTTCACAATCCTGAGTTTGTTACCAGGAAACCCCCAGGTATCCACATTCTCAGATGGAAAACTGATATCTTACATTTTAACAAAAAAATCATTTTTCAAATGAGTTTTATGCTACCAAACTTTATCAGAGTAATCACTCAGTCAAAATCTTAAGTCTCAGTTTTCTCTAGGAACTGGATAGGCATAAAAAATGTCTATTATAGTTGGCATATTAGAAATACAAAGACAGTCTAAATACTGAAATTTCTTATATTTATTGAAATAACTTCCCATCATTAAGCTAAGCTGATCAGTTATATCATCAGATTTCTGCATAGGGCCTCTCAGACCAGAACATCACTGAATGAAAAGATTTTAAACATTTTTTGTTATTTCTGCTTTCCCTTCCATCAATTAGGTGTTAAAATGAGATACCTTAGGTAGTTTGAGCAGGCAGCTACGCTGCAAGATGATCTGCTTGGCTGACCACAGGGACAGGATCAGGAAGCCTACACCAGCCCCAGAAAAGGTCAGCCCCCTTTTACAGTACAGCACTAGCGAGACAAGATGTAACAACCTGTTGAGCCTTTATTAACTTACTTTACCCTTTGAAGTCTTAGCAAGCATGCTGCAACATTTTGTGCTTTATGGGTACAGCTCTCAACACGGGTTGGGTTCTACTTGAACGGCATAACTGTTTCTCACAGCAATTACTTTTCTATTTTCATCCCTTTGAGATGGCTGTATTGATGAATATCACAGGGTGACACAAGTTATTTTTTCCTCAAAGAATTCACTACCACCATGCTATTTTGACATGATTCCCATCACCTTCTAGGGCAGGGGTCTTCAAACTACAGCCTGTGGGCTGGATACGGCCCCCCAGGGTCCTCAATCAGGCCCCCCGGTATTTACAGGCCCCCCCCACCGGGGGTTGGGGGGGGGACCAAGCAGCCGCAGATGACTGTCTGCCACTTAATCCACATGCCAGCCCCCTGGTTAAAAAGTTTGAGGACCCCTGGTCTATGGTATCAGGCTTCTAAGTTTACCCATGTGATGACATGTAGTTCCACCTGAGCGCCTGGCATTTTGGATCAGAAAAACATGTCTTAATACTATTAAAAAACATTCTGAACTTTGTAATATCATAGAAAAAGCTTCTTCAGGTTAAACCACCACTGATTTCTCATACAACCTGTAACTCAAATGAACATTGTGACACATAACTAGTCCTTTTAGATGTTAACAGAGACATCTCTGCTCATGAGCTGAGCCACTACAGTACTGGCAGGGAGCTATGAAAGGCTCATGTCCTGCACAGCTGTAAGGTGCACACCTCATAACCAAGGAACTTCACCTGTAACATCCAAATGATAAGAAGCATCACCTGCTACTACTCTGAGAGGATGATAAAAACCTGTCTGCATTTATTTTCTGTATTTTAAGATAATTTCTTACTTTACATTTATTTAAATGAGAGCATGTTTTTTCTAAGCATTGATTAAATATGGAAAAATTTGTTTTAGGTTCTCACTCATATTGATTTCCCTACCTTAATATCCCTGCCAATCTTTCCATCCAGAATCACAATAAGCTGCACATGAACTAATCTTCATAATTGCTTAGGGTGATGTTCAATAAGCAGGTCTAAAGTACTGCCATGAATAGCGACACATTTTCTATCTTTAAGTCACGGAACAAATATTCCTATACTGTATCCTCTAAAAGTTTAGCAGAAAAACTCCTCCTACAAATAAACAAGGACTACTAAGGAAGGAGCAAATGGCTTCAGAACCAGTGTGTCTAATTCCTTCACAGATGAAGCCTGTGGTTTTTGTTTGTTGAATTTTTTAATGCTGTATTAGCAGTTTAATATATTCTATAGGATTTTATAAGTACTGCCTTTCCTTTGCAAGTAGACTTCTCCTGTATGACTAATTCTTTTCTTGATCGCTGTCTTATAGTTTCTCCCATTGTGGAAGAAAATCCTACAACTTTGAAGCCAGCTACACCAACAACTCACTTGTATTCCTAAAATCAAAGTCCCATGGAACGTCACACCACTGCCTTCTCAGTGTCGCACAGCAGTTCAGGGATGAAGAACAGGGAGCAGTTCAGGGATGAAGACCTGAGTTGCCAAGTCAGTGCAGTTTACTGCATCATTTCATGAACACTGATGATGTAGCAGGTGAGAAAGAGCTGGCTGGGAAGCCAGAAGCTGTTCTTAAAAACTGTGCTATGGGCAGCATAATCAAATTTCTTTCCGAGACTGAAGCTGAAATGTAATTATCTGTGAGGAAGTGAAAAGGTAGAAGAATATCCACCGAAGATTTAAGTAAGTTAGAAACCTTTGGGGTCTATCTAGAGACCTCAGAATTCATTGTCATTTACCTATCATTATGTTAAAGATCATAAAGATCATAAAGTCTGTAAGAGACTGACATGATTTTTTCTTTTCTTTTCTTTCTTTTTTTTTTTTCCTCAAGAGAAAGGTTGAAGTTGGATGTCAGTCTCATGAGTGCCACTTTTTGGATATGCAGTATTTAACAGACTTTAACAGTATGACACAAGAAGACATTTGAAATCTAATTAATCTCTTGACATTTGACTAAAAGTCAAAGCAGTGGACCACAAGATGAATAAGGATACCTCACCCATGAAGGCTGATCTTTCTTTCATGAGGTGCAAATGAGTTATGATGATCTGACTACAAAGTTTATTGTAGATCTTTTCCTTTTTAATAATCGTCCCTGCTTCAAGCACCTAGCAAGCTTTCTTAATATGATATTGAATTTAACTGCTGTAGCCAGCACCTTACATTCCCACTAAAGGTCCTTCCTCAGGAACTTCAGGTTTTATGCAAACTGCTTGAAGTACCATGTACTACTAATAGCTGTTGCATTTTTACACAACTCAAAAGATTATTTTTATTGTTCTAAGACCCACAAATTCCCTTTTACTTCAGTTCCGGAGATTCAACAGCATTACCACATATAGACTAAAGTTTAGGATTTGCTGTGCCATATAATGGAAACTGTTTTTAAACATTCCGACAAACATCTCTGCTTACACTTCTAGTGGTGGTTACTTCAGGATAATGGCCAAACAAAGGATCACAGCAGTAGAGCAGGGAAAAGGTCATTCAATTCAACATGACTGCATTGAACCTTATGTATAAATCATCTCCTTATACGACCATCATGAAAAAAAATTAAACAATTTATAGAGTAAAATGAGATTGCAAAAAAAGCTAAAAATGTAAACTCATTCATTAAGTAACACTGGGCTACAAACAATTTACTAGATCAGATTTAAACTGCAGTGGAAACCTTTCCTAAAGATGGAATTACTTTTATACATACTGAAAATAGCTGTTTATGTAAACATAAAAAATTTGAGGCATTATCAGGAATGAAAAGCTGCAGACAGACTATCAGAACTTATCTGTTGCAGCCTATATGTTCTATTTTCCAACAACCTGCTCTGTTCGCTTCTTCCGAATGAGGATTCTGATGAAGCAGCTAAAGCCTTTGAAACACACCTCTCTACACTCTAAGGTACTATGTCCAAACTCTTCCTATAAGTAAAATGCACATGATGAAACAGTTAGAATGAAGAATTTCCTTGCATTTGATTATGACCTGGGGACAAACAGAACTCAAAGTCTGAAAGGCAACTAGTGCTAAATTATCTTAATTGTCTCTAGTTAACATTTTCTATTTTTAATTCGTACAAACTATCTGAAAAACAAACTCAGAAACATAACCAGAAAAGTAACAGAAGTGACAAAAAGACTGACTTGAAGGCAAAACAAAGAGTTTATGTATCTGTGAACTGTACTAGAGTACAAGACTTTACTACAGTGCTGTGATGCATTTGGCTATTTATTATTCATCACATCCCACATAATTAAGTAGTCTTGCACACTTACACCACTTACGTATTAAGCAGCCAAACCTGACTTTGTGGTTCATTTTATGTCTAGATTTGTCAGTATGTCAACGTTTGTCAATAGACATGACATGTCAAAGACAGACAACATATGTCTTTTCAGTAGACTGCCCTAACGCCTACCTATAGAAACAGATTATCATCTACTATACTCCTACAACCCTGCTTAAGGGTTGATGGTTCTGGCATCTAGACCTGGGTGTTTGTTTTATAGTCAAAAGTTAACCCTTTCAATTTGATAAGCACAAATTAATATATAGCTGGTCGCTTCACGACCAGTAGAACAATACAGATTTGCACCCTACATCCCTGCCTACCTCCATGGTAGTAAGTTGCCATCCTTGTCATGAATGACTGACTCCCTTTCCCTGTTTCTGAAACCTTGGCACTGCTTTGTCCTATGTCACCCAACTACGAGCATGTGCCACAGTGGGAGTTGCTTCCATGCGCTGACAGATCCTGTGGGATCATTACATAGGTACCCTCTTCAGGTCTTGACCAACCCACTGTTGAACTCAGTGGTTACAAACCTAAAACAGAAGGCTGCAGATATCCTAAAAAAGCAAATGGGAAGTGAATACAGAAAAGACCAGGGAGATATACTAATTAATAGATTTTTACAGGCCTATTAATAGACATCAGGATTCTATATGAGTGTAAGTTTTACACTTTTATTTAATAAATGCTAACAGAAAATAGAATTCACAAATGAGAACGTTTCGCCTACATCACTAAGAACTATTATAATCCAGGATACAAACTCAGACCAGTTAGCTTCACTTTGATCACATCACAACTTTATAGCAAAAAGCAAGAAAATTGTTCCCGAATGATGCTCCTTTCACATTTACATTCTTTAGTTCATACCTGAAGATGAAATGACATCTTTTGGGTTTTGCAACCTAATTTCCATAGGGACAGACCCAGATCATAGGTTTAAAACTTAATATTTTAAAAAAACTGTAATTTAGAAACTTTAGGTATTAGAATTCCTTTCTTTCTGTGAATGTGTAAGCACATATATACATATTTTGTGCATGTCATGTACTGCACTACTCCATTTGCTGCACATTAGCCAGGAACGTTTAATTGATAAGCCCATACGACTGCCTTTCCCTAAGCTATGGCACTAACTCGGGTCTCTCTCCTTTCCTCTGATATTGATTACTATAGAACGAATACATACTTTGTATATTTGGACCTCTATGCTCTCTCAAGTTCACTTAAAATTATCCAATTATTTCAGTAGGTGGGGAAAGGGAAGAAAGAAAGAGACTGGCAGACAGAAGCCAAGACAGAGAGGGTTAGTCTTACATCCTTAGAAGACCATGTTAAAAATGACCACTACTGTCTTGGCTTTTTACCATTCGACCTTAACTATTCACAAGAGACCCTATATTAATCCCAGTCTCCTTACTGAATTCCAGTCTCAGTAATTAAACTAGATCATATTATTCCCCTCTGATTATTAAGTGGAAATTGTCATTAATGTTAACAAAGAGAAAAAATATTTAGTAGATGATAAAACGAGTACAGGCCATTTAAATTCCCTCTGTGACTTCAGTTGCATATGTTATTCTGCATTTCACCTTTAAACATAGAAAGCAGTTATCATTACATGTCTGATGTACTGTCACACAAAAGGACACAATTCAAGGGAAAGAGAAATTAACGCTAGGCAATCCACTCCATAAGCAAGTTGCTGCAATGCACAACTGTATCATTGTTATTAATATGCAATCACAGAAGTAGTAATGAAGCAAGCGCCATCATGCAAGATTTCCCTGAGAAAGGGGAAAGTTCAACACACAAACTGCAACCCATTAAAAAAAAATAAAATCTATCACATAATACAAGTCTGAGCAGGAGAGAGTTCTGAAGGCTAACAGGCACAAAAAGAAACAGTGACAAGGGTCTCCGAAAGATCTGTCTGCAAAAATACTGCTTCTTGGCAGCTGAAGAAAGGCATACACAGAACTGGAAAGAAATCCTCATTGCTAATGTCTGGATTCTTGGAAACAAAAATCTTGACAGGACTGACCCACTAACCTGAGTTCCTTATGTTGTTTAACAAGTATTTAGGGGGTTTAATTTCTAAAGCTCCATATATACATGAATTAATTATCATACCGTAATGGGGAAATAAGGGAAATTGATGACCCATAGCACTCTGTCTTCAGCCTTTTTTTTTTTTTTAAGACAGCAGAATAGCTCGTGAATGTTGAATGCTTTTCATTAACAGCATGGACGCAGAGTGCTAATAAGATGGAACAACATGCACCTTCAGCAAGTTTGCAGATGACATTGAAACGTGGCAAGCAGCTGATGTGATGAAGGGCTGAGCTAACATTCAGAAAGCGTTCAAGAAGCTGAAGAGCTCAAAAAATAAGCTGCCAGAAACCTTTTAAAGTTTAACAAAGCAAATGCAAAGTTCTGCACTTAGGAAGGAATAAATCAATGTAATAGTATAGGCAGAGGCCGAAAATACATACACCATGTGGTCCACCCTCCTAAACATCTTGGCTGCCCTCCACTGGACTTCCTCCTGTCTGTCAATGTCTGTCTTATAGTTTGGAGCTCAAAACTAGACACTATTCTAGATGAAATCTCATGAGTGCCGAACAGAGGATAACAAGCACTTTCCTCAGTCTTCCAGTTATTCTTTCTTACTGAGCACTCTTTTGCATTTATTGCTGCAAAGGCTTTCTGCTGACTCATGTTCAACTTTTCTATTAGGACTCCAGGATCCTTTTCTGCAAGAGGGAGCTTAGTTGCCATCTTTTTAGATCATGTTGTTCTTCGTCACACAAAAGTCATTCAAAAATGACAAGCTAAGTATCAAAGATAGTAGCAGAGTAAGTTTAAGGTATTCTGCTTTAGTGAATGCTATGTATTTACCATTGGAAACGAAAAGGATAAGAAGCCCTCCAGCTTTTATGGAATAAAATTTCTCCCGTTTTCACTGAAAGAAAATCTTAGAGTCTACCATTACAAGATCAATACCTTCATAAAATTCATGTAGACCAAATTTCTGAAGTTCTTTACTTGACAATTAGGCCCTTAATGAACAAAGCACTGGGAAAAATCCAGGTTTTCCAGTACTGTGAAGATTAGCCAATGGGGAAAATAGATGAGAGAAGATGAGGACATTTTACTTGATATTAATTCTTTTTGGCTGCTGTGCTGTTTTTCCTAGTTGGGATACTGAAGTTCAGTGAGCCCAAGTTAGTGTTATCCAATCATTAATAGTCTGAAAATATTACTGGAGTCATTTATGACATAGCACAAGGAAAAGATAAAAGACTTTAACAAAGTTTCTATCTCACTTCCTTGATTTGGAAACTAGCATGATGGAAGAGATGCATCTTATTTTTGGAGCAGATGAGAAGGGAAAGAGCACTGATATACTACCAGCAGCGTAAAAAGTACACAGGAGTTTGCTCTGTGAGACATTAAAGAGGAGATACTTAGGGAATAGATGCAGTTTTGCCATGTTGTTAAATAATTTTGCACTTAATTTGCCATGCAGAAAGGCAGAGCATATTACTTTGAGTAAGGCATGCCAATTATGTGGTTCCAGTGCTTGTGGGCCTTGAGCTAACATCTTTGCACACTGCTGTGCAGTTTTGACAAGTTATCCTGTTGCAGCTCAGGTCAGTGCTAGCTTATCATTTTGCCCGACACAGAGCAGGTCTACCCGAAGATAATACAAGCAGCACATAAATCTAAAGCCCAAGAAACCCCAAGCAGTTCCAAGGGTGATAGGCATTTTGCTGAGAAATAACCAAAGCATCAGAATCTTATGAACCACCCCTCTCCAATTCAGTCATATTTTCCTGTTCTTTCTTTTCTGCTGGCGCTGTTCTCACACCACTAACTTCAGAGTGGATCTGCTGGAAACAGAGAGGAGCATGTTATTAACTACAATGTCAAATTCCCGTTCATCCCCTGAATTGATGGCCTTGTACATTCAATCCCTTCAGAGTAAAAAGGACCAGGAATTCAGCTCTCCCACTTTCTGGGTGAGTGCTTTAACTGTTAAGGTAATTACAAGAACTAGGACATGACAACTACTTCTGATGGAGTTCTAGGCTGATGTGTTCTGGTTTTTTATTTTTTATCACCTAAGGCAGATCCAATTCTTCAAATTTGCTCATCACCATCAGTGTTTACACTTAAACCATTAATCATACTATGTCTCATCTGGCTCCTTCTCTGATGTGATGACTATAGAAAAGCTACACTGATGAATTTTCCCCCTCACACCCCACAGTCTTTTCCTAGAGACTTTTAAAAGGTTTTCTATCAACTCTTTGTTTCACAAGAGACTTAGCTGTCTCTTCACTGTCTCTCTATGCAAATTTCTTCCCTCTTCTGGAGTATGCTGTATACTGCTCTGCCAGTACTCCAGGTCTTTGATGTACTCTATCTACACAAATAATGCACACAGTACTTTAAATCCATATTGCTGGATGTCACTCACTCAATAATGATAAACAAAAGTAATGCTATCAATGCATATATTTCTAAACAAGTTTTTACATTTATATAGCTTTCCAACAGCAGGAACTTTCTCTTCATTTAGTAAGCCAGACCCAATTTCTAAATAAAACGAGTTTCAATAATAAAGCGTAGTGATACGAAGACATGGAACAGCTTGTAAACTAAAACTTCACAGTTTGGGCTCCCTGAGCTCCACCCTGACAGGCTACATCACTGAACTGCAACAGACCCTAGTTTTTTAAAAAAATGCAGAAATATCGTACTACTTATCCTTTCATATGTTTGAGTAGTGAGAAAAGGAAGAACTTGCAGAGGTACTCTCTGCCTGCACTCTGCATTGTTACAGTCAGAGCTTTAGCCCACTCCTTTCCAAAGCCATTCTTCATGGGCATAATGTAATTTCAGTCTGTAATTCTTTTGTAACCACATTTTCTTGCAGGAACAGCTTTCTGAAAGTTAAATTTATAATCAAATCAGTAAGAGAGAGAGATGAAGTGATGAGGAGTACCAGTCAGTTACCATGTGATTATCTAACAACCACTATAGAATATAAATACATACAAGTCTACAGTTTCACACAGTGCCAGGTATCATGACAGACTGAGAAACTTATATTTTAAGAGTAACAACTAAAGATAAAGACAACATACCTTCTTCAAAGAGTAACACCATGTTTGTGCTCTTGTTAGCAACCATGTTATTCAGTAAGGCGATTACAGTTTGCATTGTATTTCCAAGTATACTGTCTTGGTGATCCTGTAAAAACAACAAAAAAATCCACTAAAATAAAAATAATCTAGTTTTCCTTTAGCAAGGTTAGAAGATGATTACTCCCTTCCAAAAATGTAGTGATGCAAAAGCAATACTCTCTCAATCTGTTTAAGTTCAACATTTAAAATAATAGAAAACCAGCCAAGTATCTTAGTAAATAATATCAATTTCAGGGAGCCAAATCTAAAAATCTTAGACCAAAATTTCTTCCATGTTCTTTTGAACTGAAAGAGCTCCTAGTTAGGTATAAACTTTCAGGATTTTTAAAAATGGCATACAGCTTTATCAGCCTAATCTCTATATATTCACAACCAGGAACATTTCCCTTTGTATGGTACTTCTTTTATTAATGGTATTAATTTTACTCTTTTTAGTTGCAGCTTGATAACCTACAGTAGGTTGTAAAATGTATTTTGTTTGTATGTTGGTTTTGTTTGTATGCTTTCCTAAAAGTATAAAACGGATTTGAGATGCCCATTAGAGACCTATTTCTGTATTAAATTGCATCACTTGTGATGTCTGTCTTATGCTTGCAGTGATTTTTCATCACTTTCTGAGACTCCTGTTGATAACAGGAAGATGACAGGCTTCATAAAGAAATTTATTTCCCTCTGTTATAGTTTACACACTCAACCTGGAAAGGGGTTGCAAAGGTGGATAAGGCAGTGCAAAGCGTGTGTTTATTCACACTAGTGACAGTAATAACTCAGGCAACTTCCAAGGAGCCTAAATAGGACAAGCTTTTCCAAATCTGAGTCTACATATAAATATAAGCCTGAATACATTTCAGATCTCCCTAGAAGGTTCAGGAACTATTTTGTCTGATTCTTCAGACTCAAAGCCAAATAAAAACATACATCCAAATTCAAAATAACAACATTAAGAAAAAAAATGTCATACTTCATCTATTGTAGACTTTCCACAGGCACCTAGGTGACTTCTACCCTCCCCTTTCTCATCAAATCTCTCAATATATTGATATCACTCAACTACTTCACTGCCACAGCATATGCCATCTATACTGAGCCACCCCCTGCCTGACAGCAGGCCTTTGATAAAAGTTCCAATTTGAAGTTGAACAAGATGAAAGATTATTGGTCTCAAGTTAAGTATTTCAGATGACACAAATTACTTCAGTCCTTGAATACAGCCAAAGGAACACTCTCCCTGAAGTTTCCTTTGGGAGTGGTCTCTGTAGTTTATAAGGCACTTTTTGGGCCAGGGCAAGACTAAGATCAGCACTGCATTTAGCATAAGCCACGCTGTTTGAACCCCTGCCTGGAAACATGATATAAGTGGTTGTAATCAATTTGCAAGTGAGACACACCTGATTTTAATTCTTGACTAGTCTGATAAAATTCAGGATACTGTGAAATGCATCTGCAATGCCACATCAGAAAGTCCTCTGTTACAGTGGTAGAAAGGGTCATGCTACATGAAGAATAAATGTTTTCCTTCAGATATTTAACTGCTGAAGGAAAAGTTTTGACAGACAGAGGCTCAGATGGTTGCTTTGAGAACAGTAATTTCTGTTCCTGCACTCAAAAACTAAAATTAAATGCTATTATTCGTGTAAATACATGAAACATACGTGACAAGGCATAATACATTAACAGATAAATATAAGAAAACCCCACAGACTGCTATTCAACTTTAGCCTGTATGACTTATCAGTTCTCACTAGAGCACTTTAAACTGGATCATAAGGAGAAAAGACAAGGAAAAATAGCTTACAGCCTTTTAAAGGACTGTAGTTTCCAACCAAACCCTAATATATATAGATATATATATATATATGAGACCCCTGAAGTTCTATTTACTTTACACAGCACTTTGCTATGTCTTTTATTATTTCTATATAAAGAGTACAATAAATATCTGTTCCTCTGAAGGTTTAAAATACAGCCTGATAAATATAAAAGTAATGTTGGAAAGTATAAACACTACATTCCTCAAAAGATAAGGCAACCAATACAGAAAAGAGATACCATAAAGCCATGGTACTAAAAATAAATTTGAAGTTATTTCCTACAGATAGCTGAAGGGTAAGAAAAACATTTTTCTGAAAGATCAACAACATGTTTATCTGGTAGTCTAGCATCACAGTATCTTCTTATTTCTCCTAGAGAACATCTAGAAAACAATACATTAAATAGTAAGAATGACTGCTTGCATTATTGAAGATAATGATACATACACTAAGAATATAAAATTAATAAAAGCAAAAAAATTCCACAAATGCCAAAATAAGAGTCAACTCAAATATTTTCTTCCCAAGTACAATACTTCTGTTACCGACCCATATATCTGAAGTAAACATCTTCTAGTAAAATTCCCTTTGAGATATGTAATTACAAGTGAAGCTGCTAGTTGCTTACAATAGCAATTTTTCATGTTCATCAGATTAGTAACATTAAAATGAAGCCATTTTTGCTTTTAATGGAGATCAATTATACTAAACAACTCTTTCCCTCTACTGAAAGGCTAGCACCGATGCTTCTACTTCTATCAAAGCATATGTTACAAAACTTATCTTACCCTAAACACATATAAACTAGAATTCAAGATGCAATGTAGATACCTTGAGGAAGGAAAATGGTCTCTTAATGAATTAAATAATCTTACAAATGGTATACTTAGGTATACTACTAGAGTTATAATGGATGTATCATAGATGGGTTTTGACAAGATGGTAGGCTTCAAGATGCTACAGGTATGCTTTACTTATCTAAGTCATCACTGATTGCTTAGACTTGGTTTTAGACGTTTATATAAAAATATTTAACTTCTTCATAATCTATCAAGGAACAAAGCTGATCTAATTTGTGTGCACAGCACCAGACTGTGGACATTTAATGAACAGTGCACTTGACAGCTTTAATAAAACATAGCATTTGCCAGCAGAGATAATTAGAATTGAAGCAGCAAAATTCTAGTGTTTGGCAACACAGATGAAACAACTTCATTAAAATGTACAGCTTCGGCAAATGAAAGGCAGGAAAGCACTGGACCCTGAAGAATAAGCCTTCTCAAAACTAATTGCTTCAGTGCTTAAAAAGGACAGCTATGAAATACCAAGGGCATAACAAGGAAATACTAGTATAAAAAAAAAAAAAGGAACCACAGAAGATAAATCAGACTTTTTCAAATAGAACTGCACTGTATTTAGGCCATTAAACTTTTCATTCTAATTTTGAAGGGTTGTACATTAACAAAAGAAATCAGTTGAAGTATTTTTTTAAAGCCAGTTAGGTAAGAGGGCGTGAATTAGCAAAGTGGGAGTATGAATCTTGGCAAGATACTATGGCTAAAGCTGCCATTTCTCTTCCTTTAAGTGGCTTAGAATTTAGAACAGCATAGGCAAACTACAGTATTTTAATTACACTTTAGATAACAAAAGAGATAGCAATTGTGATAAGAGGTTACAGTTTTGGGAGTCTTCCCATACATGCCTCCTACTCTTGTATCTAAGAATCCAGAATAAAATGCACTAAATGCTATGTAATTAAATCTAAGGACTACTATATACCACAGTCCTACTGCTCATTCAATATAATCAGAGTGATTAAACTTCAACTATAAAGAGGCTTACTGAAGCTTACATATGGCCTGTGAATGCAAGCTAGGTAAATAAGGGGACATAACAAGATGGAGGCTTGATTTTTCATACACTAAATCCATTGAAAGAGGAAAATTATAGACATGAGCCATGTTCAAAATATATTTACTAAAAGATGCCATTTTTATGTGACAATTATTTGGCATAGTGTAATTGAGAGAAAATAAACCAAAGCATTGATGCTAACAAGGACCTCCAGAAAGAGTAGAGTTTACTACTGCATTTAATGTAGCATATTTCGATATACTGTATTGCTTTGTATATATGAAAGAGATCAGAAACTTTTCTAGACATAACACTAGAACTCCTTCTGTATGAAACAGTATTATTTGTATGCAACAGTATTATTTGTATGCAGCCTGCAAGGGACATTCACAACAGTGTATGCTGTGTTCTTCAATCACAGAGGAAGACAACTGAGAAACAAATTTAATCCAGCTATGTATGTAGTTGGATAATCTGGTCTGTAACATTTTCTGGCTTCTGATGCATAAAACCAGTTATGCATAAACTGAAAGCATATACATATATATCTTTAACATTAAGGTAATACTATTTTCCTTATTGATGATCTAAGTCAGAAGTAAGCACAACCCATGTCTCTTGCTACTCTGCTTTTCAAAAATCAGCCTTTTTCAAAGGCACAGTTTTAACGGAGCTAATATTTCCAACTATCTTCTTCCTCTGTGTATGGTCATACAACAAGGAGCAACTACTAATCTGGCAACCAATTTCTGGAATGACCATGTGTCTCAGATGTATCACAACAGTGATATATTCAGTCCGCACATGAAAATCAGAAATCTTTTAACTTTTACAAAAATTCCTGTTGGAATATTGAAAAAAATAAAAGAGAATCTATTCTTAGTCGCCAAATGCTTAGGCAAGGTCAGCTGAGAACAGGGCAACAGTAGTGATTTTAGAATGACCGATGAAGGAGAAAGGATACCGTTAATAAAACCCGAGGCTGTCAAGTGCCAACCAACAAAACGCAACAGTGTTAGTCTTAGATTTCGTTCTCCTACCCACTGCAGCAGGTGATGCAAAATTTCACAAGACACTTCTCAATAAGTACATCCATTTTTTGAGAAGTGTATCAATTCACAAGTGTGTTCTTACCATACCTAAGTTCATATTTTCAGAGACCTAATTATCTGTCTTTTTACTCTAGAACTCCTTTGTTACATCCTTTTCATTTCCCCAAATTCATTGTTAACTTGGGGACAAGCATGCAATTTTATCTGTGTTAATGGTTAGAATCTCACGAGGCTTAAGGACAAAAGCTGACATTTACAACAAACAGAGCACTAAAGACTGTTGCCTCTCTAGAATGAAAAGATGAAATCTTTTACTTTTAGAAAATGAGTTTGTGTCAAGATCATACTTGTACTACATTTGCACAACAAACATTAAGAACTGAAGATATAAATAAGGCCAGTGTCCCTTCTCTTCTCATTTTATTCCCACACCCTGTAAGAATACAAGCTCAAAGAACGGACATGTGAACAAGAACAGTATTTTTAACACCATCTATTAATAGGGTTACCAGTTCTCCTCCCTTAAAAGGACCACTTCATGTTTCAAACTTGTGAAAGTTGAATAAACCATGCTAATCCAAGCAAAAAAAATCAAGCAGGGAATTAAGGATTACAAAACTCTTCTACGTCAGCAAGCATGAGATTTATAAGCTATGTGTAAAGAATGATACTCAAATCTGTTTGGAATTAGAGGTAAACAATCTTCAAGGTTATTAAGAGGGAAACCATATGGAGGCTTGTCATCAATACCACTTTATACGTAATGAAAAAAGAAAGATTCCAGGCTATTGATACACTTATAAAATTAACATATAATTTTAATAGTGTAAACTGACAAAGTCCCAAAACTTAAGAATTCGTTTTTCTCCTTGTTTTTGCTTTGTATTTATCTGACTAAAAAAACCCAGCTACTGGCACGAAAGTTTCTGTTAGTCAATTTTCAGTGAATCAAACAGTCATCTTGTGGGGGGAAAAACCAAACCACCAACAGGAAACTTATGGTCCAGTTCAGTGAAATTCACGTACCATTTTTAGTCTAATTTTTGGACAGACAGGATAAATTTTGTTGCAGCACAACACAGAAAAGAATAACCAGCCATGCAATCTTACATTCATTGTTACAGATTAAAGTGCAATGCAACTCAGCAGCAAATCTCTAAACGCAGTATCATTTCTTCTTCCTACAAAACTGCACCTCAATTTCCAGCATCAATGAAACCTCAAAGCTTCTCCTTTTGCTCCTGAAAACCTTACGGAAGCAGTTCATTCTCAAGGGAAATTACTGTCAACAGAGGAAGCCTAAGAAGATTCCTCTCTCAAGTAGAGTCAGGCTCCTTCATGAGGAGGACACTGAAGCAATTTCCTATAAAAAAAATTATTTTCCCCATTACCTAGAAGGAAGTATCCAAGCAATTAGCTTCCTGGGTATTAAAGTTATTATGAATAAAACTCAGATGCTCCTTTAACAGAAAAATTTGCTCATGACTGACAAGACAGTATGGAAAAGAAGCTATATAGATATCTTACTCTAAAAAATTAAGCTTCCTCATATCAAGGAAGATCTCAGCACCCTGGAAGCATTCATACTGGTACATTCTGAAGCAATGAAGCTCTAGAAGTAATTGATACCACCAAGCAGTAACTTCATATTTAGTATCATAAATCTGTGGGTGCTTTGGAGAGTCTCAAGTATCAGTGAAGCATTTGAACTGCAGTGTCACTTGGGAGCTGCAATCAACCATTACACCAAGAAATTTCCATACCAAAATATTCACTTCTCAGATGTGCATTTTCAGCCTTAATTAAAATCTAGTTCTTAAACAACTTCAGAATGACAGGTACCAATCAAATGACATCTTTTTTTTCCACATGGATTTTGCTTTGATGTAAAAGACACTTTGTCACCACAAGGAAAGAAGTTTAGATGAGTTTGGGGAATTTGCTGGTGACATTTTTAATTTAGAGAACACAGATTCATTAGACTTACCCAGAGGATCATATTAACATTTTTGACTGAAAAGGTTTGAAGGGTTCAGAATAGAATTTCTGTTTAAAATCATAAAAAGAGATATATGCTGAATAGGGTACTAAGTGAGGGCACTCACCTAGGATACTAAAAATTTAGTTTCAAGTCTCTGCTGGATTTGGGCTGTGCAGGGATTTGAACATCGGTCTCCTACACTCTGCATTCCTTAATCTATCATCAGCTGTTAAGGAATGGGTATTTGTCTCCTCCCCATGAAACTGCTCCCTTCCCTATAGCAAACTAGTTGCTAAATCAGTGGTTAAAAGCAAAAACTGATACTGACTAATTTTACACTGCCTACTGAGGTGTGCAAAATCTAGACTGAAATACCTTTCCTGACATTCTCTCTAACAACTGGAAAAAAAAAAAACCCCGAGGAAAAAAGTAGACTTTTTGGAGGAAGCAAAGGACAGGAAAAATATCCATTGCCCCTATTAATCTCAAATTGAATATTTTATTCTTCATACTCATGGTCTGTCTTACAACTCAGTGGTGCTGGTGAAAAAGGTGTTTGTCAGCCAGTACAGGGAAATCGAACCTGTCTGAATGAGGAAAGGATGCTTTTCCCTACCATAATTTAGTTGGGCTGAGGACAGATACATTTGAGCTGTCAAAAATAGCAGGAATACCACATTTCCATATTTACTTTTTTGGTTTTACTCCTTGTTTTATGCCTTCTACCCTCAAAACACTGTTTAGTTTTAAATACATTGTTGTTTCACACGTTCACTTTTACTCAAGCTGTAAATGCAACAGAGAATGCTGATAATTAGTTTATTCAAATTACACTAAACTTGAAAACAATGAAGGGCTGTTAAATGAAAAGGAAGCATCTGCTGAATCTTCTGTTACCAGATTCATGGTATAGTCTCATTACATTTGGTATCTTCAAAATAATTTCATTATTTCTTAAATTCTACAATTAGTTTTTTTAAGGATTATTTAAGTAGTTAATTACTAGTCTGAAAAGCATTATGAAATTCTCACTTTTTTAATCTCTTTTTACAAGGCTGCCTGTTAATCTCAATCTTGGACACATCTTCATAGAGATTTTGAATTTTCCCTGAGACATGCATTTTAGAAAGAAAACATACTCAACAATCAGACTGTGTCAGCTATGAACACTTCACTCGGCTCAAAGTACACATACTACTGCATATGGGTGTCCTAGTAAATTAATCTTCCAGCCCTTCCCCACTCAAGTTATACCTATAGCAGCCGGCTACATCTGCTGTTAGTTGATGCCAAGACACCAAGCCACAAGCCAGGAACAGGGTGAGCACTAACAATATTCCTCAATGAAAAAGCTGGCAGAAGTGCTGAGGAGTAATAACAGCCAGCATTATAATCCCATGAGAGAGGGCGCATCCCTTTCATGTTCCTGTTCTGGACTTAGACAGGCTGGCAATTATACTCCAAACAAACTATATTGCTACTATGACACTAGGCAAATAAGGCAAGAGAAACTATGGACTGATTGCTGTAAGTGAAAACTCTATCTAGCAAAACTGGGGTTTAAGCATAAATAATAAATTGTTAAATAACACTACTCGTGACCACAGCACTTTTTTTGTGGTGTCATACTCAATAAACATTAACTCTCAACAGTTAAGTTGTTTGCTTAAGACTGAAATTCATATATAGTCTAAAGCAATATTATGCAGAGATTTTCTTTGGCATGATTTTTCCTTGCTTCATATTCATGTCAAGGCAAGACAATCTACAATTGACCCAAAACTTAAATTACAACAACTCCTTTTAAATCATCAGCCTCCTCCCTTCCTTCTGACATTGCAGAAAGTTACAGAATTGGGTATCTCCTCCATTTTAGCACTATTGTTTCCAGATGACTAAATGCTGAAAAAAGTATAATAGATGGTAGACTCATATAGGTGTCGGATTTGTTAGGTAGGGTTGGTTTGTTTTTTTTTTCAATTAGTTAATTGAGGACCATGAACATTAGCAAACCTTTACCATAATCCCATTATCAAATACTTAAAAATCCAGGAAACAAATAGGTATATTACAATATCTTTGTGAAATACAGGAATAGAGTTTATGGGTAAACTATTTCTATAAAGCTGCTGCTTCTATAAATCAGCGATATATAATCTGTACTATCAAACATCTATCTTAAGGTAAGGTTCCCTAATAAACAGTATGTATATTACACAAACACATTTCCATACCCCATGTAGCACAGTGTTACCTTGGCACTTATTCAAGAACTCAAGATTAATGTATTTCTTCTTATGTCAAGCTGTGTATGTATATGAAGTCCAAGCATAAAAGGAGCTGGGGTGAAACTGAAAATCAGTAGTCTGAACAGAATTGAACTATGATACCAGGGCAAAGATTCAAAATCTGAAGGCAAGATTAGAACTCAATAGTAGGCCCGTGTGTGCCACAGCAATTAAAACTCTACTGAGCATAAGTGGATTTGATACACATATTTAAGCTAAATAAGACTTGAAGTTTTTGCTACCTCTTTTAATTCTGGTTTACAAAACGAAGCATTTGTGAAATGCAGGCTTAAAAAATGTTCATAGCCACCAAAAACTTCACTGCTCTCAGAGAAACAAGTCTGGTACTCAGAACCACATTTGGGAATATTTGGAAGGAGCACTTGGATTCATAGCCAGACAACTGCTGAACTAGAACAAACAGACAAACAAAAAAAAACAAAAAAAAGGAAATACAGTTGCTTATTCTACATAAATACTAGAATCACACTTTCTATTGTAGACAAAACAAGAAGGAAACTTCCTGTTATCCAAAAGTCTCCCACTAAAATATGAACCACTCATCAGCCTAACTCGGTGTCTAACAAGGAAGCCACCAACCCCATTCCTTAATCAAATTCTGTGCAAAGTTAACATGATTTTGCTTTATTACTGTTTACCAGAAGGAACTGCATATAGCTAAGATAAAAAAATATATACCTAGAGACTAAAAAGACAGAAATTCAAGGTTAAATGACAGTATTTCTTCTTTGCTTAAATTGTTCTAGGATGTTGCTGCAGTTTAGAGACTCCACAGAGTTTGCTTTTAAATTAGTCCTGCCTGTGATGGCAGAACCAAAGACAGCATACGTATTATGGTTATGTTGGTCTGAGACAGAAATAATTTTTTTTTCCTTTCATCATTATCTGTATTTATTCTTTTATTCGTTTTTTTCCTGTTTAGCATTTAAAGCTTACTCTCTCTCTACCTGTGACCCTAGAAAAAGTGAACATGGTGAAGTTCACTTTAGTAGTTCATATTTCAGGCATGTATTTCAACAAAATACTTACGAAGTGACAGTCCCATTTTAGCTCTATAAAATACTGACAGCATGAATGCAACATCAGTCACAGGAATTACATCCTCAGCCACTGGAGTTCACAGATACTGGAAGACAACTGTCTCCTTAACCAGCAGTGGTCAGCCAGCTATGCTAGACTATGAAGCAGCATCTGAACCAGAACTGATATAAAGAAAGTAAAACAGAGAAAGAAATAACAGCTTAAAAGGATGGCAATAATAATAATAATGATTGCAATATGAGGTTTATAATAGTATAAATTTGTATGTTACTATTCTTGTAAAATGAAGATGGTACCTAAACTAAAAGAGGGTACGTTTAAACTACATACAAAGGAAGACATTATTTACTGTGGGGGTAAAACCACTGGAACAGGTTGCCCGGAGAAGTTGTGCATGCCCCACCTCTGGAAGCATTCAAGGCCAGGCTGGAGACGTTGTCTTTGAACAATCCAACCTAGTGAAAGATGTCCCTGCCCAAGGTAAGTGGCTTAGAACTAGGTGATCTTTAAAGGTCCCTTCCAACCCAAACCATCCTACGGTTCTCTGATTTAGTCACTTGAGTGACAACATCCATGTTTTCACATAGCAGCTGCTATTAAATAAAAGACACTGACATAAAGCATGAACAGTTCTCACCACCCAGAATATTGAACTAGGAAGAGAAGACAGAAAACAGAAATTACTTCACTTAGAGTATAAAAAAAGTATAGCACAATCAATTTTGGAATCGCCCGAGTCTTGCTCCCTCAATCTCAATAGTGCCAGTCAGTAGACAGTTTGAAAAATCCATGGTACAGATACACTCAGCACTACAGGGTTAGCTGGTACCCCACTGGTACTCCCTGAGGCACATTCTGCACTGGCCCTGCACCAGCCAAGCACCACTGCTGAAAACTCTCAGCTGGTCTGAAGTCAACTCCTGCATCGCAAAGAACAGCAAAGGCAGAAAACTTAGGATTTAAAAGCTTAGCTCAGATCTACAAGACGACAAGGGAAGAACACCAAAACTCTGCTTCTCTAAAGGCATTTGCAAAGCAGTATCAGATGCTATGACTTCAAAGATGGTATACCCCTTGCTGCTATGTATGATCTCACCCATAATTTATTCCATTTTTATAGGAGATTAACAGCTGAATCAAAGACAAAATCAAGAATGACTAACATCAGCAAAATAGGAAGGTCTTCTAAACAAGTCCTACTTCTGTCTCAAAGACAGAGGAAGTTACTCTGCATTTTATTGTTACTATTATTAACAATATGTTGAACACCATTTTTTAATTTGTATATTTTTCTAAGGTAATCTCCAAATGATTTATTAAAGTTTCCTTCATAGACTTGCCCCACCTCTTTCCCCCCGTTGTGATTCAAGAAATTAACTTTAGGAATATAGGCTTGAAAATTGGTATAGGTTACAAAAACAAATTCTGGTTAATGACAAGATATAACCCAGTCTTTCTTCTGAGCACAGGTTCAATTGAAATATTCCTGGTTTTCATCACCATTAAGTTATTGCCTGGAAACGCAGGAGATACACCGTGAAGGCACCGGAAACATAGTCTGGAAGGCATAGGGAAACACTCCCTAAAAGACTGACCTTTCCCCACCCCTCCATGTAGTTCACTTCAATAGTAAACAGATACTAAATTATTATAAGAGAATTTGTCTATTGCTTTAAAAGAGGACAGGATACACTAATATACACACACACTTCATAGAAAAATATTTTAATATAACATACAAAATCCAAATGAAATTATTCTAGCACCACCGAAAAATGAATGAGTTGAGGCTATGTTGTCTCAAAGCAGGACTAGATTTTCTATTCCCACAAACATCCAAGACTTTAAAAAAAAAAAATAAATAAAAAATGTTCCCAGTATGCACTGACACACTTCCCAGGTTTTCACACTACCTGTACCCCACAGTGGTTTGCTGTCTCACATAAAGTGTAGAGGACTGAAGATGTTTTTTATTCCTCCTCATTTTAAGTGAAAGTCCAGATCATCAGAAGCCTCTGCTACAAGGAAAATTCAACATGTACAAACTGAAGCTATTTCAGTGGGAGACAGTGAGAGATACTAGTAAAACATCTTGCCTAGTAGTTAGAACACTTCTTTTGAGCTTTAGAAATCCAGTGCCAGCCATTCCTTCTGGATGATTCTTAACTTGAGATCTGCACTTGGCCCCTTCCTCTAAGGTGTTTCTGATTAACGGGCTACTGGCTATCCTGAGGCCTGTCTTCCTCCTCTGCCTCCCAGGCCACTGTGCAGAAATTTCACCCTGAATGCAAAAATCCTTTCTCAGTGAAACCTACATCCAAACTGGAATATCATCCTGAAACACTGAAATCATGCAAATATCGCCTTTCTCAAACAATACACTCAAGTCCTGAAAACCATGGAGCCTTTACCAGTTCTTATCAGCAAGGCTCTGCTGCTCTGCCCAAATTGTCTAACAACAAAGAGTAGTTTTATTCTCATATGAACTCATAGCCTGAAAAGTAGTCGAATACTTTTAGATCAAAGCAGCATTTTGATGCTAAGAGAGAGGCATAAAATATCACCAGGAACTACATTTATTATTACTAGAGGCCAGACATAAATTGTAGCCCATATACAATGTCACACAATGTGTCACTGCACTGTAAAAGGAAAGAATAAAGAAAATTTAAAACCGACCAAAAAACCCACCCCAAATAATTGGACCACTGGATTAAGATAGCATAGCAGGGGGTTTTATATGAACTGATTAAAATATTAACTTTTAGAACATGTGGTCCTAGTAATAACTAAAGGAGTTCAATTTTTAATTACTCATAATAAACCATTTTACAGTTATTAACATAACTGTATTAGGTTTTTATTTCATTTCATTCCATCTACCCGTGAATAGTTACTCACACTGAAAAATGTGTACAATAGATGTGAGCAGGAATAAAAGGATGAAAGAGGAAAATGGCTAAAATGTAACTGAAAAGCTGGTAACAGAAATTTTACAAAAGCCAGGGAAAGGGGAGTAGGGTATCATTAGCCATTTCCATATCCTAATGGAACATGCAAGTTTCAGTCTGTTACTAAGAGTGGGTTCGTGGCAAAGAGCCTAAATGAGGTCTGAGAATGGATAATGTACCTTTAATGATTGAAATAGCAAGAAAATTAAATCTAATCATGTTTCATTAAGCATACTCTAGCTCCCATTTTTACTAAATTATTTTATTATGATTTCCCAAATGTCTGTTGAAATAACCTTTTACAGCAATTTAATTCACCATCATAAACAAGTCTCATTTCTCACAATGAAGTCCCCTGGGATTAGTGAGAAGAGATGGATAATCTAAACCTTGCCAATCCTGCAGCCATGAAGGTAACCACTCAGGGAGACAAAGATTTTTGTTTTCCTATTTGTGGCTGAGATCATTAAGATATAATTAGAAATGTATTCATGAGTAATAGAGTGTCTGCTATGGAGATACCATTTGCCCAACAAGCATCTTCTATACCAGCCTTTAATAAGAAGGGCAGCAGGCAGAATCCCCACTTCACTCTCTGGAGAGTTCTGCATTAAATGGACTGCATTAGACATCCCTCTCGCTCCCCCCTTTTTAATGGAATCTTATTCAGGCATCCAGTGTTTTCTCAGACTCCATTACTACCATCAAAACTGCTAGTCTGTTTGCTTTCAGCAATATGCTCCTGCAGTGCCATCCAGATGTGAGCCCTAAAGATAGCTACGTGTGGTGAATTTAAATCCCGCTCCACAACTTGTTACAGGGCAAGCACACGTGGAACTTCACAATATATGGTAACAAATGAATTGGACTGCTCACAGAATAATCCTTGCCTCTCTGCAGTAGTGCAAAAGGGCTGTCAACCCTCGTACACATCCCTTCGGCTTTAGTCAAATGAATAGGGCATCCACCAAACAGAAAGGGTGCACCAAGAAGAAAGATTACTTCAAATAAGTAACTGGAAGAAATCTATTTTGTCCTTGTACACGACCTAACTTATTGCCAACCTCCACATCAAATCACATGACACAGCAATGGAAAAATTAAGTGAAGTCACCCACCAAATGGTGCTTAGTTATCTGCCACGGAGATCAGTTTACGGCCATCACATAAACTGCAGAGAGGACATTGTCAGCCACCGTATTTAGTATCATGATGTTTGAACAGGTTATTATTTGGTAGGCAGGACTTCAAAAGGAACCAAATATATGAAAAAGACAGACAGTTCTAGGGCACAATTTTGCTTCCTGTACCCACATGAGCAGTAAAGAACTACTTGTTCAAAGAAAGCAAGGGGCACAAACTGGATCTTGTAATACAAACAGGTTTGAAAGACAAACCTACAAGAAAAAAGAGACTACCAAAATTCCAGCTGAGTCTTTGAGATGATGCTACTGTTACAATTGTAATTAGAAAGTTACTGTCAGTAAACTGATTAGATCATTGTAGGCTTAATCTTCTTGCATATATTTGGCTATAAATCTGCTTTACCAAAGCAATTATTTTTAAGCTTGCCTATAAAAACATTTTATAAACCAAAATATATTTAGAATCTAAGCATATAAGACAAAGACTAAGTGACTACAGTTAAAAACAGAAAGTCGAAAGCAGAATATTAAGATTTAAATTGTTTTGCTTTGTAGAAGACTGACATTCTAAAATCTAATTATCATCCCACAACATGAACTCTTCAGGAAGACATTAACACGAGGAATGCATTACACATGACTGAAGCCAAACCAGACAAATTTTTAGATAAATAATCAGAGTTCAGAAGCAGAATATGGAACCTTCTAAAAACCATTCATGGAAGTTCAATATTTTCCTACTAGCTCTATTGCAAAGCACACACTAGCTTATTACCTTAGTCATCAGGATGCAGCTGGTCAATAAACATACAGTCAGCAACTGCCACGTTTTCCTACATCAGAATTTACTTAGATGAGATCATGAGATACACATCAGTTGTTTGACAGAACAGTGATGCCACAGTAGAATTCTGGTCACAAGATCAATAACTCTTGTGCTGAAAAGCATTTATCTCAGCTTTACTTCAGTATGTGTTTTTTTCCTTAAATTCTTTCTCTTTGTCTTGATATTGACTCTCCAGTCACCAGATCAACTTATGCATCAGAGCCAGGGTGTCTCAACTGGTGCAATATTGTTGCCAGTGCACTGCCATGGTAGCAATTAGCACCTGCTGTTCTTCAACCCACAGCAACTCCAACACAGATGGATCCTCTGAGACACCATGCAAGCTAAACAACTGTCTAACATTCTCCATACTCAATGCAGCTATACCAAAAACCCACTGGTACCCTTTTGGGTCTTTGAAGTACCCTCTCCTGAGGAATTCTATGCCAAGGATACATGGGAGCCTCCAAAGTCACAATAGGATGCTTCATTCCCAGGTAGGCTTACCCCAGCCTCCAACACAGGCAGTTCTTGGGATCCTGCCAGCACTCCAGAAATACAGATGGATTCTTCTCCTTTTTAATCTGATGGTATTAAAAGTACACTCTGCACCAGTGTCCAGTAGAGCTTTATACTCCTTTGGAGCTGATGTGCCAGGCCATTGAGTCTGCACAGTTCAGTAAACCTGGTTGTCCCTTTCCTCCACCTGGCTGAAGGCAGGGCCCCTCTGTTCCTTGTTGGGAGTCCTCATTACTTGATTTTTGTAACTGCAAAGCAAAAGTCCCTTCAGAAGGGTCAAATGTCCAAACAGCCCTTCTACTCTGCCCAACAGACATTGAAGTAGTAGTCTTTCTGGGTGAATGCTTTTTGGCTGTTGGTTTTCCTTGCAGTTCCTGTACTTGCACTTCTAATCTCCAGATAGGTTCACCAACTTACTTCCTCCTCCAGGTCACACAGGAAGAACCAAAGGCTTGCACGTGGCGTGCACCACTGGTACCCATGCCCCTGAGCAGAAAAAGGCTGACTCAGTAGCTGAATGCATGAGGAAGAACTACCCTTCTCTGCTTGCTTGGAGACTTTCTGAGTCAGTCTGTTCACAGCCATGAGAGGGGGCCACATGGAAGAAGCTTCGTATCCTAGGAGTTGTCTGTCCAATTCATCTAAAGTTGGTGCCTCCAACTATATGCTCCACTGTGGACCCCCAGTGGCTGCAGGTGGAGATCTGCTCCACCGTGGACCCCCATGGGCTGCAGGGCACAGCCTGCCTCACCATGGTCTCCACCACGGGCTGCAGGGGAATCTCTGCTCCGGCACGTGGAGCCCCTCCTGCCTCCCCCTGCACTGACCTAGGGGTCTGCGGGGCTGTTGCTCTCACATAGTCTCACTCCTCTCTTCTGACTGCTGCTGGTGTTGCACATGATTTTTTTCTCCTTCCTTACATACGTTATCCCAGAGGCGCTACCACTGTCACTGATGGGCTCGGCCTTGGCCAGCAGTGGGTCCGCCTTGGAGCGGCTGGCATTGGCTCTATCAGACATAGGGGAAGCTTCTGGCAGCTTCTCACAGAAGCCACTCCTGTAGCCCCCCTGCTACCAAAATCTTGCCATGCAAATCCAATACACTTTCCTTAATCAACTTGGAATTTCCAAAACATTTCTTAGGTCAGGTACAATTAGAGCTACAGACACCCACACTCATACCTGCTAGAGTTAAAGGACTGAAAGCAAGCTTGATACTAAATAATATATATTTTGTAATTCATACAATTAAAAATAAGCTTAAATAAGAACTTTATGCCCAAATTTATTTGAACTCTCCAAATCACTGTTTAAGTCACGTCCTCATTAAGACCAACATACTTGCATCCAAACAAATAAACAGTACAGACTGAAAATTAACCTCATAAAACAAAGCTAATGTGTACTTTTAACTTGCTAATTTCTCAAAGAACTAACCGCTGATTCAGAAAGCAAGTCAATCCAAGTCATAAAACCTAATTTCTCATTAAAAGTAGGAAGGAGAAGACAAACTTCTACAGCTAATAACTAAAACCTTATAATACAGAAAGGTTCCCATGCGTGTGTTTTCAGTATATAAAGCAGAACCTGACTCAGCTAAAAGTCTACCTACCCCAACAACCCACCTAAACCCAAGCAGCCCTCCCAGTACAAGCCAGGTATACATAACAATTTCCCCAGCCTCTAGGAATTCACAGCCCAACAACTTTGAGCCAGAAGCAGTCTTCTGAACACAATAGCTCTCAATAGACTTTTCTTCCATTAATTTGTCCAGTTTTGTTTTTTAATTAAAGAAAAATAAGAACCCTATGGCACAGAGTTCACAGCTGAACTTAACCCTACAGGAAGCAGCGTCACCTTCTGTCTGTTTTTAAGACCCCAACTGCAAGTTTTCTTTAGTTCTTATAATACAGTTCTTCTATTAGAAGATTCAGTGAACAGCAGTACTGTTCCCTATTCACCCTATATGAGCTACTCATGACTGTATGCTATGTATGTATTATACTTCCCCCTCAATCATCACCTTCCAGATTAAAGCATATGGAAGAAGTAATCTCTTCCACAAAGACCAATCCAGACCTTTGATCATCTGTGTCTCTTTTCTTTGCAGTTCTACTATAACCTTTTTGAGATGGGAGACCCAAAATCCACACATGGATTAACACAGCGTAATGGTTTTCTGCTTACCATTATAACAGTTCTTCTAACAATCTATAACATTGTTTGTTTGCTTTTCCGACCAGGATGAAGGATTATGCAGATATTTTTATTAGACTGTGTTCTTATCTAACCACAGTATCTTTTTTCTGAGTGACAATGGCAACACATCTTGCATCATGGCATATGCAGAGCCAGGACTGTTGACAGACACATTGTACAATAGTTCGGAACACATACAGGTTTCAGGGTTGGTTTGAGGAGTGCAAATTAAACTGAAAGTGAGTAGTGTTAGGTGTCAAAAAAACTTCAGAGGATTTTTATTACACAAATACTCAAAAGATCCTGAAGGTTATGTACAAAAGTCCTATCAAAAAAGGCTCAAATAGAGTGTGATGAAAGAGTATGTGACTGTTAAAAAGCTTTATAACTACAAAACAACCAGAAAAAACCTAACCCAAAACAGTTGAACAGGGGCAAAAAGCCTTGACCCAGAAACTCTGCATTGTGAACTTTTTAAGATCTTAAAACACTTCACATCTGCAGAAAAACTGGGAGGGGAGACAACATGAGCACCAATTGTGTGCCTGTCCAAGACTTAGAGAAGTCTGTGGTGACAGCCAGTCCTGCTCTCTCACTCCTGCTGCTGGTGACATCCATCATCATGAAGGAATGTAAGTAAGCTCAATACCCTTCTGCCTGAAGTTCCCAAGACCACGGACTGATCTGGTGACTGAAATGGAATTCCCGATATCATCTTCAGGGACCACAGAAAAAGGTCATAAACTCCTCTCATTCAGACTCTCTGGGGGAACACCAACAGAATTATTCCTGACAGAGTGGGCTAGAGAGAAGAATGCACTATAAAATGAAGTACTGCAGACTATTGTTGAAAGCTACATATCAGTATAAAATGACAAATAAAAGAAATAGGATTTCCCTTTCAGGGCAGAAGTTCATGTCTTTTCCATATTTTTTAAAGTCTTTTGAATGATACATAGATCCAAGCCATCTTTACTCAGTGTGAGAAAACAACAAGTTTTTATAGGATGTCTGAATTGTAGAGAAAAAAATGGAAATACTTAACACCGTAGCTTAAACTACAATAGAGCACTCAGACAGTCCTTAATTTAGCTGGTTTTTTATATAATTCTTCTCCTAAACACTATAAAAAAAAAAAACCCAAACCTTCTTTCTCAGTACATATTTCAAATATTTTACAAATTTTAACTGTTCCAAAGGTCACAGAGTTAAAAAGAAAGGCCTTAGTTAACATCTACATACACTTGTTTTCCATTTAGTTTTAGAGGAAACTCTTCAAGTTTTCCAAAAAAAAAAAATCTAATAGCATCAACTTTTATCTGTCAGGTGCAAAGCTGAAGTTAACATGTTCCCTTAAAGGTTAGACCTGCACTATTTTTAAGTAAACATATAATCAGTAGGAAAATATTACCTCTTTCACCTTAAATTCTCCACAACAGTATTCAAATTCAACCACAAAAGTCTCAATTTAAGTATCACTTAATTAAAATTTGTTCAGAACACTGTTCAAAACCCCCAAGATTAATATTTAAGGTACCTTGCATAATGTCCAAATATATTGCCAGACAAAATCAGTTGGCAGAAACGGTCAGTGACTGTACACATCCATCCACCCAACCCTAACCTACAGTCTTTCTTGGATTTGGTTCATAAAAGGACACCCTCATGCAGTATTAAATGTGGATGGCTCAGATAAGGGAGACACGGGAGCAGAGCCAAGCCAGCTGAACAAGCATTGCCACTTCAGTCCAGCCACCTTGCTTACTGAAAAGTCAAAGCATACAAGGAAGCAGGAAGCAGGAAACAGAAGTGGCTCAGAGACCCAAACTCACCTGAGAGGCTACTGACTTGGATCCTGATCTAGAGGAGTTAACATCTATCTACAGGCAGAACACATTGAATGGTGACTACCATGGCTCAGAGATAACCTACAGGATAGTTTTTGTTCGGTTGATTGGGTGGTTTTTAGGAAGATGGACTAGATTGGGCCAGTCATATTACGGAATGACACGTGGGTGACTGCACAGCTAGAGCTCTCTAGTATATGACAGAACTGTCTGACAGGGTCTAAGTAGACTGACTCAGGGCTGCATCCAGCTGAGCGTTAAAAATCTTCTCTGGGCAACTTCTCTGGGCTCTTGTTCCAGTGTCTGAGCACCCTCCTCACAGCCAAAAGCATCTTCCTATAACAAGCTGGAATTTCCATCTTACAGCTTGCTTTCATCCTCTTAACCTTCCATTGTGCACTGCTGGGACAAGTCAGACTTCATCTTCTCTGTAGTGTCCCATGAGGTAGCTACAGACAGGAATAAGATGCCCCGAAGACTTCTTTGCAACGGCTGTATGAAACCTGTTCTCTCAGCCCTTCTGTGTCTGCCATGTGCTCCGGGCCCCCTGATCATCAAGGGTGTACATTCAGCGGGCTTGCTCCAAGATGTCAAAGGTTCAGGGTAAGCACTATCACAGTCTCACAACACATTTAAAATTCTTCTCTGAAAACAGGATTTGAATAAACTATGTATTTCTAGCCAGTTTAGCCTTCCAAGAAAAAACAACTTTTAAAAGTTGTTTAGAATGAGCACTTTTGTGTTTTTTTGTTTTTTTTTTTTTACAGCTTTTGTAATTAGGGGTGATTAAAGGAAGTGCAAACTGTCAGGGTCCAGCAAGGTCCAAAGGACAACAAGCAACCCTCTATATCAGGAGCCCAGGGGATTTTAAGCAACAGCCAAGGGCCAGCACACAGTAATAAGCAGATGCTTCACCCTTCGCAGGTTTGGAGACTTGGACCACTGTTTTGTTAGATCCCAAGGCAATCCTTGAGGGGATCACAGCAGTTCCGTATTACCGTAACACTGGACAAGTATTAGGGTCATAGTTATTTGTTAATTGTTTTGAAGAAAGCTTCAACTACATCATCACCATGCATCCCTGTAACACTGAGCTGTTTGTCCCAACCAACAGAAGAAGCAAAAAGACCACAGGCCTCAGCTGGGCTGTCACTTTTACGCACTGGCAAATGTTCTTGGGACAGTCAGAGCAACAAAGTAATAAAGACAGAGATCTGCCCATGCAAGGCACAACAACGATTGTTACTTTGCCACAACTTTTCCTTTGAAACGCACTGTAAAAATATTTTCTTTCAAAAGACAACTTGTAAGATATGATTCCACAATACACAAAGCAACTGTCCGCTTCAGACTAGTTTAGAAACATTTTACAAACAAAACCTCCAACCCTCCACAAAAAACAGTATGCTTGCCTGATTACTGAAGACCAGTAAAAATAAAACACAAACAGTGAGATCTAAAGAGATGGAAAACAGTCACAACATCATAAAACTTAGAAAGGTGTTCTAGTATCACCAGTAATCACGGTCACTATTTCTGCAAAGCGCTGACCTACACACTTCACTACTTTGTTGCAATTTTCTTCTCCAGTATGTTGTAGCTAGCTTTAAAATCTCATTAAAGTCTTCTAGACTTGTTTATTATCTGTCAAATTTTTGACTTCTGGGACAGGACAAAAAAACCCTACCAAAAAACACAAGAGAATATCGTTTATACATGAGTTTTCTTATGTCCCTTAGAACTGAATATAAAATAAAAAACCAGTTATGAAGTATACACACTTGTACTATTATTATTTTATAATAATAAAATATTAGTGTCGAGCAATAGAAAGCAATTCCTTTAAGATGTAAATAGCTGAATTTCCTTCCTATAAAAGAACATAATGCTGTCACAAATGCTGGGGACTCAATTTTTCTTTCAGAAGTAGAGCTTCAGGTGATTTTGTAAACAATTTTATTCTCTCCCCTAAGAGGAGCACTGGTTTGAAATAATTTTCCAGAGGAGAAAAAGAATGATAGGAGATGCTTTAGTAAGATTTTTTTTTTCCTTTTTAAAAGCCATTTTATTACGCAGAATATCGATTTATAATATAAAATGATTTAAAGGATGGTTCTGCTTCCCCTCACATATTTTTCTTTTTCCATCAGCAATCGTACTGCTGATAGATCTATACAGACATTCAGTCATCAAATAGGCTGTCCACATTTATTTATAATCGGTGCAGTGCTTCTCATTACAAAATCTGAACACCTTCTAAATCCTAATGAATTTATCATCCCTACATTCCTGTGATATACATTTACTGTTTAGGCATTACCTAACCATAAGGCAAATTCATTAAATAATTATGCTTGAATAAGGTCCAGCTGGGTCCTTAAACAGGCCTAGTTTTAGAAGGATGAGCACCAACTTCTGATAGTTTTGTAAGAGCAAAGGTGTTCATTGGACACTCAAAGATAGAAGCACACTAAGCACATTTGAAAAAGAAGATGCATACAATTTGCCCAGGGTCAAGAAGATACATGGATCATCAGCAGGAACAGGAAATAGTGCTCTCAATTCTCTCAGTACTCTGCCAACAAGCCCAGTATTCATCCCACAAAATCACCTACTTCAGGTAAATGAAATCACCTGAAAACCTGTCCTTCTCAAATTCTGTCATTTATAACAAATACACTTTTAACTGCATGACCTCTCAATATTAGAAAGCTGAATTAAAACCAGTCAAAACTATTTTACTCTAGCAATTCCACAAGAACAGCTAAAAATCAGCTACTGACACCATTCAGAAAAACTACATAAACCCCCCAACAACACTAACTTTCTCAAGGTTTTAGAGGAAAAGTAAATCATTCCAGCTCTGTTTAAAGCTAGCAGCTGTTAAGAGGAATCTTTTAGAATGTTTTAAAACTTATAAATGCAAAAATTTTAATTATATAGTATTTCCTTCATTATCCTAAGCTCATGATATACATAAAAGGGACACAAAAGAAGTGGCATGCTTCACCTCGGAGGTATATGGCACCTCTCCAAACGAGCAGTATGTGGTTGCCACGTGTTGTCAGTTTGGAAAAGATTTAGACCATACTAATTGTTAATGTGTTCTTTACACATAGTAGTTTTTATATTTGCATAACATCTATGTTCTTTGAACATTATTTCATAAATTTTATCAATCCAAATATATAAATTCTAAGATAGTCTAACACTTTTTCACTAGTTTCTCTTTAACTCATCTTCAGATAAGTCTCTTTCAAAACAAGCATTTACTTTTCTTTATAAACCACCCATTAAAAAAGGATTTTGGTATTTTCATTTTCAGAAATCCTCAAAGATTAGATTCTAAGCTGTCACAGCAGTTTTATGTACACAGCCACAGCATACAATTTGGCTATCAAACCTAGTAGATTTTAGGAAATATCATACTTCATAAATAGGAAAAAAAAAAAGATATATTAATTATGGATAAACACAGGGTTTGTAGCTATAACTAATGCCCATCCTGTAGAACCTACAAAAATCACTTTTAAAGCCTAGTTCCAGATACCTTATAAAAGCAGATTTCCCATAAAAGCAGTAAGAAGCAGATGAAAAACACCAAAACAGCCACTGTATTTAATTTTTTTATAACAGCGTTGAATATACAGACAGGAACAGGAATACCACAAACAAAGCTATTAAACCAAATACTACCTGCTGTTCTTTAAAACTTATGTTGCCTAACCATTCCCAGATATCTTCATGCTGATTTTTTTAATAGAGGGCTGAGGCTAAATTAGGGTTTGAATATGCCCACAGACTGGAATGAAATCTCAATAGCCAGTATCAATCTTCTCATGCAAGCACACAGCTTAAAGAGGGACTGTAGCTCTAAGCTCATTTATAGCGCAGAGGACCAGCTCCCTATTCACACTAAGTGCTATAGCTTATATTATTTGCCATATTCGCTCCCAATTTTCTGCAGCAGATGAGTCTGGCAGCATAAGCTTCTACTCTGTACAGAATATAAAAAGAGTAAGAGTCTCCTACTCTACTGTTTCAAGTATCCACCCTGGATAATCTACAAGTATCTGCAAAAGTTAGAAACATTCTCCCCATTATTCTAGACAATCAACAATAACTTTCAATCTTACTATAATGTCATTTTTATTAAAAGGATGTGCCTTGAAATCCATGTTGCCACATTTTTCATGTGATCAATGACCATTAAAATACTGAATGCTGTAAAAAAACCATTTGACAGCAAAACCTGAAGCCTGTGAGATGCTGGTGTGATTAAAAGTTACACTAGAGATTTTTAATAGGGTAAGCACACAATTGCCTACTGAGCTTTAAAATGAGGATACCACCAAGCTCCTAATCACACACATCATTCACTTCAGTTCTTAAATTTATTGGCAGCAAACCACAGAATTTCACCAAATACACAGAACATTTTTTTCTATGCAATAGCTTAGATTCAGATAATCCTAAAGGAAGGCCAGGTAATATTTATGATGTGTGGAGGGCCCCCACACTACCCTCCTCTAAAAAGTAAAATAGCACAGAAAATAACATGTACACCAACTTCATTCTAGGTACTCTGCAAAATCTTAGTAGCAATCTAAAATGCAAATAGACATAATTCATATATATGGAAGTAAAATACTTGCAATTCCTTCATCAACCTCACTCCAGCATTATAAGATAACAGTGAAAAATAATATTTTGTATGTAATATACTGATACTGCAGACAGATCACAGGTCTGAGGCAGTAAAATATATTAGAAACTGAACACTAAGGATGCAGCAGAAAAAGGCAGCAAAAAAGTAAACCATGAAACATCGCACAGCAACTTTTCCTGCTACAATCTCTTCTACTTCATCAACAGCAGCATTTCATATTTACAGCTTATACCAACCCAACTTTTTGGTATCATTCTTGTCATCATGGAATTTGGGTAACTATTTTTCTTTCCATTATCAAGGGGTGTTTACACCTTTTAAATTTTGCACATTTGTCAGCCTTCCTTCTCTATTTCAACCACTTACTGTCCTGAATATACCCATATATTGCCAATACATCTCCCTTTTTCCAGGGATACACATCACTACATCTTCACTGATCTCAACAGACTTTATAGCAAGATAAATGTCAACTCATATTGCAGTCATACCTTCATATTCCTTTGTAGAACTACTCAATCTATGTAACTGTTAGCATTAGGAACTGGGATCAGGGTATTGACGAAATTAATTTGCATTCAATTGCAACATGAAATTCCCCTCTGAAGCTTTGCAACAGAGAACTGCATCCAGGTCTTTCACATATTCACAAAGTACACTATTAATGTGCATTTCCTAAATGTAACCAAATGTTGAGTGATAAATGAGTGTTTCCAGAGGAATAACAACTGTATTTAAAGCTTCCTGCTAATAAGATCATTAACTAAAACCTAGCTCAGGTGAATAAAACTAATAGCTATTCTCTTAGAAAAAGTAGACAGTAACAGCCTTTTTCACTGAACCAGTTCTTTGTTTGGCAACTATAACACAAAACTGAAGTCATAAGTGACATAAAAGGCTGTCTTTGGAATGATTCAGCTGAGTTCAGAGATCTAACTGGTCCAGATACATGACTGAGGGTAAAAAACTGGCAAATCTCAGTGCTACTGCTTAGACCACAACACAGGCTAATATGCAGTATACGAGATAGTGAAACTCCACATCAGTAAGCAGTGAGAAGCAGTCACATTAAAACGTATTTCTTGTGAATTGCCCACTACCTGCAAGCCATCGTGTCCTTGCTAATGTGATAGCTAGATTACAGCTGGCACAGTCAATCCCACTTTGACTGTAGCACAGCCTAGAAATGAAGGCTGCTCCTGGAGATACTATCCAGTTCTGAGCCCACATTATTTCCCTTCAGAGCCTAAAAGAGTTAATGTCCTCTCAGTGGCATCACTGGAAATAACATGAACTAAACTTAATGATGCATGGAAAATACACTGGGCATTTGGTCTTGGCACAGAAATTATGAAGTACTAGTGATATTCCTTGAACTTGATAGTAATAGCTATACATTAAATCGCTGACAGTATAAAATAATTTATTGACTCTGAAGCATAATTCAATTTCAATAGTTTAGGGCATGGTAACACAGAGCTCAATGTTACCGATCTGTGCTGTTTCTTGAAACCAATAAAAGCATAAACCTAGCCAAAGACTAGTTTATGAAGCATAATGGAAAGTAAATGATATGCAGCTCCCTTCACTCATACCACCATGAAAATTGTTTCAGAAACCTATAATGAAGGAGTCTGTTAATCTGGTCTGTTTAAAGAAAACCAGCCTAACAATTAATCCTTCCAGTCCAATTAATCATGGCTCCTGAGCCTTCCCAATTACCTAAGATTCTTTTGCTGAATTCACTTCTTGGTAGGGAAGGAGAGGAATACTAAGGAGGGTGGCAATCTGTGTAGGGTCTCACATCTTTGGAGATGAGCAAGACCACCGCTGACAGCCAGGGTGCCATTAAAGCCTGAATGCTATATTTGGCAACAGAAGCCATTACAGGTGTCATCTTCAAACAAAGCATGTTGGAAGGGGATTTTTTTTCTCCCTAAAAGCCATAAGGTTTTTCCCCTCACAACTGTAATTATAAGCTCAAAGACAGCTATACAGGTTTAGGAGAGTTGTGAAATCTTCAGACTGACAGCCATGCAGAGAACTCTGAGTTTAGCTGCTTTTTACCCTCAAAAAACCCCTATTTCTAGAACTCATGACATCAAACTGTATGTGGGGAGGTCAGGAGGGAGCATTTATGACTTACTCTAACTTAGCCTATTTAGATGGCTTGACACACACACATGTTAAGTTCCATGACTACAGTTACATTACAAGTTGTTTTTCAAGATCTGAGAATATTTCTAGAGATCATAACCAATGTTCAAATATTCATAGCTATATACTAACATATACATGTGTCCACACAAGTCTGTGTGTACATCTATAGGTGGTTTAATTTCAGGATTCCAATACCTGGAGACCTTTCAAACATTAATTCAATATTTGAGAGTATTAACGTGAAACATTTCATTTCCATATTTAAATGTGTTCCCCTCTAACTGAAAGCAGTACTCATTCCAGGTCAAAACCACTCAGGAACTACTGTAAAATGTTGGGTTTGTTGTTAATACTTATCACAAGAAGAGATTTATACATATATGTACATAAAATATCATAAAGCCTGTGTTCTGTATGCTACTGAAAAAATCTATCATCACTAAAGAGGTTACTTCAATAAAAAAGGGTTTATCTGCATATGCAGTATTAAAGAGATTTAAAACAGGCAGTGAAATAAATCACTGGAAAGGATGAGTTAAGATTAAAATATTTAAACACAAGAAAGGATATCAAAATTGATTCAGAATCATATTTATGAACACCACCTACCCAGAGTAAGACTGAATTTCAAGAACGATACAAAACCAAGTATGCAATCTGCCTGAACTGCATAGATCATGCATATTTATTTATAATGCATATTTAATATTCATCAGGATCATGCCTGCATGACAGGACACTTACCTAACACAACTTCATGAACAAAAAGATTGAAAAATAAGAGACTGTGTATTTTAGCAATGACAAGTCTAGTGGATAGCACAGCACCCAGCTTCCAAACTAGCCTACAGATTTTTCTTCTTCATTAACTTTTTTTTTTTTTTTGCAACACTTAGAGACAAAACCATCAACAGTTTTCAAGATCTTTATGAGTGGCAGATTCTACATAGGGATGAAAATTCAGCATATGACTATCCAAAATCAAATCCTTGATACTTTATATTGAAAGAAATTCCAAAAGCATAAGTGAGAATTGGCATTATCATACCACCAATATCAAACTTGGGGTTCAGACTTAAATAAAATGCAAGTTCCTCAGCATTTCTTGCTTGGGCTGGGCAAAGGTGTAGTTCTAATTAAGGATCAAGCTCCTTAATTCTATTTTTCAGGAGAGTTGTGAAGTTTCCTTCAAAATGGAAAGAAGTATTTATCTTAAAAAATAAACTTTTTATTCAGGAAAATTAGTTGGTAAGAACCACATAAATGGCTCCTTAAGCCAGATTCTTTTGTATTGACAAGACTGTTCAAATTATCAGTATCTTCTTATTTTATCAACAAATCTAATTAAACTTATTAGGAGCCAGATTCTTTTGTATTGACAAGACTGTTCAAATTATCAGTATCTTCTTATTTTATCAACAAATCTAATTAAACT
>JAVJGJ010000047.1:97270516-97316567 GCA_035590215.1 Microhierax caerulescens
TATTAGTCTGTCATTATTTGGGAGATATAATACCTATCTATTAGAAAAAAAAAAAAAAATTATTCTTACCAAGATGACTTGGAAAAGAACTGGAAAAAGCCGTATTTCTTCCACAAGGCTGTAAAAACAAATTTTAAGATTTATTTAAGAAGCAAGGAAGTGAACTCTTATTTCACACACTAAACTCATAAAAGGAGCAGACTAGTAGAATAGCGCTTGCCAAAATCCATGACCCAGAACCTCAGCCTCTGACTAGCTCTCAACAGAAATAAGCTCCACTTCAGTTATTAAATAGAAACAGCAATGTTGCACTGCTTTGGAAATTACTTCTAGGTCTGCTTCACTGATGCGATTCAAGCGAGTGGAACAGTAATTAAATTAGTATTTTTAAATGGCAGAAATTAATAACAATTCAGAAATATAATACCATACATACTATGAAACAGTGTGCACCATTAATAATTTGAATTAACAGACTCAGTGTGCATAGTGAAATTACAAACATGATGTGTTTTTTAAAGCATGCTACATTAATTAACTTCTTGGGTTTAACATATTAATACATGATACATTTGTCAGCCACTTCTGTTGACAATACTGAGGAGTGGTGAGCCAAAAGCATTTAGCTATATTCCCTTGCATTTCAAAATCACATACAAACTAGCACATATATATATATACACACTCACAAGAAAGAATATTCTCAAAAAACCAGTAATATTTTATATTAATGCAGTCTTTTCCATTCACAAAACCCATAACACCTTATATTTATTAGTAAAGCATGCATCTCTCAATCAAAAACTATGATGACACATAAATTATGATTACAGTCTTTTGTGTGTTATATTATCTAATTTGAAGAATGATTGTCCCTTTTCCTTACACATGAAACTAGATGCCTATTCACCAAACACTGCAGAAAACACCAAACTGTATGTTTCCCTTCTGTCTTTATAACATTAGTGAAGCGCTTCATAAACAACAGGTAAGCTTAGCCTTGTGATACAGCTATAAGACTGTATGATAAGTTCCATGTAATAAATGCAGAACTCAAACACAGAGACCACGTCTGAAAGTGTTGAGGATGTCCACTATGAGTGCATGCTCAACATGAGGTAGACGCTTTTACACATTTATTTGGGGAATGCAGCATACAACATACTTCAAAATTGACTTGCGAGTCATATGTCAGTTAAAAAGACAAAAGTTCTATTACATAGTTCTCTGTGAATGAACAGGAGTAATATTTGGCGAAAATAAGCACTTAGTTTCATGACTGAAGCTTTACTGCGTAATACCCTGTACCAGCTTCTGGTACAACAATAACCAGATTAATTCTGTTTGGTTAACTATTTGTTAAGAAGAAACCATATGTTTCTACAATTACATGTTTCCATTTAAGAGCTTTTACTCACATCCATCCAGTAAGAAAAGACAAGAAGGTATCATTTTTATAGATAGTGTAAGCTAAAGCACTAGTCTGTGAACTGAAGCAACTAAAAGGAATTGCACATTGTCTTCTATGAACTTAACGAAAAAATTGAAAGGGGGCTAGAACAAGCATCCAAGTGTCATAAAAATCATAAAATGCTTCATTTAGATTAGTGTCTCCTATCAGAGCCCTGGTTGTTCATATTCGTTGAAGTCATGTTAAGTAAAAGAAATGCAATAAGAAATGAAAGGCTCGCTAACCATGCTAAGGCAGAACAATCATATATACAAAGAACTGAGAATTACTCAGACATCAGATACAGGCATTAAGTATAAATAATGGTTTCCTATTTCATATTGTTTTCCTATTTCTCTGATCCTTGAATTCACCTGAATAATGATGACCATACAGAATCTATATGAAGTTGGATGGGAGCAAGGGCTTCGACTAAGATCTAATGCATTGTACAGCATTGGCATGTGGACTTAGAGACGAGTAAAACACTCCCACTAAATTGGTCAAAACCTAACAAAACAATATAAATTATGCACCTATATAAACACGTTCAATATAACAGCCTTGTTTAGCCAAATGTGCATTTTTTTTCTTGCATACAGAAATGTGTAAAAGCACAGATTACACCCAACAGAGAGAGAGAAAGAAGATTTTACGTAAAGGAAAACCCTCATTATTTCTAAGTTATTATTTCTATTAATAAGGACAATTTCTGTTCTTATTTTGATGGAAAAAATATCCATTTGCAAGGGAAATTCCAAAAAAGTTCCTTACATAGGTCAGGACAACCTGAAAGGTATTCTCCTCTGTGCTATCTAGCAACTCTTAGACAGTCATGGCACCCTGGACACAGCCAGGTCAGAAGATTGTCATAGGACTGCAGACAGAAAGAGTTGTTATATTTGAGGTTTACTTTCCCGGGCCAAATCTACTAGTTTAATTAAAAGCTTAGACCAAGTCTGTAAAACAGAATTTTGCTGATGCAAGTATAAAAATGCTGAATGTAAAAATGGTCATTTAAACACCACAGATTCCCAGAAAGAGCAACTACTACGGCAATCATATTGACAAAATTAAGTTATGCCAGCACAACTTTTCTTATGCTCAGGGCATATTGGAATTACTTACCCCAGCAAAAGCTGCTTACTTTGCTATGTAAGCAGCATTTAAACTGAGAACACATTGACAGTAAAATACAATCAAATACCAAGAACAGCTAAGCAATCCTAGTTTAGGCAAAAGCTAGGAAAATGCTTTTGAGGTAAAGAGTAAATTATGAAACAATTGGTTTCAAAATCTGTAAGCAGTCCTGACTGTTATAACGTTAGGAAGTCAGCTGTACTTTCTGCTGAGATAAGCCAAGACAAAGCGAGAGCCAATACAGCTACTCTTAACGGTCACTTGCAAACCTTTATGATTGAAACAAGAAACAGCTGCAGCCTTTAAAGAAAATTATACACATAACTTAGCTAAAGCATACAGACACATCAAGCAGTGTATTAAGACAAAGCTTAAATCTGATTTACCCCAACTTTGCATGTGTGTGCACAAGAGAGTGACATTATCACATTTGTCATTGCTGTTACATAGTTTAACAAAGAAAGTGTCTTAAAGCAGGTAAAAGTTTAGCTATGGAATTTATTTCATAGAACAGTCATACTCTAAATCAAAAGTAGTTTGGTTCTTTTTAGACTTTCATAAAATGTGTATTAAATAAGGTCCTACCCTGTTTGAAAAACACAGCAAATCATCCCCATACATATAAGCATTTTCTTCTCATTCAAATCTACATCCAAATAAACAACAATGGCTCATCTGATTTTATCAGATTTGCTATCAATACAATCTGAATTTTTAACATACTAACATTTTTCAGAATAAGATTATGCCTCCAACTTTGCTTTCAAAAACTTTACAAGATCTTTTTCCAAGATATCCTAAATTGCCTTGTTGCAAAACACAAACCTACTGCAGGGCACTGAACACAGACCAAAGACTTTTTGTTACAGGTGTGATGCATTAATGATTCCAAGCACCTGCATTGAAGTAGGAGCCTTAGAACAGGATTTCCAATTTAGAATCTAACCTTTCTTAAGTTCCAGCACTTGCATACAAAATGCAGCACCTTATGCCAAGGTGTGAATTTACATTGCCTTGTGTTCACTTCTAACATGAATAATTCTGGTACACACTAATGAATGCAGTCTTGACAAGAGAGGATAAGACTAACTCCTTTCTTACTTGGCATCAAGAATATCTGTACTGGTTCCCTATGCAAAATTCTTTGATGAAAATGTGATATTTCAGTTATATATGTTCAAGCTGGGTATTATACCAAGACAGAGAAAAAACCAAACAAACAATAAAGTGAAATCAATAAAACTTCTGATCTTGTGTCAATGACAAAGCAATTTAGTGATGTCCCTATTTTATTCCTCTAAAATCGTCTAACAATTAAATATTCTTATTTAGCTCTTTTCTTTAAAAAAAAGGCTTTTTTAGTAAATTCTCTGCTCAAATCAACACTATAAATTCTACATAATCCAGATAACTATATTCTTCCTTTATAGGTAGGGTTTACCTGTATGTAGGCTATATCTACAGTTGGGAGCTGGTCCTTCAATAAAGGAAACAGCAAAAAACTTCTGTAAAAATACAGAGCAGTGAATTTTCCAAAATACTGAGAACTGTGCCTTTAAGTCAACCCATTTCAAAAATTAGTATATTATAGTACTGGTTTAAGTGTTTATAAAAAAACCCTCAGATTGGTACACTTGGAGTAAACGCTATTGATTAGTTTTTCACTTCTCATTACACAGAATAAATACCTTTTCTAGAAGGGCAGCAATGCAACAAACAAGACATACCCCAAAATAAAAACCAGGAGTTAATACACAAACAGAATTTGATTTTCACCCCTGACAAATGACTTAAAAATCCATGCTCTTTACATCACAGTGCACTGCAGTCTGCTTTTAATCATGTCTGTATTTTTGGTCTGGATCTATCACAAAAAAAAATATCCCCAAACCCACAAGCACGCAAACATTTCCCTTATCAAATCGAAAAGCTGCAACCAAGGCTATAGAACAAACACAAAATGACCAACACATCCACTTTATCACTTTAGCAGCATGGAAGCATAGAAAGTTGGTGGAAATAGTCCAATGGAAACTCCTGGATCTCATACAGTGAGTAAGCTCAGGGATATGAGCTGCTAAGTTGTAATAGCCTCTTAGGGACATTGGTACCTTGACTAAGTTACAGAAGAGCTCACATTAACTCTTTCTGGCTGAATCCCACATAATAAAGACCCACCACTGAACCAGAAAATCTCAAACTCCTCTTACTGCCACACTTTCATAACATCCCCTTCGGTAGCTCTTCAAAGGCAAACACAATGATCTTATAATTGATTTTAAGAAATACTATACTAAGGCACAATTTACAATGGTATCTACCATAAAATACACCAGGGAGAAGATCCATCAACCTTATCTCTAGGGGTCCCAATTATTTTAAAATCAATTTTCCTGCAAAGAGTTATTCTTCAGTTCTTAAGATTTTTCAGCCGCTGCAGTTTACATTTCAAATGACCCAGGGGCAAGGAGGAAGAGAGGACTTTTGGCCTTTTTACTGGCAGCTAATTATGCTGGATACAGAATAATTAGATTTTTATTTAATGTTTTACTTTTTGTAGTAGACAGTAAAGGAAGATAAATAAACACAACAAGAAAGATCTGTATGTAAAAGGGATATACATCACTTATTTGATGATTATATTTTAAAATCTTTCACAAGTGTATAATTAGTATTGAACATGGGAAATGTTTTTTATTTAACATAATTATTTATTTTTATTTAACATAAAATACATTTTAATATTTCATAAAATTATAATATTGTCTAAAATAAATAGCTGGTTAGACAAGTTATTTCAACTATATATCAGATACTTTTCCAAAGCCATTTTTTTTTAAAGCATTTGTGTATTTATAACTTTAAAGTCAAGCCTGACTGAAATTTCAGCCCTAAGTAGCTACGATTCCTTAAACATAAAATCATTGTTTGCTAAATGATTTTAGCTGATCTGATACATCAAAAAGCTTTAGACAATTCTGAAAAAAGCCTTTTAGTTATACACTCTTATCCATATGATTTAATTTTAGGTAGTCCTGTGAGGAGCAGGGAGTTGGACTCAATGATCCTTATTGGACACTTCCAACTTGAGATATATTCCATAACATGAGAAGCACAATAGTATGCATATTGAGCAATTTTTTCCTGCTTCTGGCCTTGTAAAGCTAAGCACTCTCATGTCTGAGAGTCTTCACATGGAACTATTTGCACAAATAAGGACTGCAATTAGTCTTTTACTTAACCAAGATCTTTGGCTTTTAATCTTATTCCTAAGAAATTATAAACACAATCTGTTAAATGAAAGAACGGCGGTAAGAAGAAAGTACTCCAACAACAAAATCAAGACTCCACCAGTAACCTAGGAACATTTCTAAGATGGCAAAGCATTCATTTTACACCTCAGACTTCCAGCGCTTTGTTAGTCAGATAATGTTAATGAAACCTTCTGAGCCCATACGGGTTTTTTTTGAAAGGTGATCTGTAAGGTGTAAACATAAATGCACCCTTTGCTATACCACTGACCTATGGTTTCAACACACTAAATAAGGTAAATTAGGCCTTACATCTTCAACTTAACTCATTTGAGACTCCTCTCTTTTTGCACTTTCTGCAGATCATGACACAGCAAGAAGCAAGGAAGTAGCATAATGGTCATTATGTGGGTTCGGAACTTTATATTAATTTCATAAAACTATAAGCAGGTAGAACACCACCAATAAGTGTTATGGTAACAAGGTTATCTTTCAATTCTCTGAATATTTCTTCCATCTAGAAAAAACAAACAAACAAAAATCCCCACAAAACTATCTAAAATATATGATTTATCTATTAAAAAAAGGCATGATCAAGAAAATGGTGAGAGAACATTTGGAAATAATAGCGTTTCTGAGTTAGAACTGCATGAGGATTTAGGTGTCCTCATAGTCCTAGAATTTCCAGTCATAAACCACAAAAGCATGTGCGTGCCTAGAATCAGAATTGCAATACTCAAAACACTGACCAAGGATCTGGCTGATCCAACCAATATGAAGGCTTAAAATGCTCCTATCTTCCCGGTTCAGTAATCAATATCCATTTAGGATTGACATTCTCATGCATTATTCGCTTCGCTTCTTTTCTTTTTAAGAAGAGTAGCTTTGGGGTTTTGTTGTGTTTTGTTTAACAGTTGCCCAAATGTCTTCCTTAGAAGTGTAGCCGAGACCCAGGTTCCAAACCTCTTCTTCATCACTTCTCTCTTCAGGTAAAGTTAGCTAGTCAGTAGGCTATGTTAACTCTACTAAGGGTTATGCTCCAGCCTCTCTTTGTGAAGCTATCCTACTCAACAGAAAAAGGATTAGAATTTTTATTAGACCACAGAAGGGGAGAACAAATTTGTCACCTATTGTTTTACTTCACCACCTGGTAAAATGAAATCTTGAATCCCTGGTGATATCTATGTATTTAAAAAAACATCCCAACATACAAGTATTTACAAATACATAAATTCTGAAAAATCCTTTTTTAAGTGTTAAATTCTTTTTTTGTAAAACTTGGCCTTGGTGTAAGGGTCCCAATTTATAAGTTCCCAATGAAAAAAACAACCAACTAAGCAAGTAAATTTACATCTGTTTTTATCATAAATTAGCTTGGCGAGGTTCTAACAGCAGCATTTTTCTCTGTAGAGAATGCGTATGAGTGGCTGAGGGAACTGGGGTTGTTCAGCCTGGAGAGAAGGAGGTTCAGGGAAGACCTTATCGCTCTCTACAGCTACCTGAAAGGAGGCTGGAGGCAGGGGGGTGTTGGTCTCTTTTTCAGAGTAAAAAGTGATATGATGAGAGACAACTGCCTCAGGTTTGCACCAGGGGAGGTTTAGACTGGATATTAGAAAAACTTCTTCACCAAAAGGGTTGTCAAGCTGGAACAGGCTGCCCAGGGCTGTGGTTGAGTCGTCATCCCTGGAGGTATTGAAAAGACCTGTACATGTGGCACTTAGGTGCAAGCTTTAGTGGCGGACTTGGAAGTACTCAGTTAATGATTAGATGCAATGACCTTAAGGGTCTTTCCCAACCTAAATGATTGTATGATCCTATAGAGTCACTTGCCTCAAACTAAGTGTCAGTAAAAGAGGTTATAGACAAAATTAACAGAGACAAATCACCAGGACCAGAGAGCACTCAGAGAGTTCAAAGGAAACTAGAGAAGAAAATAGCTGTTAACCGTAGCATGTACCTTGTTTAAAACAAGACACTTTCATAGGAGAGATTTAAAAGACAGAAAACAGGATCTTACTGAATATTAACTTCCAAGAAAAGTCACTTGGGGGGTGAAAATATGGGTATTACAGACATTCTAAGCTGAACAAATGAGTAGAAGCTATTATGAAGAACAGAAATGGTGGGGATGCACAGAGCAAGAACCAAGACATTAGTTTTAAAAGGACGAAATGTCAAATCCATGACAGATCTTTGAATAAATCAGTCAGTGTATGGACAAAGGACAGTTGGCTGATACAGTATTCTTGAGCTTTCAAAATCTATTTTGTAAGGACCCCTTACTAAAGGTTCTTAAAAAATAGGCAGGACTGTTCAGATTGCAAGTGATACAGCTAAAGACAATATTGCAGAAATTTATGAAGTAGTGTGTGCTTCTTTTTGACTGTAAGAACTTGATGGCATCAAATTAAGTGGCAAATGCCAGATCAGACATAGAAATCCAAAGAAAACCCCTAAAGATGGTAAATCTTCATATGCAGGTGATTACGCTATGGAATAACTATTAATAGCAGAAGTTTTTATCTTTGTGAGCCCACATAAATGAAACTGAATTTACTCATCAATAGCTACTGTCTACAGAACACCACATTGTCTTCTATAGCTTCTGAAAAGACAACTCACAGGGGGCTGAGAAAGCCTGCAGAAAGTATTGTCACTCACTGATGCCTTCTTATAGCCTTCTCTGGGCACCTGCTCTTGAAAACAGCACAATAGATTGGATGGTGGTTTAGATCTGCTTCATGCTGAACAGAGAGGATTTGTGGCAGGACTGAATTCACTCAAGTCTGCAACTCCAACTGTAGTACCCTAATCAACTGACCCTTCCTCATGACCTGCTTATTTTTTATTTACTATTTATATATTCACAATGACAAAAATTCAGTCTGGAAAGTAAAAATAACCAAGAAGAATGGCATTTCCCCCTTCTGTGTAATGCTTTATCCTAGAAGAGTAAAAATGTCAACCTTAAACCAATTATTGAGAAATGTCATATTGTAACAGTAACATCAAATAGTAGCCTCACAATTTTAAAACTTCAGATCTTCAGCAATTCATCAGCAACACGAAAGAGAACACAAAATTGCAGGTTTAAGGTTAATAGCTGATTTCTTTACTAAAGGGGGATTTTTATAAAATGTACCACTAAGGAGTTGTGTTTTACATTAAAAACGGTGATTAGCATTACAGTCAGTACATGACTAGACTATAAGAACTCACTTGCAATAATGAACTCCAGCACCTTTGATATGAATTACAATGATGTACAACTTGACAACAGGGTTATTAGCTGACACAGCACTTAACATTTCAAGAGTCTGTTTCTGGGTAAGTCTTCCTGCCTCATGTTATTCAGTAAAGCAGCATATATACAAATACCATACCAAATAATAAGAACCGCAAAAATCACATTAATTCTTTGCTGGTTTATATTAGCATTCCTTCTCTAACAAGAAAGTCAGCATTTTTACAACTCAGTTTTTATAGGAAACCAGCATAATCAGAAATCAGTTCAAAATCTACATAAATATTCCCCAAAGTTCTAATAAAACTGTGTCATCCTCTGACAATCTCTCAGTCCAGCTGCACTGAGATTTTCTTACTGATATTATACACCTCTACCACATAACTCTACTGTTCAGTTCTGTTGACTAGGCCCTATAAGCTTACCTGCTATCAGAGCTACTCCATATTATTTTATTCATATTATTACAGAAAATAAGTAAACACATTAAAACAGATAAGTAATTTAGAAGCAAATAGATTTACTTTTTAAAGTGAACACTTCTACCTTAAACTAGGAAATTAAAATGACTGCGAAGAACAAAGTGTTTTTAAAGCAATTAATATAAGCCCACATTAACAAATTCATCAGGAAAGTACTGAAGTGCTAGCCTTATAGTATAAAGGCAAAGAAACTACAGCAGGTTCAAAGATAATCTGTGCACAATACCAACAAGTACTTGTGAACTAAATCACAATTCTAACAACACAAACCAATTAAAAGAGTTGGAGTTCGAGGTTTTTCACCGTTTTTTGAAATCGGGAGTATGGATATTACATACACCATTTCAGAATATACAGAAATGTCAACAAATGCTAATGTAGAACATCATGATGTATGAAAAGAGGATCAATTCATTACTAACACTGACTCTAAAATGTGCCTTTAGTGGCCTTTAATAGAAAATGCTTGGGTGTGAACAGTACCATAAATTAAGTTTGAAAATTGGACGATTCTAAATTCTAATTTGGTGATTTCAAAGACACTGTGATAAAGTTACTTTAGAAAGACAGTCTGCTGTAGTGTACATGATTAATCCAGCTATCACCTCAGAGATACTAAATACGTGGCACTTAGAAGCAGCAGATGTTTTTGTTGCTCTTCAGCACCTTCCTGTTTTGTTTTCTGCTGCTTTTCCCCCCTTTCTACAACAGTGCCTAATGTCTGTCTGGGAAACTGGGGAAGGTTCCTTAATTTGCTGCCCTGTCCTTCAATCCACCGTAAATCTAAAAAGGGTCACACTATTAGTTTTTAGATTATCTTTTCTCCCTCAGGAAATGACCTTAATGACAAAATACAGGAATGTGTCCCATTCTCATGATTATTATCTGATGCAGTATCTGACACTCCCCTCACCTCCACTCTATTTCCTTTACTGTCTCGTTTCCTTGCAACCAAAAATGGATATTTTAACAAACCATAAAAATCAGAATCCATAGTTTCCAGTATTTAGCCTTCAGATACATTAATGCCATCAAATGCTGTAAGTTTCTGACTTACGGTAAGCCAAGTAGCCGCATAAAAGAGTCCAGAGCAAAATGCATAGCTACGTTTCATAACCTTATTTTAAGACCAAGAGACAAGAATCAAGATCCAGTATGTTTCCTGCAGTAGCACAGTACAAAATATCTTCCCATAGACAAATAATTTAAGATGAGCTGATCATATACCATATTAATAGAAACTAAGAAATTCACTTCAACTCCTCCTTATTACTAGAAAAATCTATGAATCTGATCATTACAGATGACAACAGCATACAAGACTCAAAGCAGGAACCAAAAAAGCCCCAACACTTAACGAATAGATTATGTCTGACTTCTGACTCATACACGTCACAGCACTCTCCAAACTAACTGGCTGCAACAAAGGTCTTTTACCATCTCATACTGGCACACCCTTCATCCCAGTCCCTCTGCTGCCTTCTCCTCATCTCTCCTCCTCACTCAGAGCATGCTCTCTTTCCTCTTGTTTCTTCCTCTGCTCCTTCCTCTCTCTCCTCTTCTTCCTTGGCTGCTCCCTCTTCATTGGCTCTCAACCCCTTAACTTAACCAGCCACAGCTGCACGTTATCTACATAGACCAACCCGCCCCCTGAAGCCAGCCCACAGCTGTATATTATCAATGCTAATTAACCCAGCTTCATTCCTCTACACATACAGCCTATACATTAAGTTGATCAACACACAAAGGACAAGGTATCTTATAACATTGCTTTTTTTGAACACAGACTGCACAGTTAAATTGGATCTCACCCTGCTGCAGTCATTTGCTCCCACTATAGAAGTTCAGTTCCTCCAACAACTTCTTACACAAATACAATCCAACAAGAGTAAATCCACCAAGGGGAAAAAAACCCTAATGCAAAATGCAGTAGTCCAGAGATTAATCATGAACTGAAGCTACCCATTTCCTTAATGTCATTGGTTTCTTTTAAAAATCAGACTCAAAATAGCTACAGATGAACTCTGCTATTAATTCTCACACTGGTTTTAATGTCCACAATTTTTCTTATCAGAGGACATTAAAAATTCTTGAGGAAAACAAGGCAATATGTACTTAGGAGAGCCTCAACAGAATATTATTAACACTTTTAACACCAGACTATTAGCTTTGAGCCCAGTGTAAAATAGGTGACTGATGGACAAATTCCATTCAAAGCTCATCCTTCCAGTATCTATTTCTGTAGTAAACAAACTCTAAGTGAGGTTGAGTAAGACACCTGTTGTTGCATCATGCAACAATTGCTATGTAAAGGAAACACACAAGTCATTTATACTCTAACCCATTACGATGAAAACAAACAAGAAAACATTCATCCTCCTCTAAAACTGGATTTTCTTATTGTGGATGCTTATACAATCAGATGTCCAAATTCTTAATATGCTCATAGAAACATATTAAAGTTGGGGTATTTTTACAGCTACCATCTTATACATGCTGGAACTAGTATTTGTGATAGATATAATTCTGCAGCACATTAATGGACATCACTAGAATTCTCCACTGCTGAATTGAAAAGCAATAGAGCAGAAGAGCTTCTATAATACAGAATGCTCAAAATGACCCCAATAGTAGAGCAATGGCAAAGATTACAATGTTATTTTTCTGTATTCTTACAAAATATTAATTATTAAAGGCATTCAAAGTAGATATATCATTAGCAGTATTTTATCACAAACTTTTGATTTTAAGTTTAAAAGGGCATTTAAAATAGAATATTTGAATATCTGTTTGCCTGCCATGTAGATGAAACTACCTGTAGAAAATAGGTGTCAAAAAAAAAAAAAAAAGGTAAAAAGGAGATCACATGTTTCTCCTCCAATACCACAAGAAGCTAGCTGATTTACAGTATCAGCTATGAAAAAGATGAAACAAAAGATTGGAGTGCATCTGTCTCCTTTCAAGTGCTAAAATAAGAACTGCTCAAATGCTGATGCCTCTATCAGTAAGCACACAGGAAAAGACTGAGGGAATGGGAAGAAGAAGAAAGGTAAGTGTGAGATACAAGAAAAATGGTGGGATTAAAGAAGAGAGAGCAAGAAAGAGAAAATGTGTTAGGTGAACATGTCTGAGAACAAGCTATCATATGGAACTAACTATATAAAACACAGTAGCCCCCATTCTCCTCCCAATTAACTTTTTTTAATTTTAAAATAAGGTTAGTAAGTATTTTTGAAAGAGGTGGAAACAATAAGGTAAAATGCTAATTTAAGATTTTGTCATTGTACAAACTCTTTGCTACCACCGTTTTTATTCCTTAAAAGTAAAACACAGCAGAAAGCATCCATCCTTGAAACCTGGGATAAAATGTAGGCACTGAGAAGCCACAGAGACTCAATTAAAAGTGACTCACATCACTGTCATCAGTACTATAATAAAGTGGAGTTTTCCCACAAAGAACAATTTAATCCCAAAGGATTTGTGTCCTATGTTACTCATTTACTTCCCATCACAATAATCAGATACTTTCAATAAGCCTAATGAAAGGGGCAAGAGACAGCATATGCCTTAAGTAATTCTGAGTTCCATGTGTACTGATGAATTAGCCATCAAACCAAAACAGAATCAATTGTGATTGTTCCCTATAGCACGTACCTGGTTCCCATTTTGTTCACTAGCAGTTTGTGCAAATATGAATATATTATTCTGTCACACTTTCAATGCATCGGCTACTTCCAGCTAAAGTTATTGGGAAATCAAAGAATCAGGGAGGCAGAACAAAAGAATTGGATAAATTCTGCTCCTTCAGAAATCTAGCCAAACAAATTATTTAGTGAAAATAAGAGGGCCAGTAAGACACATAAGAGACAGAATAATTAGGGATATGTTAGTATCTGGAATCTAGTAACCAATCCTTAAATAATAGGACACACCGGTACTTAAAATTATTAAGAGTTCATTGGACTTTCACAGCTGATCTTAAATAATATTAAAAATTGCTGTCTGCTGCAAGACCATGAGGATGAGTGTGCATTCACAATCTGCCTACATTGAGCATAATGGCAAATATACATGATTCCTCAAATAAAGAGAATTCATTAGGCAGAGGAAAAGTGCTGCTATAATACCCAGCATTCTAGTTACAGAAATATTTTTTATAATTCTTAAAGTACTAAAGTAAAGTATCTGTAAGTTAATTCTAAAAATAGAAAGCTGTACTATTCGTATAATACATAAAATCCTACAAGAGCATAAACAGCTTCTATACAATAAAAATACAATTAAATACATTTACTGTATTCAAACTATTTAAAATATCAAGCCATTCTATTTCCTAGTTAATTTTTAGCCTACTTAGTATATTAAAGCACTGTTCACAGTAGCATCATAAAAGATTAAAAGATAATATTTTCATCTCCTGTAATAAAAACAGTGGGAAAACAAATTTCCTTTTTTTTAATCTTGTGCTCATGTCAAAGCAGGACAGTATGGTATGCAGTGGCTTCTTAACCGTAACACTCTCAGATACCATGAGCAGACAATGGTGAGTGCAAGAACAACCTAGTTTTCTGGGCAGATTTGGGAAGAGAAATAGCTGTGTGCATGCACACATATACCAGAGATATTAATCCTTACTACTATTAACAAATGCTGTTTAAGTTCTATGCCACTTTTTTTTTTTAAGTCCATAACTGCCTAAACTTTGGAACAAAGAGACGTTAAGATATTTCTAAACCTACTGAATGTACCTACACCAAACATGAAAATCCGTATTTAGGAACTTTAATGAGTAGCTATATTAGCGGGATAACTGAACAGCTTTAAAGTGAATTGATTGATCTAAACCTTTCACAAACACATCACTTTTGTCCTAATACAAATATGCTTAGCCAAACAACAGTTTTAGTAATGTTTTGGTATTATTTTTTTTTTTTTGTTAAGTTTTGAATGATAATTTTAATGTTAAAATTCTTACAATTTTGTCTTTAGTGTTTCATTGGCTAAATCCAGGTTAAAATAACCAGGATCATATAAAATTGGCACAAAAGACGTAAGAATGTGTTCTACAGCAAATACTCTCCAAGGATTTTCTTCCTAAGTGCTAGTCAAAGTAGTGTGCCAGTGAGATCTAAGTTATTGTTAATTCCTAATTAAAAAAAAAATAATAATAATTGAAGCAGAAAGGGCTCAGAACAACATGGAATGTGTAGTTGTATCACCTTACAGAAGCAGGGCTGTGTTCAGTCAGAGCCACCAACAGTTTCAGAGCATACATTGGTACTGGGTCTGGAGCCATCAGAATGTGCTCGTACCTGAAAGGGAAGGGGCAAAGGGAACAGCAACAGAGAAAAAAATGTCAAGCAATGCATGTTAAAAAGTTTATATTAAAAATATATTATTTCCCATTTCCACACTTTACAATAACCACAATGGAAATACAATGCTGTTTGGAACTGTACAAACCAATAAACAAGACTCACTTAGAAACAGTATTTTAAAAACAGCATCAGATTAACTTTAAAAGCAACATTAATAAAAGACCATGTTTTAGAGAGAGATACACAATTATAAAATATGTAAAATTTATTAAACACATACATGTTTTTATAAATATAAATTATATAAAAATAATATATTTATAAAACATGCATTTTTACTATACGCATATGATTTATTTATTGATGCATATTATATATTTTCATACATTTAAACAGCTAACCTTCAAGCCACAAGTAGAAACTGAGCCTCGAAACATTAAGCATAAGATTTATTCAGTACTCCAGAAGACCATCAACTAACTACATGATTAAGCTCTGTATTTTGTTTACATCATGTTTTTTCTCGAAATATTAACTTACAGAACACTCACATTAAGCTGTATGTTTTATTTCAAATTTTACAAAAAATACTGTAACTACAGAATACTTCCATTCTCCAAGTTATATGAAGAGAACAATACAAAAATACTTCAAAAAAATGTTTATTGAGAGCTATGGCACTGAAGATAAAACTGCAAGAAAAACATCTATGAAACATTTCCAAATATCACCTCATGAAAATATTGGTAAAGCAAAACAGGCTGCTGAAAAACGGAGCAGACTTTGCTTTTGCTGCTAACGTTTCAGTAATACCCCACCCTACAAACAGGGCTATTTCTGTTTTCTTTAAATCAAAATGTATCTGGACAGCAACAGGATACAATAATGGAAGAGAGAAAGATGTAAGCATAAAAAAACTCATGGACTCAACCATGTCAAAACACCATCTTTGATTACAAATAGTGCTATATTAAACATGTGGAAGTAATAGAATTGGAAGCATAAATCTCTTCATCTGTAGGAAAAAAAACATGGAGAAAAATTAATGGATGATTTGTAGGAACATGTAGGTAGGTTATCATGTTTTGTGCAACAAAACACTTCCTATATTTTTTTCTTTTTGTGTTCCAGCGGGGGGAGGGAGTGGAATCAAGCAAATCACCAAGAATTTTATGTCACATCTTGAGATCCCTGGTGCTGCCTGAACTGAGGAATTTGGATCACTTCCCACCACCTGGGTGTCAGCATGTACCCTGCTGTGTGCCAGCTCTTAACCAGAACGAAGATCCCCTCTCCCCAAGTATCACATCTCCACCCATCTAATTTACATAGAAAGGAAATCTAGAACAAGATGTGGTGGTTTCTGGTCAAGTCTCCAATCTGGACAACTGTAAGACAGGCATATCAGCTGTGCAGTCTTGACATAGCCTGTGGGAGCTCCTCCACAGAGGCTAACATCCCACACAAGCACACAGCCTGTGGGCAACATGTCATGGCTATTAAACATTAGCTCTAACATGCTGCCATAGACTTGCAAACCACATGGAGAATCCACACAATTAACCAATTAGAAGTCAGTGTTGGCTCCATGTCTTCAGTGATTAAAATCACTCCTTTACAAATAACAGATTCCAGTTCAGTTCCTGAAAAAACACCTCTTTCTCACTGGTGATTGAAGTCCCTTTCTCCATAAAAGAAGACAATAATACATGAGTAGACACTGATTGCAGAAGCCTTACAGGTGAGCAATACATGTTCCTGCTAAATTTAATGGAACTATTTGGTTTGGGTTTTTTTTTTTTTCTTTCAGAATCCATGACTAAATCCTTTAAGGCAAGCAAAGATGCTATTAGGTGACTCAGGTGCCAGAAGTCATCTGCTCAGTGCCTAAAAAATGGATTTAAGTCTCAAAAAAGGTTATTCCTAATAGTAATAATGAAGGAATCAGCCATGCCATCTTAAAAATTTGACACTTGGCAATATACTTATTTTATTATAAACACATTGATACCTTCCCTAAATGGGGTCCACTTCAAACAGTTTTAAGCCGCCTGTGTATTACATTTGTGAGAAACTTACTGTGCATACTTAACATCTTAATTCCTCAAGGTTCAATAAAAAAGTCTCATTTAATTTCCTTTTACTTGAAACTATTCCCCCCTCCCCTAAGATAACATAAGTAAAGGATATTTCTAAGGGAAGGTGCAGTGATCCATCAAACCATGTGAGAAAATTCAGATTACTGGAGTCAATATCTTAGTAATTAATATAAACACATTGCCTGAATAAAGGCCATTAGAAGCTATGAATATATGAATCTTCTCTGAAGGGAAAATATTCCATGCTTGAAATACTTTGTTAAATGAATGAGTTTATCCAATGATTTCCCTGCCAGTCCAAAACACAAACCAATTTAGTAACAAGTTTTAGAGAGCATTTTATAAAGGTTCTGTAAACTCTAGGTACTACACTGCAAGGAGTTATTTTGTCAGTCTTTTCTATAAGCAACCGTGACAAGAGGACCTAAAGATTTGTGGTTATGGTTTCTCTTTAAGCTCCTAAAAAAGACTGAACATTTTATCTACTAATTATCTCAAGTATCCTGGACTTTGTACTTGCAGAATTGACTCAGCATTCTACTAAGAACAAGCTACACAATCTTTCAAATGAAATAAAAAAATATTTACACATTCCTCTACTTTTGCTGGTCCTGGCTCAAATTTCAAATTTATATATAACTAGGAATATTAAGAATTAAATAAAGAAGAGCTGATGTTTCAATTTCTGATAAAAAACTCTGGACAGGTAACAGAAAGCATTTACCTGGTGTTCATTTTCTATAGGGGAAACTTTCATTTTATTTATTAAATGCTCAGGAAAATAACCTTTCAGTGAACTGAAATTTCATGACAAAATTTTATTCAATTCAATCAAAATCCTATGAGGATGTTAACTTTCTGATCTACAAATGCACAAATATTTAATGGAATTACCGTTTTATTGATGATGCCGAAGACAAGAAAAAAGTAGTAACCACTGCATTCCTGCATTTATCTCAAAATGAAGACAATTAAGACCATTTATATTTCATGCACAATGACCAAAATTCTATTTTCTGGGTCAGTTTTCCATTTAAACAAATTAACTTATGGATGTTAGTAATAGGAACAAAATATATACACAAATGAGTATTATTGTAACCTTTGTTAAAAAGAACATCACATATCAAACCCAATGTTGCTCCCTTCCATATTCAACAGCTCTCAGTTCTTAAAAAGTAGCATGAAAAGGGATTGAAATACCTAATTCCCCATACAGACTGCACAGGAACAAACAGCCCTTGCACACCTCCCTCTTTTGACTGTCCTTCAGCTGAGTCACACTGTCCCATCCTTTGACCAGCGACAAAAAGAATAAACACCAGTAAACACCTCTCCAGCCTCCAAATAAAAAGCTACCTGTCTCTTCACTTTCTATCTGACAGTGACTCTTATTTTTTGGGACAGAGCTTTACATTATCTTTAGAAGTAGGTTACACTGCATCTCAGACTTGCCTTTTCTCTTTCGATTTAGGCCAGACCCCTCTGCATACAGATAAAACTTCTTTTGAGAACTGTAGAAAGTATATGAAGATTCATTCCTACCTCCCATTAATATTTTTTTACCCATACCTAGAAAATTCCTGAACAAAACTTACCTTTTGTGTCTTTTTTGACATTCAAAGCAGTTGCTTTGGTCTTTTCTTAGTTTCTTTTTAAGTCTTCTCCAAATTTTGGAGTTTTGAGGTTTTCCAGTCAAAACTGATTCAGAGTTTCCTTTTCTGCAGAAAATTCTCAAATCCTCCTCTGCATTTTCTTCTCTCTGGACCTTACTGTATTGATTACCTGCCCCCTTGTCCTGGTTTGGTACGGGAACAGTGTTGATAACACACTGACATTTTTGGTTATTGCTGGGTAGTGTTTGTACTGGGAGAACACAGCCAGCTCAGCTGGCCTGAATTAGCTAACGAGGTATTCTGTACCATAGGCTATCATGCTTGGTATATAACCGGGGGGAGGGGGGGTTGGCCAGGGCTGCCAGTCATTGCTTGGGGACTGGCTGGGCATCAACCAGCAGGTGGTGAGCAATCATATTGTTCATCACTGGTTTTCTTTTCTCACTTCCTTTTGGATTTCATTCCTTTTCCCTTCTCCTTCCTTTTCATTATAACTGTTACTGTTATCTTTACTATTGTTCTTTTGTTTTTATTTTATTTCAATTATTAAACTATTCTTATCTCTACCCTTTAGTTCTATATCCCTTTCTGATTCTCCTCCCCACCCCTCTGGGGGAGGGGGGAGTGAGTGAGCAGCTGCGTGGCACTTAACTACCAGCTGGGGTTAAACCACCACATCAACACAGGTGAGCATATTTACTAGGGGTTGGCTCAACCCACAGGTTCAAGTAATGTATTAAATATACAGACACTAGTTAACGCTTTCTCAATCACTAGAAGATCCTAGATTTACATACTGTTTTACGATGCTCCTAAACTAGAGCAAAATTTGTTTATACCAAGTTCCAATATATTCCAAATATCAGAAACTTTAATTTTACTCTCTTGAGATAATCTCAAACTGTTTTCTGAATACAAGTATCACCATCTCTACCAGTGAGATAATGAAACTGTTTCAGGAAATACTTAATGCATGGAACCAAGATTCTGAGCTACTGCAAGACCCTTTTTCATATATCTACAATGCAATGCATAGCCCAAATGTAGTCTCCAAAGTAGGATCATGTTTAGTCTCAGACCAAAAATCCCTGCCACTTAATTGAGATAATTAGCTTGAAGACAGGAGTATACTGGCTGTTTTCCTTCTAGTTTGTAATTAGCATGACACTCCCCCTACACCCTCCAGTTCAATGAGAAACATGTTATAAGGTGGGCATTTCTGTGCAGAGCAAGTTTCAGAGCAAGGACAGACTTTGGTCTCACTTGACTCCAGGTCTCCACTCTGACCTGAAGAAAATCATCTGACAGCTTTTAATAATGCATATACTCTATTTTAAAAATAGTATTTCCATTTTAATTCATATTTATATATTCTGCATTTCCTAGAGAAAAAAATATTGTGAAGATACATGTGAAAATAAGCTTCTCCATAGAGCTCTCAAGATTTCCTTCCCATTCTCTCTCACAGAGAAATGATTACGTGTCTGGCATGGATAGAACTTTGGTCCTCAAACTGTAAGAGCACTAGTCAATTAGCAAGAGACAGTCTAATTTGGGGGGAAAGCACTGTGTTTCTGATCATAAACCAGCATCCATTCGTCCACTCTTCTGTCACTTACTTAATGTAGGGTGGGGAACAATTCTCTCACAGCTGATAAGTATTTACAATTATTAACTTTCGAGTACCACACATTAAAATACACTATAACATTATTAGAAGAATAATGTGAAAGAAAAATGATGACTCATCATTACTATACTCATCTTGTGTTCATGCTTTTCATCCCTCTACTGGCAGATGTTACCAACCTACTAGTATATATGTGCCTAACACAGAGAGCTCCCTTTATGCTAACATGCAAGTCAGTTCGAAATGATCAGGCCTTATTTGACCATAAATTGTATAAATTAAGTTCTAGGCCACATCTGGCCCACAGGCCAGATTCATCTACTTTGCTGTAGGGTTTTTCTGCTGCTTGGGCAGCAGGAAAGGACAGCAATTTAGAGGCAATAGCCCCTGGGTGGGTCATAGAGGACTAATCCATCCTGCACTATTCATTTTCAGAAAGTTGCATGCCATTCCATGTGATTTCAGAACGTCTTACATGAGGGCACGATATCCAAATTAGACAAAAAGATGTTGCTGTTAGAATTCTCTGACTTTATTAACAGAACACAGAGGAGTATTTAAACCACAACCCAAAAGTTAGGGGAAACTTGTTTCATGTCGAGAGCAGCCAGAGGCACAGTATCAGAAATTACTGTCACACAGAAGTTGTGTTTGTGTTGTATATGACAACATACTAAAACCTAGGACAAAGATGCTGGGCAGAGAACTCTGGCAGCAGTTAATTGCTATTCCTCTTTTTGTTTTACCATTTAAATATAAAAAGGGTAGTTAAAACAAATATTGTCAAAATGGATTGAGTATCAAGTTATTCCCCATTACACAAGCAATATTATACTTACTGAGGCAGCAATGAATCTCTAATGAGAGACAGAAGCTTGCTGTTCGAGTTGAGGCTCTCCCCTTTCTCCTCAGCCATGACCTCATGGCTTAAAAGCAGTGATGTGGTTTCTGAGAGCAACCGCAAGCTGAAGAGTCTCCATTCCACTTGAAAATAAAGGTGCCAAGAATGTGACCACTCTGAAGTCTAATTAAAATAAAATGCTGAATTCATGGAAACTGCAGCTGATGTGCCCATATACTTACCATTTTGACTATGGACCAAAGAAACTAGCGGTGGGAGGATACAGTCTTCAACCTAAAACAGAGAATTAGAATGATCTGGCTTAGATTATTCACAGGGGAAAAAATAGAACAGAGATACACTATCATCTATGCTTATTCCACTGCCAGTGCCCTTAATCAGAGAGATGAATAATCATGGAAATTCATCCATAATCACACTTACAAAGCCACCAAGTTCACTTTTCTCTGGTAAGCTGTCATAAAGTTACAGATAGTACTGTACTTTTATAGAGAAAACAGTAACTCTGGTATAATTCATTGAGAGTGAGTTTTAATTTAAAATACAGAATTAAATGCAGATATATGATATTAAGAAAAAAGTATTAGAATATCTATTAATCCTGATGCTTTAATCCATACACTAATCATCAAACAGGTCAGAAAAAATGTCCTTCAAACCAAACCTGCGTAGAACTAAAATACATCAGGAAAGATGTACTACCTCTAAAGAAATATCCTTAAAGCTTAGTAGAAATTCTGGATAACATTTTAACTTCTTCCGTTCTGGTAATACACAGTCTTCCATTGAAATCTAAATTTACAGAGTTAATATTTGAAATATATAAAAAAAAAAAATAATCCAGTCAACTCCTTAGTGTCCATGAGTCTGTTACAAAACTAGTCAGCTTAGTTCCATCTGAAATCAACCTATGGCAAACTAGGCTATAACTCAGTTTTATATATCTACTATATGTATGTGTATATATATATATATATACACACACACAAAACCAATGTTTTATTAGTATTTACTGTAAGATAATGAATTGCTAAGTCTTAAGTCATTGGTAAAATATAATTCATTTAGACAGGACATGCTTTGTTTTGGGGGAGCAGATGAGTGGACAGCCCTGACATTTTTAAGTATGCATCATGGATACAAGCTTGTCCTTGGATTTATTTATACAAATTACTGTGTAAATTGTCACTCCACCATGGCCAGGATTTGGCATAACAAGACTGTGTTATAATCCCCCATGTGTTTTCTTTTAGTGATTAATACTAGAAGATAGAATTTCTCTATATTTATGCAGCTAATAATAACACACATCTATAGAAGCTGAAAGTATATATGAAAAGAGGTCACTAAATGAAGCTAGCCTCCAGTCAGCAATAACTACAATTAGCAACTATTCCATTGCTAGTTGGTGGTCTCTGTTAATTGAATCCCTGACATTAAGGGATTTAGTCTAGCTTTTTTTACTTCTGAAAAAACTACCAAAAGATGCCATTTTTTACATACTTCCAATAAAAGAGGTAAAGGACTCTGTCTGAGGTATGGAAGTCAAACTGCTTTTGCAAGTACAAATAGCTTTTATGCCTATATAGATAATGATATGACTGATGTAGTGACTTCTCCAACACTTCATAGTTTTGAAATATTTAATGGTCTTTTCAGTTCATATGTAATAAGATAAATAATAAAACTACATTGCACTCCAGTGACTCCTTTAGTGCAAGTTTCTAAACTATTCTACGATGGTAATTTAACAGTTATAACATACCTGAGAGGTAGGATAAAAATAAAAATAATGTATGTACTTAAGATCTTTCAGTCCAAAAAACCAGTTCAGCTTAGGCACTCAGAATATCATCATACACATCACTCAGCAGCAGCACTGACTCAGACTAATACCAGTTAAGATGGCAGTATACAGCAGTATGATGCAACTTCAATTTCTAAAACTTCAAATCTTCTTTCACTTTCAGCTAGTATTAACAGTAGCCTTTCCACACTAGCAAATGTAGTTGTCAGTCATAAGTCTTTTCTAAGATAAATATATTATAAAGTGTCATTGTAAAGAAGATTCCTTAGATCTTAATAACTGAATTAGCTTTTTCTGACCTTTTTCTAACACAAATGTCAATTTTGGCAAATGAACTGTTTAGAATGGAATTCTCCATAGCAGGTGTTTGCCTCATGTCAGTTCAGTGTGGTGGGGAGATCAGCTAAATGAAGCACTAATTCTATGGAAAATTAGTTATACAAGAGCATATTCGAATGCACATTCTAAAGGGAGAAGCACGTATTAAACTGCACATGAACCTTAAATCAGATACTTCCTTACTCTGCAACCCTCATCTTCCCTCCATCTCATTTTTACTAAAGTGTACACAAATTTGTAAACAAGATATTAACTAGGAAAATAATTACTGAGGTGAAATAAATTGAAGTGTAATAGTACATAAAATATTTTAATAAATGCACCTGTGAATTGCACAAGTTTCTGTAAGTTACATATAAAGAAGCATGGCATTAGTATTTTGACATTTTCTAGAGTGCTTGAAATAGAATGCTCAAACAAGGATTCATTTTTTCTTCTTTAAAATGACTGCTGATATACGTGGAATCAGATCTCTATATATGCATGGAGGTAGTCAGATATTTCTCTTGCCTCAATCTTTATCACTAGGATTGCTTACAGAAAAACCCCACTTTTTTATGTGGAAATACTCCTCTTCAAGTCTAAACAGATTAGACAGTTTGAATATGATCATAGCTATATCTGGGTTTGCACCATCTTCTAAACAGCCTGATATTCACTTCATGATAAATCCTTAACTGCACAAAGCCACCATTGTATGATTCTGTAACGATGGCATTCAAAGGCTATGCTGCCACAACTCTGCTATTATCAGTATCCAAAATAGCAACGAAGTACTGGAAACTTCCATACATTCACATCTCCCAGCTATAATACACATGTACATAACCAAACAAAAACATAGCTCAAACCTGGTAATCCTGTTTCTGAAAATAGGAAAGGAGTAGAAAAAGAGTAGAAGAAACATACCAAGCATAAAGCACAAGTCTAGTTTCTAGTGAAGTAATTCTTGAGTTAAGAATCTATCTGTATTTTTGCATTTAGTAATGCTTACTAGCCTTTTCTCCTATATGTTTTTATACATTATAATGTATTTACACATTTAGCATGTGTGATACCTACGACACTGAATTCTACACTTCAATTATGCCTTACAAAAAGATACTTCCTTGTTTCTCTTAAAGCAGCTAACTAAATACCCACCTATTCTTATTTTATGAAAACCAGGAACAATTATTTCCAATTCATCTTTCTCATGCCATTCATAATTCTACACTCTCAACTCTTTTGTCGCCAAAGCAGAAGTTCTTACCTACTTAGTCCCTCCCTGCATCATCAAGCTGTACTTTTTCTGGTTAAGCTTCATTTCCTTTGAGAGTGAATGACCACAACTGCATTCCGTATTCATGGCCTGAGGGCACCATGGACTTACCATGGCACAGTGATGTTTTCTGCTTTTTTTGTCTGATCTTTTATCAGTCATTTCTAATAATCTGGTTGTCTTTCTCATTACTGCTGTGTAAAAAACTATCATTTTCATAGAAAAACAATGCTAAAAGATCTCCAGAACAGTTACAAGTAGTTTAGAGCCTGACACTGCATATGCATAGCTAGAATGGGTTTCCCCATTTGCATCACTTGATGTTTATCAATATTGAATGGCACATCATTTTATTGTCCTTTCACTCAAAATCTTGAAATCTTCTGCAATTCTTCTGTCAGTTTTAATTTTCACTACCATGAATAGTTTAGTGTCATCAATCAGTTCTGCACCTCCCTATTCATTCCCTTTTCTGGATTAGTTATAAATAGCACATGCTGCAACACAGAACTTTGTACAGCACCATTCTTAATATATCTATTTTAAAACTGATCTCTATTCTCTACTTAGTGAATTTCAACTAGTTGGAAGAAGTTGCTCTGTCGGGACTAAGAAGGAAGGGCCACGGATGGATTTGAAGACTCTGACACATCACTTTGTCAAAAACTTTTGGAAATCCATGTATACTAACCAAAACCAGAAAATATCTCTACATAACATTCACTGATTTCTGCAAGGAAAACTCTAGTAGTAAGATATGAGCACAGAGCAAAAAGCTTTTCTACAGTATCTTCTTTCTTAGAAAAATTCTATCTTTTGAAAACAAGGCACAATTTTTAAAGAAATTATTCTGTGAAGTCTGTATGTTATTTTAATCTTCAAAAGAGAGAGAGAAGCCACAGTTTCAGAGTAGTTAAGTATTCACCAGCTACTAGGAGGCGCTTGAAAGAGAAAACTGCTAATTTCAGTCCTTCTCTGCTTGTCTCAGCTGTTCAGGAGATGTTAGACACAAGGCCTGCACACTAAATACATGTGCCTGCTTGGTTAGAAAGAAACATCACCTCAGCTTGACTTCATCTCACCAAGCAAAGCCCAAGCTCCACAAGTATCCACTAAAAAGCAGTTATAGCACTGCAAGGGCTCAGAGTGGAAAGATCCAATACATTGAATCCTTATTTAGCTGGAGGTACGCCCCTAAGAATGATGATGGAGAAGTGAATTTCCATTCACTTGTGCTAGTCAGCAAGGATGAATTCAACTATTCAACATACACATGCAACCTCCGTGTATTAATGAACTAGCATATAACCGAACTTACCCGTTATCCCTTACATCTTAGGCTATGGCTTAACCTTCTTCTCAAGGCCACAGAACTAACCTTAATATGGTTAACTGACCTAAAAAAATCTCTCCCTTGATTAAAACTGAGTCTCAGAGCTCTTCAAATCAGTGCTTAATGCCAAAGTCCTGACATTTGGTGTTACACTGGGTGGACAGAAAAAGTAAGCAGGCTTAAAGCCTGGTACAGCAGCATCTGTGAAACATGCTGTTCTCAAGTGAAAATCAGACCCCAGAACTAAACTTACATAAAAAAAATACACTACCTCACTCCACGTAGCTACCATAGCCAAACTCGCAAGTGACTAAGCCCACTGCTTTACTTTCAGAGATTTTTCTAGCAATATCTGGTTCTTTTCAGCGTGCATATGTTTAACTTACAGCTACTGACAAATATCTTCTCCTTATCCACTATTCAAAGCAGAATGTACCAAAGCAAAGACCATCAGCTCCCAAACCCTTTTTTTCTACTGACATGTAAGATCCACAACATTCAACATCACCTTGACATTTATTCTCATTAAAATTCCACATACAAAGTTGCTGCTGAAAGTGACCATGGAATTAAGATCATGCTGCCTTCAAATTTCTTAAAGAATCTGCTGGAAACACAGCATGCACCTCAATGTTTTAATATTGCCAGTGATCTCTCAGAATGTAATAGAAAAAATAATCTAATGCATGATAGAATGAACTGGGGAGAAGAATGACGTTTCTGTAGGTGTTTTTGAAAAGCCTTCAGAACTTCAGAATCTTCACTGAGTTTGTGGGGTTTTTTTCTTCCTTCTGGGAAGAGACAGCATTGATTGACTGGCTCAATATGTCATTTAGTAGAGAACTGGTTTGACAAAAAAGTCTCATGTCATGTGGATTAGCTTAATGGACAGAAAGCCACATGGCATGTAGAATTTTAATCTACTTGAAAAGGGAAAGTGATTGAAGAAATGCTGTACAATATGTTCATACAGTCATACCCTACACTGACAAAATTAAGGTGTCAGTGTTTAGATCAGAGCAGTCTGTGGATGAATATCACTGATGCTGAATCAAGAAAAGACTAAGATGAGCAGAAAAAAAATCACTTGAAGTTTCTAACCCTTGTGTTGTCACCTTTGGTGAAAGTAGTAACTCTTGCATTGTCAACCAGCAGATTTCCATGTCACACTGCTTTTCCCTTGACTTCCCATCAAGCAACTAATCATGTTTGGGGTGCTTTTATTTTAGCCTGATTTCTTAAAGTAAGTTTTAAAAACCTTGAGGATGAGAATCACTGCTTGCCTCAACCATAGGACTTCCATGGATTGGGTAAAAGATGACCTGTGCAGCATACAGATCATTTTGGGGAGCTACAGTATAGAAAGGACTCCCACAGGAACTGCCTGCCATTATGAATCTCATCACTGCTCAAAGTGCTCTGAATTAACAGAAGTCCTCTTTTCATGCAAATAAAATACTTAACAGAGAAAAGGAAAATGCAAATGATACAATCAGCACAGAATTCTTCCAGTTAGTTATACCTAAACCTTTACCAAAATTTGAAAGTAAATATTATTATAACACTTACTATGTGAATGTAATAAATATTTTTCCATTTTAGGTATGAGAAGGAAACAGGCAATTGGACTTGTGCCAGTTTAAGAAACTGGGGTTTATATTCCACCCCAGTCTATAGAGACTCTTGCCTTCATCATCACGTTTGTGTATCCAAAAATCTACAGCTTTGTGAAAATTTTAGGAGTCACAGTTACTGTTAGTCTTTACTTTATATCTTGTAAAAATACACACAACTGCACGCAAAATGAACTTACTGCTCATTACTGGCTTTCATTTCAATTAATTCCCCTTGACTTTATCACACTTAGCAATATATAATGTCTCCCAAATCAGTCCCCACAGAAATTACTCTCCTCAATAATTGACTTCAGATTGATGTTAATCAGAAATTTGATCACAAAAAATCAATTTATTCCATTTTCTTTGTTCAATGTACAAATACAAAGGCAAATCAAACACGAACTAAAACCAAGAACAAGCAATTCTTTTCTTCTCAAGTGAAAAAGAATCTGAAACATCGCTCTTAAGTTCTTATTAACTTACACAATTTCCACTGTAGCTAAACTAAAGCCAGAGCCAAACTGAAAAACTTAATGTTTCTGCTTGCTTAATATAACCTCACATTTTAGTAAACTCTTTAAACTTCACTAGGAATGTACTTAATTTCTGTTTAGAGATTTTAAAGCAATGTCACAGTTGCAGTGGAAAAAAAATGCATCCTCTCAAGAAGGTTTTGGCCTTCCTCCCACCCCCTACATAAAATGCTGTTTGTAACCAACTTTGTCTAAACGAGCAATCCAGGCTTCACAGATCAGCCCAGGATACACATTTCTCTTCAGTAAAAGAGTATCCTATTAACCACTGTTATACTTCAGTATTGATCTGGAACCTCAAACACATCTTGCCTCAATTTTTTTAAAAAGCACCAAGTTCCACTGGGTGCTGGCATTTATATTCATAGATTCCAGTCATGCTCAGTAAGCAGCAATTAGAAGATATCCCTTGAGTAACAGCAATTCTAAAAATAGTCTGTATGCATCATAGAAGATGAAGTACCACTTTCCTCTAAAGTAATGTATGCTGTACATTCAAGTATAATTAGCACACTAGACTTCATAAATAGTATTAAACTAATTACTGTTTGCACCACTAGTGGCAGATGTGGTTAGAGATTATTAATTACAGTGGACAATTTCTTGAATTTAACATACCCAATACAAGGCAATTTCTACACTTCATTTTGTGCCTGAATGGCTATTTGCTGAATGTCAGGTAGGCTTATAAATTAGGAAGAACTGTTATTTATGAAAATAAGTGCATGAAGGAGCAGACTTTCTTTCTTTAAAAAAAAAAAAAAAAGTGTTCATTGGCAAGGATAGATTTATTTTTAGTTAATAAATATATTCCTATTCTAAATCAGGGAAACTATTCTACAGAAGTGGTATGTGTCATAAATACACAAGCACTGGACAGGCAGGAAGTTTTATCTCAGCTGCGTAAGGTTAACCAATGTGCTCAGATGGATTTTAAATAAACAACTAAAACTTTCAACATATGTGAGATGAAGTAAACTGTTCCCCAGAAATTTAGATACTTACATAAGACTCACCTACTGCTAGTAAGGGGTTACTTAAAAGACAGTGGGATAGTCATTCCCTGGCTTCTGTACACCATTCTGCTGAATGTGAGGATGGGAGCAGGGAAAGAAGAGTTGTAAAGGAGAGCTGTCTCCTTGGTGCTATTTTTTCAGGGAAGAACCCCCAGACCATTCAAATTTAAACACCTAGGGGAATTTTATTTAACATGCTGACACGATTTATTGCAATTTCAGAAAATGCTGATGGACCTCCATAAAAAAATGGCACATATTTCTGTCAATATAAGACACACTGATAATCCACAGAACTAAAATGATTATTTTTAAAAACTGAGGTGATTCTAGAATGATAGTGTCATAATACAGTAATAATACAGTGACTTGCATGCTGACAGGCACGTAGGGAGATGCCAGTAGGCATTCATACCTCACCTACACTTACATTTCTTTTCTAGACCATAATTTCCCATATTAAAGTAAATTGAACTGTTCAATTCTGTACTATTTCCCTTCTTCCTATTAATTGGCTAGATTTTTGTGCATAAGGACCATCTTCTTGATTATCACTCCTTTAGGAGCATTAATGAAAATAAATATTAAGCTTATTTAAACTCCAATTTGTATTTTTGATTAATTTCACTATTTTCACTTATTAAGACTTTATAATACAAGTACTTAACTAATGCACACCCCCAAACAGGATTCAACTTCTAAAAACACTTGATTTCTAAGATCACCCATTCTTATTTAGCACAATACCCAAGATCACTCATTCTTATGTATTACAATTTACTAATGCCTTTCTTGATTTAAGTGCTATATTGAGTGTCCCCTTAACCTAACACCTATACAAACATATAGATTTCATTTTCAATTAAATGGCCACCCCAGTAAGCGTGGTGGGAATTCAGGTACAAAAATGCATTGGTACAGGTTACAACAATTTGCCAAAGGCTGATACAATACATTCTGACCTCCTGATTTGCTAACAGCTGTTTCATAATGTAATTGTTCTGCCTTTAGCTAGCTTAGTTGACAGTAAATAATCTAACAAAAACTTGAAAGAAAACAAATCACAGTGATGTAAGAAGCTTACAGGATGTGTGTTTGGTAATTGTAATGCAATTTCTAGTAAGCAATCTGTTATACTTAAAACAAAAAAAACAATCAACCACCATAACTGCTATTGATGACCTCATCAGGAAGAGTATTGAAGGAATGGGACCTCAGAAGTGGTCTTTCCAAGCAATGTTAAAAACATAATGACAAATAAAGTGGTGACATTTTCATTAATATATAGCAACATAATCAGGCTGAAGAAGGACATATAGAATCAAGTGTTATATTTACATAAAAATCATTTCAAGAACTGTTATTTCTAAACTTTAAGCCATTCTTATTCTTCCCCTGAATTCTCAACTAAATAAAGTAAACTGAGTCTAAATGCCTTGCTGCTTCTTTGAAAATTAAATCTCTCTACAAACTATAAGGATTTTTTTTCCATCAAACAGAACCACAATACATTTTAAACCTTATTTTAAACAGTTTCTAAATCTTCAAAACATTCTATTTATCAATGGAATTAGGCCTGTTGGCCTACAACTATTAAATTTGTTGTCAGACTTACTGTCAAGCGATAGGTTGTCAACAACACAGGATGCTGTGTTACTGCTTCAAAGGTTGATAAAGTAATCTTAATCAATTCTTCTGATGCAGCTTGCCCTATTGGTAAAAATCATATTTCTTTATAAAATGCAACAGTCATAAGTCCTGCACATAAAAGTACTGCAATGTCATAAGTTACCTTACCTATTGCTCCATCCAAGTTCGTTTCTCCTGAATCTATCGACTTGATAAAATTCTACAGAAGAAGCAGCATTTATGTTAAAATACTTTATAAACAAGAAGTAATTGTGGAATAATTAAAACATGAAATTCTTTAAGGGACCATGTAAATACAAAATGTTAATGTTCCTACATTATGAAAGACTGAAACCATTACTGATCTAGCGGTTATAATCTTGCAAGTCTGTAACGCTGCTGGACACTTAAATGTAGAGTACAGTAAGGACTATTACTCTGACTAACGTCAAGAATTATAACATTTCCAGATAAAAAGAAAGTAATTAAATGTACAGAAAACTGTAATTTCTTAGACTACTTTGAACCACCTTGGACATGGCTATGTTAAAATAACTCACTAAAAAGCCCAAAATCCCTCCAGAAAATGCAATTTTCTGTTATTTGTACCATCTTCTTTATTTCCATGCATACTACATACACTATGAATACAGTTAAGACACAGGAGAACATATAAAAACATAACCTTCTATTAAAAATCACCTAAATTAGTCACCATTTTGAGGAACAGGGACAATGAAATATTAATAAACTGGGTTAAGTAAATATTGTACAATTAGACTCATTATTCTTTTGCCTTTTAACGTTAATTTCACTCCTTTCACTTCTATGCATAGCTGTTTATTTCATAGGGAATGCAAAAGACACATTATTAACATTTGCTAAAGAAGGAAAAATTCTCAGCAGAATTTATAATATGCTCTTTTTTATTAATGCAATATTTAAATCACAGATATTTTATGATGGATAAGAATCCCATTTTCACTTTGCACACACCTATTTATATTATGTCAAGCATGAAGAAAAATGATGCTTGTTTTCTATTGCACAATCAGTTGAAATTTTGTTATATATTGGATTGGCAGAAGTGTCTACATGGGTTATCTCCTCAGTATGTAAGAAACATCTGAGAGATTCTTCTCTAATTAAAAAAACAGTTAGAATCTAATTATATATTTCATAATTTAAATGCATCTCAGAGGCAGTCAAAAAAAACCACTGCTTGTATTAAAAGTAATAGTTATTTTATCTTCCTAATAAATCGAAGAAAATTACAAGTTATTACCTAATCAACTTGTTTTGGAAGACAGTAAATTATTTTGTTTGCTTATTTACTTTCATACCTAACCATAGTCTCAAGACCAATTTGGAAAAATCAATATAGTTGGTGCAAACACCTTTCTGGTAACTAATACTTATTTCCTTAATTTTATATTAGAAACACAACAAGAAGATGTATTTATTAAAAAAAAATAATAGTCTGAGTCTTTTTAAGCAACAGAGAGGAATAGTGTGTGTATTTTACTAGAGGTGAGTCTGTGCCCTATTGACTGCACTAGGAGGTTATTATTAGCAGTGCCTTTGGGGCAGAGCATGTCCTCCATATATTTCTATTCACAACTGAAAACATGAAAGGGCTGTTCTGACTCCCTCTCAATTTCTTTGCACAACACTACTGAAAATTACAGTGATGATGAAAATAACTTCAAAGCAGCAAGAAAAAAAATATCTCAATGAACAACAGTTACAGTAAAATAACTACTCTTTTCCTTCCAGATATCAAGCACACATCTTTCCACTCCTACTCATTTCTTATTGTTAAGAGTGAGATTTTTTTAATAAATCGGGGGTGCAACACCACCAAAAAAACTGAAAGACTGACTTGCTAAAGTCTTAGAGGTCTCAATCATAGCACAGTATTTAAAAAAACTACAAGCTGATGACTGAGTGTCCCTTTATAGATGTCAGTGGCAATGTTGCCAATACCAAATTTCCAGAGTAGACCGTTGTCTGATAGAATGGATAGCGACTCTTCCAGCAGTAGTTATGTTACTCATATTAAAACACAGTTATAAAATATGAATTCAAATTTTATATTCAGTTTTCACATATACTACTTTTCCTTCCTTCTTCATGTGTAAATTGGAATAGTATATGTAAGTTCCTGAATTGCCTTGTTGTTTGGAGACAGAAGGACAAGATACAGGAAGTATTCGTTAATCATCTCCTCCTTGATTCAAGAGGAAAGCTGTGCTAATATAACTAGCCTGACTTCCTCAGTCAGTAGTTCTGCAAGCTGGAGTAACATCAAAAGAAAACTTACATTGTACCTGCTCTGCTGTACTGATACTGTTGACAGAAGAATTTCACCTTCTAGAAGGTTGATCCAAAACTATTAATAAATCTACTGCATAGTTACAAATGCTTCAAAGAGATAAAAGGCTTTGTAATTGAATATCTGCAGTTTAAATTTTTTTTCTTAATTCTTATGCTAATTTTTATACAAATACTTTAGTAGAGTTAATGAAACCCACATTTTCTTGGAATCAAGTGTAAAAGGAGGACCAGAAGCTAATCTGAACAGTAAGCTTTACTCTAGCTGTTTGTGGTAAAGCATTTCTTCATGCTATTGTGGAAGTAAATACCTAGTTGTCATTTATGAACCCATTTACTTAAAAGTATTTTCCTAAATCAATATACAACTTTAGAATATACTTTTTTTTCATTTAGCAGAAAAAACTGTTTATACATTAGGAAATTACATTACAATAGTACTACTTCATTTCTGCTATATTATCCTATAGCAAAGTTTAAAAGTTCATTTTTCTTTTGCTAATATCATAAATAGGTTGTAGACGTCAACACGAGACAAAGATCTTAGTTCTGTAGCTTACAATACTCATCTTTTCATCATTAGAGTGTAAAAATACTGGCAAGAAGAAAAAGGCAACAAAAGGAAATAATACCTAAAATATAGATTAGATTATAATTTATCTTTCATTCCTACTTGTAAAATTCTAGAAAGAATATTCTGTGTAATTTACAGCTAAACTTTTCTATTCTAAAATAAGGCATGCAGGAAATTCTCAAACATATAATCAAACATATGCAGAGTTCCTCTATACTTGGACACAAGGTAGAATATTTTGTTTGACCCTATAGATTACTACAGAAAATATTTTCTGCTTATATATAGTGTTTTGAATATAATCAAAGCTTACATTTTATATTCAGAATAAAGTTGTCTCTCCAATTTATAAATCTAATGTAATATTATTACATGGAAATAATTCCTAAAATTTTATGGGTATTTTGTAAACAAGATTTGACTTATACTCACAAGTAAGGTCCCATAGTTGAAAAGAAACTCCTCTGTGACTATCTGGGGGCGAAATACCTATTTGATTTTAGCAAAAGTTGAAAATATTACATTAAATGCTTATGACCAGAAAAAGTAAAAGATGTGTTTCACAGCCATGTTAAGAGGACAAAACATGTATCTGCTTCTATCATTAGAGTTGTCTTACAATGTGCAAAAAATTAAGCTCACATTTTTAACGCTGTCACATAGCTGAAATACTCACCAACGTATCTACACATTAATAAGAGTTCTATTTTATCCATTCTGATCATGATTGGCAGAAATTAGATCTTGGGAAACAGCAAGCATCTGTCCTTTGTTTAACAGTTTTTGCAGGGGGTGGGAAAAAATCTACCTGGGATGTCACAAGATGAAGCACTACAGGCATCATAGGAAGGCACATCTTCAGCTGTTTAGCCTGAACTGTTGATGGGTGTTTACGTCCAGAGACGTTAGTTAAGGCAGTGAGAATGTCACCTACAGAAAACAACATTTCAGATTGATCTAACGTAACTGCTTTACTAAACAACAGCAAATGACATAAAAAACATCTCTGTTCCAGTATCCACTGTTCAAACCAGTCTTGTCCATCCTGCTGAAAGTAGTGTTCATGTGACTGCATGATAAATCAGGCTGATCCAGCACTTTCTTAGCTCAGTGTTCAGCCAGGCCAATTTCCTGCTCTGGCTACAGGGACAGGCACACAGTGAGGGCAGAAATATAAGACAGGTGTAGAAGCAAAGATGAAATTATCCTTCTTGGCAGGGTGGACATACTGGCTTTAGGTGGCTACCTATGCACAGAATTATATTCCTGAAATTCTATGGATGTAATTCTATTTCCAGTGAAATAAAAAGCAAAACTCTCATGACTTCCAGCTGACCCAGAGCTAAATTCACTATGATTACTGGGTGACATAATGCTTAAGCAGCATGTTTTTCCTGCAGCAGAGTACTACTGAAAGAATGAAATTAACTTCCTCCCCTTCCCAGCAAAACATCTTGCCACCAGCCATACACATACACATTCTCATACACAAGTCTAACAATGATGCAATTGACCTAAAGCAACAGGAATTCTCATGTTCTCATAAAAGAGGTAGCAGGTGGTCAATGAGAGAACTTAGTTGCCTCCATAACAAACCCCAGACTCAATAATGAGGGAACAAAATTTTAATTGCAACAGTGAAGATTATACTTCAAACTTCAGAAAAGACATATAAAATCAAGGAACATTATGCTAGGTTTGTGTTACTTTAACCGTTGTCTCAGAAAAGCAAGATCTTGTCTGCATGGGATAAACAGAAGCAGCAGGAGAAAAGTCACAGCTTGTATACAAAGAAGAAAAATTCTGTCGCCATAACCTGAAAATATTAAAAGCTCAATCCTGTCTTGAAAAACACTTACTACACTTTTCTACCCTAACAAGAGGGCTGCACAAAACTATAAAAGGGAAATCACATAGACATTAAACAAATAAAGGACAGGATTCAGTATTTTATATGATTTTCATGCCAGAAAAGGCCCTTCCTTTCAGAGTAAGTCAGAGAGTTTATTCATGTTGAATAATGGCAATGCTTTTCTTCTGCTCCCATGGAGTTCAATTTTCAACATAAGTAGAAACGACAGAGCCTGGCACTGAAGTAGGTTGTAAAAATACCTAGCCTTAAAGATTTTACTTGTTCTGTAATATACTGCTCACTAAAAAAAAAAGCATTTTCTAAAACTCTTTAAATACATAAACCAAAATTTTTGGGGTTTTATCAACACATTTTTGTTCTGAATTACTCACGATACTCTATTTCAACAAGACCTCTCAGTGGTTAGCAACAAATAATTTACTGAACAGTCTACTCTCCTGTGTTTTAAGGCCTATATAATCAGCATATTTGCCGATTTTGCAGTTGATACATAGATCGATATGGTTGCTTTAATTTTCAGCATGATCTAAGCAATTTATATCTACTTCCTAGAAATAGGTTAAATAGTATAAATGCAGAAATAAAATTACTTTCTTACCTACAACAACTTAAAACTTTGAAAATTATCCACAAGATGAACAATTCATTTAATTTGTTTAAATTATCTTTAAGACCAATTTCTACAATTTGTTAATCTATTTGGATTATAGCTACATCTGGTGGAAGAAGATGGAATCAGTAAGAAGCTTACATAAATGCATATTGAAAAAGCCTGCTAGGATTAATTCTAAATCAACAGTTAAACTGCTTTTAACCGTTCCAGTTTGCAATTCTGATTGTTTGTTGGGGGGGTGGGGGGGGTTCAGAGCCCACGGATTTCACCTCCTCAAGCAGAACATGCTTCTTTATCATACAGTAAAAAAAGGAAAAAAACTTCTAACAAAGTGGACAAATACAGATTAGTTTAATCTTAATAAAAATAATCAACACACAAATCTAGCTTGGAAAGGAAAATAAAGTGTAAAAATTATGCTTGATATATCAGTTTCAACTATGCACTGGAATTGTATATCAGTAGTAAAAACCCCAGCAGAATACATGCTAAAGCAACTGATGTATTACAGTGATAGTTACTATATATTTGATGTACTGTACTTTCAGGTTCTAAGGAAATATCACAGCCTATTATATTAGTTGCCTATAGTACACAGAGACAGTAGGAGGTGAATTGCTGCCTCCAACATTTATAGTCTGAGATTTCCAAATCCTGAAATATGGTCAATATGCAAACCTGATATTTAGTTAGAAAAAAGGGATCAGGTGTTTTCAGCAAGGCAAAAATTTGCGTTGTCATAGGAAGTACAATTTCTTTTAAAATAGCAGCATGACATTTAGGTGTACTGACCTTTGCAGTGCTACCACTACTTTTTCAATGTTCTAGTGATAATGTAGAGAAGGTGAAAAATAAATCAGGTATCATCTAATCAGAAAATAATTTTATGAAAAGAATGTTTTATCGTTTAATTACAAAGCATACACAATCAAGGTTGGTTTTGCCCCCTTTCTTTTCTTGAATACTCACAGCACTTCCTTCGTTATCTTCCTATTTAGCTTTCTTACTCTATTCTGTGGGAGATCTCACTCACCAGTTTTAGTAAGAATCTTAACAATGACTCATACTGGCCACACCAATTTCATACCATTTCAAAATACATACTTCAGACATTCCTTCTTGTCTCCTTCTTTGTACATTCTCCCTTTTTGCTTCCCTTCATCCTTCCCTCCCCTTCTCTTTCTCCATCCCTTCTTCCCCTCCACCCTTCCCTCTGCTCAGTTTCTTCCCTTCTCCTCCCCTCCTCTTTCCTTCCTCTTCTTCCTCCCCTCCTCTCACCCCTTCCCCCACTTTCCTTCCTCCTTCTTCCAGTTCCTCCCTAACTCCCTTCCTTATCTTCTTTCCTTTCTTCCATCACTCACTAATAATTATCTTTTTCAGATAAAACCCTCATCTTTCCTCACGAAACACACAGCACTGCTTTTTCCAGGAACAACAATCTGTTCTTGCTCATCTAGAGTAACTTCTGTGACATTTCTTTTATTCAATATCAATCCTATGTTCAAATCTCATCAACAGATGCTCCTTAATTTTTCAAGATTTTATATTTTATTTTTGTGCAAATGGCCAAATTTCTCATGCTGTCTCATCACCCTGTCTTGACTGACTCCCCAGATTCTCGAACTGATCTTTTTTTCTACTTCAGTTTCTTCTATGGTTCCCCAATGAGCTCAAATTATGTACTACAATTTGCAGGTTTTGTCCTATTTGTATGCATGCCCCAGTACCTCGTCCCCTCTTCCCCAGTACCTCATCCCCCTATGACAAGTTTGAGCATAATTCAATGATGACAGGACTTCAGCTGCTACATCCAAGCAAATGTGTTTGAACATATATTAACAGCACAAAGTTCAAAGTAACTTTTTATCATTCCAAAGGCTCAAATGCTAGTGAAATTCAAGCAGATATTCACAAAATTGTCCAAATGCATATTCTTGGTACAAAAGCCACTTTGCTGAAACTTCAAGTCCTTACTCCCAAGTATAAGTGATGGGCTCGAGGTACTGATGTTCTCTCAGAGAAAATCTTTGCATCTTTTCTTATGCATAAGCAAATCAGTTTCAGACATCTAGAACAACTGAAGTATCTAGGCTGAAAGTTCCCGGAAAAATTGCCTGAAGCAAATACTCAACATAGATTTTCCAGTGTAAGGGATTAACACGTACTCACAGATATGCCCTGTTGTATCTCTCCTAGCTCTGTGCTTCATGAAGCAAATTTGCTCTTAGGTTTTTCAGTGTTTGGAATATCTTTAGAACACTGATAAAACTTGTACATTTGGGCCTCATTCCTGACTGAGTTGATGGGGCTGCCATTCAACAAACATAAAATATTAATATAGCAAATCATGCATTCCAATACAAAATATATGATCACAAAACAACTAAAAACAACCTCATTAAGTTAGTATCATGCAAATTTTACATAATCAGATAACACAATCTTTCCACCTGTATATGCAAGGAGATATTTGTTTCTCAAGGGAGTAAGCAAAAGTAAGATTTGCTCAGTTAACCAGTGAATTTACCTAGAATCCCTGGCAGCTCCTGCACAATGTGATAGATGAGGAGATCCAGGCATTTTGACAGGTATTCACTGCCGCCTTGCTGCTCTTTTCCTGGCGTGGTCTTTCTGCTGTCTCTTTCAATATACATCACAAGCCTACATTTAAGCAAGTGCAAAACATTACCTCTCATAACAAAAAAATGGCACTATATCTCAAAAATACTACTGAACCAGACACTTCTAGTATCTGTGCTTACAATCAAGACAATATATTAGTTCTCTGTTAGTCCGCAATTTTCTTGAAATTTTAGACTTTCGCTTTCAAATAAATCAATTTTTAAAATAACACAAATGACTGAATCAACAAACAAGAGGAAAGCAGCCCTTAAGCTACTGTAAAGAAGGGCAACTCTACCAGTTTAAATTAATATATGATGTTAACATAAAGGGTGAATCCCTCTGCAGACTTAGACAGAGATATACTAATTTTAAAACTAACTTTATTTTGAAATATATGACCTATATGCATAATATGAGCAAAACACTAAAGACATCAAGAATTCCAAAACCAAGAACAATTTATGTCAGTGTAGGAGGAGATTAATTTTTCAGTCAAGAAAAATCATGCTACATAAATCATGCTACATACTACAACCTATGAAAACATTAGCATTAGTTAGAACGGCCATATTGAAGGAGATAAAAGTCCAGACCAGCCTTACATCCTCTCTCTAGAAATCCGGTGTTCAAGATCTCCAAAGACAAATCCCATGCTTACACTCTAACTGACAAGTGCTGTATAGCTATGCTGTTCTGCAGAATGACATTTCTCACAGTAAACTACGGTAACTGATTTATTGGCCATTGGCTAACTTACAAGAGATTGCTTTAATAATACACCTGTAACAGAATGCTTCAGGCAATATTTTAAAATGCTCATTTGAATAGACAGAAGGGCCAGACTTCCCTTTAGGGGCATAATATTGACATCTTTGTTTCACATTCAAGCTCCCTGGGGGTCCTGTGCAAAGAACCATCATTCACTGGTGAGTGAAATCCATGCTCTGCTTTTTAAGAATGTACTTCAGCAATTTTTTAAAATTTTTTTCTTAAACCCTTCTTATAATCAATGCTCTTTTATAAAAGTATGAAAATAACTTATTTAAACTGTCTCAAGTGTAAATAACAAAACTGCAGGACGTACAAACACAAAATTTTATCCTAGGAACTATGTGTTTCCATTAAAAAGCCAATTTAGTCAGCAAACTAAAAAACACCTAAGAATGCATTTTGCAGGATGAGGTCTCTAAACAATGTGAGACTGTTAAGGAATATAAACAATGCATGACTGTTAAGGAATACTACTACTAACCTCATCCTTCCTGAACTGTGCTACAAAGACAAAGACAGAGATAAAACAAAAGACCCATTCACCAACTACCTTTCACCTCTGCAATAGCCCAGATGCAAGACATCGAGCTGCACTTCCCAGAGACTATGGAGACATCTTTTATTTTTCTTGCAATCTCTGGGAATTGTATCAGATTACAAGGAATTTTGATTTGTCTGGGAGAAGACAACTACCTAAATATCTCACATTACGCTTCAAATAGAATTTTCCTTTTAAAAAAGTATTTTTTTTTAATTAAAAAAAAAAAAGTTTAAATTTAAAAAGTGTATAAAGTGCTCTAGGTTTTCCAGACAAACATGTAAATTTTACTGAAAAACTGTTTAACTTTTGACAAAAACATGCTCAAAGATCAGAGTTTGTATGATTTTTTTTCTTGATGAAAACCCTTCAATGATTTAACAATCATCTGATTCTATATGGAAATATGTTTAGATCTGTTTCAGTTTTACTTAAAATAGGCTGAACAGACTTCAACATGAACGGATTTCTTGGGGGGTGCGGTGTGGGTGTGTGTGTGGAATGGGATAGCGGTTCATTTTTAAAAAGCATGTTCTACCAGTTAATCACATTTTGAGAAGCATACAGAATATGCTCATTTATTCCGAAAGATACAAGGTTTATGTAAACTCATGCATTCTCTGTTTTTGTTGTCCCTCCCATCACAAAATTGTTTTTCACATAAAGATTTTCTCAAAATACACGTAACTATTTCTTCCCTGACAGTATTGTTCAACTATACATGTTCTCGAGAAAAATGTACAGATCCATATAAAGGCAGGAAAGCATTAGTATCATTATTTTCCTTTGACAAATTCCTCAGTCACATGTAGCAGAACTGATCAGTTCCTTTTAATGCCTGAAGAATCTCCGTGTTCTGTCTAATGGGCAAAACTATGCCTACGGAAATACATTTATTGAACTCGCATAATGTACATGTTTGTCTTGCACTCAACAATACATGAAAAAGTATGTAAGTGTTACTATAAATCAGTTAAATATGATAAGGAATAAACCACTGTCTATGAAGCTAGGTTTGATTTTAAAAATATTTCTTCAAGTATCTGTATTGCATGATATGGCCATCGGTGACCTTCTACACAAAAAAAAGGAAAACAACCCAAGTTTTCTAAGAAAAGATGTGAAGAGTGGAGCAAAAAACAGAATTGGAGATAGTAATATTGCTGAGTAATAGCAATGGCAATAAAGTCTACTACTTAAACAGAATAAGAACTGTTCATTTATAAAAATGATAAATGTAAAAAAAAAAGATAAAAAAGAAGATTTAGTCAAAATTCAGAAGATTGGGCAGAGACATGTTAAGACATGGTCTTCAAATATACAGAAGTCACTGTAAAAGGAAAGAGGCTACATTATTGTCTGTGCTTAACCTGTAGAACTGACATTTCAATGAGGAAACAACAAGAATTTTTAAGTGTTACAAATAGCTAACAATTAGAACAGCTGTCAAAAAGATGTCATGGAATACCCACCAATTTCCACCAATCATTAAAAAATATTTCTCAAGCATAATAGACCTTGGCCTGGATCAGAAAGGTTGACTCTGCAACCACTCAAGGTCTCTTTAAGAACTCTTTTCTAAAATTCCTTTATTCCCTCCCACCATTTACCATCAACATCCTTGAAAGCAGCTTTAGATATCAATAAGATTCAGTTACAACTTCACCAGCATCTCATGCAGCCACCAGAGGACTGAACCTAAATGCAGGAGATCTCCCACTAGCAGTCTTCCCTCTACTTCTCTCTTCACTAAGTTCACAGAGAATGACAGACCTCCAAGAATCTAAATGTCTTGCATGCTCTGAGGACATATACAGGCCATTTACCCCAACAATTCAAAAACCTGTTTCTAGTCAAACTTTATTAACCAAAAAGGATGAAGATTTAAAACAACAACAAAAAACACCCAAAATCACCACTCACAAAAATCTCTGCAAACGTATGTATAATTTCGATTACTAAACAAAAGCCTTTTCCAACGTCAAACAAGATTTAACTTGAAGCTTAAGCAGCATTGCCATGAAACAGTTATTACTGGCTGCTTTGGCATCTGCATCAGATCCTTTAACTGATGCATGCTGAAAAATTGCCTTATATTTATTATCTTTATCATAAACAGATTTTATAATCTAAAGCAATATAAATCTTGTTACAGGGATTAGCTGCAATTGCTAAAGACAAACTACTAAGTAGAAATTATGCACATTTTACCACATACTCCTTATATTTCTCAAATCAAACACCTTCATAAAGAGAATTGAGTATATCAAACATTTTCAACAGTCATCCAACTGATAACTGCTTACTGTACTAGCAACTTTGAATTTATGAGTCTTAATTTTGAAGTAACTTTTCTGTCACAGAACTGGAGACATTTAACTAAAACACTCCAATAGCAATTCAGCAGTATAAGCCAAAGAATACCCATTATCTCTACTGGGCTTAATAAAATTCTTCCAGAGTTCAGGATATTACGAAAGTAGCTGTCACCACATACTATGAGTCATTTATCCTCTCTCTGTATGCCACTGTAGCCATCTCACTTTCTCAATGCGAGAGAAAGCTGTTAGTCTAGATGATCTATCCTATCAAGGGATATACTGGTCACTGAAGAACATTTATGAAGAAAACAGAACAAAATTAAGAAAAACAGTTTAACAATTCAATAAAGCTACTACAAGGCCTGGCTGTTGTTTTGCCTAATGTGTTATATTATGTATTGGTCCCTAATCAGCTCTGTCTGGAGCATCACGATAAAACAGCAGGATAAAGCCAAAATTCACAATACAAAATAACATCCCAAATTCACAACACGTTCTCTTCAGAAAGGCTACACATTACAAAGCATTATAAATAGAAGAGACCAAATTGTTGATAAAAATTAAAGCTGTTCACTGTTCCCATAATACCCTAGGTATAAATAAACAAATCGTAACTGTCAGTACAGGACTTCTCTTAGACATTTCTCCAAACACACAGCTCAGCCCTATGTACTATAACAAGCATATGAATAGCAGCAGTCATTAAAAATCTCACCTCTCAAAAAGTCACTAACGAATCATTAGAGACATTTTACACTAACCAGAACACATCACCTGATAAAACATTTCTGGAAGTATAAAAAGATACACATGAAAAAGAAACTTGGATTCAGTACTTATTCTCTGTGATCTACAGAAATTGGGATACCTACAGATTTGTATGTGAGTGGAGGGTATATAACGATAGCATCCCACAAAGCATCCTCTCACAATGCTTCATGGCGTAACTCACCTGTTCCTTCCAATCCAGCCCTCTAGATCCAATGTATACATCTTAATTCTTCTCAAACATCAATATACGATATGAAGTTATATTTGCTGTAAATGTAATTAGATTTACAGCTATCCATAAGCCTCATTCTTTTTTACTTTCAGTTCCAAACCTGCTTTATCCCAATACCATTAAAACTGGGTTGACACTACATTTTGCTGTTCTTCATAATGAACAGTAGAAAATATAAATCCAAATAAAATTTTTTTCATCTTACTTCTCCAATCGCCTCAGCACCTGGAGACAATTTACATTCTAACAGTCTAATTTCCTCATGTCTGATATGGGAATGTTTTTGTGCTATCAGAAGACCCAAAATTCAAATAACTATTCCACAAGTCAAATATAATTTTAGCGCAGTCAGTTCTTGCAAATTATTTTAAAACATAGGAAAAATAAACAACATATAGAGCCAAGAAACATTATTTTATGGGCCTATAGTGAAAAACCTATGGATTATACCACACCCCAAAATGAGGAAGGTACATGACAGACCTTTTTATTTTGTTTTCCCGCTATAGCAACAACTCACTGTTGCAGTATTTGTTTTGCCCTACCCAAAGCAAAATCTGCTCCTTGCTAATGGCTCACCGGGTTCACAAGTTACTTTAAAAGACAGTCTCCCTGTAAGACAGTGGTTTCCCCTTGTGAGTAATAATCACCTGATGACCCCAGACAAAAGAGAATGTTCTTTTCTTGATATCCTCATGAATAAAAGGATTCATATTGCACAGAAACTAGGTCACTCCTAGAACACTGGCTCAAAAATACAACACGTTTTAAAGTAATTCAGGTACAACTTTAAAAATAAACATTAAATCTCCAATTATCTTCCATTGTCATTATCTTACCTTGCTTGACAACTGAGTAGCAACATCTCCCTGTTATTAATTAAAACTTGTAGAAGGACCAGAAAGGCTTTTGCTCGAATAAAAGTTGAAGGACTTTCAAGTAAACGAGTAATGGTAGTCACAAAATCCTTGGTGGAAATAAACACAATTACATTAATTTTATTTTATGGAAAAAGGTTATTTGCACTGTATTTTAACACTGTATACATTTTAAAATTGCTCATTTTCATGTGCATGTGCATTCTGTATTAGTAAGGTATTTTTCATGTACTCATGGAAAAAAAAAAAAATCCATAAAACATACTAAATAAATTCTATTCAAGACAGACTGGCCTAGTCCAAGGCTGCTTTGTACATCTTCTCAAAAGCTGCAACAAGTAAGGACTATCTATCTAATGTACTGTGTCCAAAATTGTACAAGATCAGCTACAAAATATGATAAAACTTTTATTTTAAAATGTCTTACCTTAAGGATAAATGTAGGATATTTTAATATATTTATTTTAAAAGGAGACTGAAGGATTTTCAGAATACATAAATATTTCAGCACAAACATGATTGTTTGCCTACTATTTCCTACATATGTAGGAAGATTAAACCCAACACCTTTGTTGGACACAATCATGTCTACATCAGATCTAGATGCTCTAAAAAGATGGCAATACTGTTTCTACCATCTCTGATTGTTCTTATCTAAACTGATTTTATTTGGGGTTCATAACGCGAATAACATCTTTTCTAGGAACAACCCAAATAAGAACTTGGAAAGAAAGAATTAGGATAAACCACAAGCAGTAAGGAGCCTTAACTTTCCTAATCCTGTAATTATTCTCCAGCCCTATAATAAAGTCAATTTATAAGATGCTAAGATCCTTGTTAACTACTTCTTTCCTGTAAATCCAAATGAAAGAATAATTTTAAAAGTTTAAAAGGGTAGTGATAAATAAAGAATAACCACCAAATATTTCCCTTTAGAAAGTTTAACAATGCTTAGCTGACTGGATTCTGAAATCACAGCTTGCTTGCTTGCTTTCTTTCTCTCTAGTTTTCCCTGTATATTTAAAGGATTTTCTTCTCTTGTTTCTGGAATGTGGCCTGACATGTGGAAAGATGTGAGTTTCATCTGTACTGCCTCAGCTTTCAAGAGAATAAAGCTGAGAATCATTGAAAGGAAAAAGAGTTCTCATATTATGAAGAACAGAATCAAGTATTATGAGTTGTAAAAAGCGTAAGATGAGAATCATTTATGTTCTGTCCAATGATTGTAACTCCTGAAGAACCAAAGGAGAAAAAAAGAAATTAAAAAAGGACAAAACCCCCTATATGGAGTATCCTCTACCTCTGAGGAGTACAAATGTCCACTACACACCTGTTATCTTCTACAACCATCAATTGGACTATTTGGTAAAAAGCCAAACCAAACCAGACCAACCCACAAAAAAAGTCAAGCCTCCACCTTCAAAGATGACCTTGTCGGCAGCAGCAATGGTATTTTTGGATCAGCTTTTGATCCAAATGCCTTGTTCTGAAAACACAAACCCTACTTCTAATCTCTCTCCCTCTCAAAAACAAACAAAAAAACCAACCACAAAACCAACCCAAAATAATAATAATAAAAAAAATCAGAATTAAAGAAGTTTAAAATCCTGCTGTGTGATGCGCATTTAACATACCAAATATTATTCAAATTGCCTTTGAGTTATTCTGTCAGCAAAAGCAGGAACTTCATTGTCATAACACCAAAAATCATCACAATGTAATTTATTAGACACAGCCTTTGCAACAATTAACTATACCTCTTTACAGAGACCAGAAATGGAACAGGAGTGTAAAAGCTGGCCAACAAACCATCAAATTTTGCTCTGGTATCATTCTAATACTGTCTTCAAAAGCAGTTAGCATAGGCAGTAATGACAGAAATCACAGAGAAA
>JAVJGJ010000047.1:97316667-97393432 GCA_035590215.1 Microhierax caerulescens
CAGTTATCATAGGCAGTAATGACAGAAATCACAGAGAAACAAACTGCTATTTATTATTCTAGAACTGTTTTGTTGTATTTCTGTCATTTCTTGCGTAAACAGAAGAGTTCCTCAATCTTGCAGTTAGTATACATCAGCTGTATAAAGTTTACTGCTTTAAACTTCAACAATTAATGGAGCATGACTTGTAGCTCCTCCAGTATGAGCCAGCAGCAGTAAAGTTCTTAAATTATAATCTACTAAAAGCAAAGGTTGACATTTTAATAAAGTGGGGGTTTATGAGGGGTTTGGGTTTGGGGGGGTTTTGGGTTTGGTTTTTTTGTGGTGGGTTTTTTTTTTCATTCACTCTGAACAACCAAAAGAAGTTTTTACATTAAGAAGCCATGTAAAGCCTCAGACTTAGTGAAAGAGTATTATATAATGCAACACTGCCCGCTCACAGAAATGGACTCAATAGAAGTACAGGAACACCATCACAAAGACACTTGCAACTACAAACCAAAGCACATCTGACTATTTTTAGTCCTCATGGTCTAGAAAGCAAGCATATTTCAGTGCTACATGTGGGGGTTACCATGGGGTAAGACAAAGCTGTCAAATAAAATCAGTTACATTAGATGCATCTGGGGCTGTTCTAATAATCTAGCTTAAAAAACAGATGTGACATTTTGGAATTCGCTTTTCCAGCTGGTTTGAGAACTGCAAAACAGCAAAAGTTTATCCAAAGTAAATCTGAAGCACATCTTTGCTGACCTGCAGAACTCAATAGATCAGAAAAGCTAAAAATGGCTGAAATACCATCTGATACATTAATTATTAATAATTTCACTGTTACATTGTTCTTTCTTCTCCTGCAACTGTTTGATGTATCCATGGAGACTCTGCAGGGTAAGGACACTCTTTTCATTGCAAGGGAATGCACTGCCGATTCCAGCAAGATCATTATTTTATATTGGACACTTAGTAAAACTGCAAAGCAAGTTTAAAACAAATCACAAAAAGCAATGATGTTTTCAAATTGGCTACACAAGGGGAAAACAGTCAGACCACTATTTCACTATACAAGAACTGAAGTTGTGATAGTGATCATTTGTTGTATTGTTATATATTTTCACTCTTTCTACACATTGCAAATGCCTCCATATTATAAGAGTTAGAAGGATTTTGTTAAAGGCATTTATATCTTTTTATTAATTCATACTGATATTGATGAAACCATCAACACCAAAGGCAGATCTTTGTCAACAATCAGGTAAAAGACACAGAACTGAAAAAAGTAACTGAAATATGAGGACAACATTTATAACACATATATGTTATGTAATGCTTTTTTTCAGCGTCATAACTGGACAGGACTGTGATAAAAAGATACTATGGCCAATGGTGTAGGGAAATAAAGAAACAATGCCATTGTGACAATGTATTGCTGTAACTAACCAAATAATTTTACTTACCAGTACTTCAGAAAAAAAAAAAAAACAAATAAAAAATACCCCATCCCATTATCTGACCTCTGGAAGAATTTACCACATTCAAAAAGTTATGTGACTGTTTTTCACTCAAAGGTAAATCTTGACAGCTAGATGAAAGTAATTAGGAATTTATTTTTTTTTTCTACTGCTACAGTCTGCCAAGGATTTTTGATTTTTAGTTCTTTTTCTATGCTTATTTTAAAAACACAATTTTGGCTTTTTTTGTTTCCAAGAAACAGAAACAAAAAGGCTCTGTGTCAAGGGAAGGACAAAAAACAGTCCCTTTTAGCTACTGTAGTTCTCTGAAGATTTATACTAGTGTAGCTGACCACAGAATTGCACTTCTTTGTCTTCTGGCTTCTATTTTCTAACTGGTTTTATCACTGTTCTCGAAGGGAGCAGAAAACAAGGGCAGCCTTAAGTCTGTAAGCTAAGAGAGGTTCCAGATAATGTATACAAAGCTAAATGATCTCCACCTGGAATTTATATCTTTAACCATTTTTTAATACATTGGTTTGCAGTTGTACTAAAAAGATAATCACAACTTTATCACTACCTTCTCTGTAACATTGAGGTTCTTCTGCCTCTTAGGCTACTGTATACAAAAGTTCCACAGAAAGCAAAACACTTTGTAGGCAACACTACCCACTTGTTTATTCTTTTCCCTTCTCTCATTAAAGTGCACTTCTGTGTCATGCTCATGGACTACTGAAAAATGCATGGATTATTAAATTCACTTTTCAGCAATACAATGTTATTACTCCAGCTAACATGATAGTACCTGGCAGTTCAATTCAGGATCAGGATTCTGGTTTTAGATCCTATTCAAGAAAAATGAAAATCTAGTTTATCTTCCAAAATCCTGCTATCTGATTTGAGCAAAATAGACATTCTATGAGATATAGATCTATCTGAGCTGTAAGGCAGATACAGTGACCAGATTGGGGCACATGCAGTAAAACTAGACCCTCTACCAATTTTTAAAGTACAATGTTTTTTTAGTTACAGCTTTGGGTACTATTTGCACTTCTATTATTAGACAAAAGAATGTCTACATTTTCTAATCTGCAAAATTGCAACACTTGCTCACAAAACACCTATGACAATTCATTAATGATTAGGAAGCAATTTCAAACCCACAAAGTCTCAGCTGTTCCCATACTGCATGCCAACAAAATACTTCCTGCTTTCCTGTAAGTTGGAGAATTTCAGTATCAGAAACTGCAGTATCAGAAACAGAGTCCTTTTAACCATATAAATCCTGTACAAGCTTCACAGAAAACATCATGCTGTAGCCATAAGCTTGTTACACATTGCATCCTTTCACTGAATGTTCAAGTGAGCATTTTGTGAATGTACTTCTCTGATTACGCCACCAACTGACAGTAATGTACGCTATCAGAAACTGTGACATTACGGGACAATTTGCCACCTGCTAGTGCTGTTGTAGTGGAACCTCTGGAAAGCTTAAGACCAGCTGACAAACATTTACAAAACCATGCTGGCAATTCTGACAAGGCAAAGAAACAACTTTTAGTAAAAGAATGAGAGATTTCAGTTGCAAGAAGTGATGGGTGGAAAACAGTGGATTACTTTTTAATTTAACCATTGTTCTAAAAACAATGTGTAGAGAAACCAAATTGATCTCTCTCAACTAAAGTCTCAATAGATTGTTACAGTCAAGATGACTGTCAGGTTATGGCATACAAGAGAGTATCTGATGAAAACATAAGCTGGAGTTCCCATTTTCCTTGTGATTTTTATCCTTTTTAAGCAGAGAGCGATTACTTTCATTTATGAATTGTGCAGACTTACTGCCAAAAAAATAAACACCATTTCTCTATGCATGTAATAATTTGGTAATCAAAATAGAAAGTTCTTCATCACCTCTTCCTAAAATTATATTAGACATAAATCAAAACCAATAGTTTTATTCAATGACACTAAAAATAAAACTCTAAGTTATTAAAATGCTAATTTCTGCAAGACATTTCACTTATAAATTGGCCTAAGGTCCTTTAAGGAGAGCAAAAAGTACAGCTTTAGATCCAATCAGGACACTCATTATTTTCTCTTTTAAATGTCTAAGACAGCTATGCCAAATAGCTGTCCTCATGCATTCCTTATTGTTTTTCCTTAGGGCCATTATCAGTTACAGTCAGGCTAGAGTTTTCTGAATTGATTGAATTCTAGCTGCAGCAGCAATTTACATACCCATTAGTACCATCTCTTGAAGATCTGGGAGAAAGAAAGAAAAACTATATACCTCATTATTTAGATTTTAAGCAAATAAAAACAAAATAAACACATTCCTCATTTCCTGCTTTTCAGATACATGTCACTGAGTTATTTTCAAAACACAAAAACACTTCCAGAGACAACTTTAACTTTCCATTAGTGAAATTCAATGCCAGTGAGTAATACTAATCTGAAATCAAACCTTTTCTTGAATCAGTCTCTGTAGATGAATCCCACATGACAACATTGCTGAAAACATGGTTAGCATGTACTGCTGAATTTTGCATATTCCATTTGCCAAGGAATTCAGTACAGCTGTTAATCCCACTTTTTCAATAACACTCTGGAAAGCGTTAGGTGAGTAACGAGTAATTCTGCATAAAGCCTACAAAAGTGAAAAAAAAAACCCACCACCAAACTATCGTTATTTAATGGAATTATTACCTCAAGAAAAACAATAAAAACAGGTGGCAACTTTTCCAATATTTTAGGAATATAGAAAATTCATAGTTTCATTCATAACACAACTATTAGGGGAAAAGGCTACTTTATTTTTAGAGACCTGAAATTATTCTAAATATGTTGCTATACACTCCATGCAGCTGAAATTTAAATATTTAGTACATCAATATCAACAAAGAGTCATATTACTCTTTCCCTCTAGAGAACAATAATCATGGAGCAGCATAGTCCTTGACTGAGTCTTTTGTCAAGCACAGGATAGAGGCAGCATCAGGTAACACTGTATTAGAAAAGACCACAGACAGCAGAAAACAGAGGTGGCACACAGCACAGAAATTCTTGTACCCCATAAAGATGGGCGTCTTTCCCCTTTATTTCTGCTCATGGACTATAATCTGATATATAGTAGGTCACTATCTGAAGTCTATCTTTAGACCAAGATAATACTTTAGATGTAGATATTTGTTAAGGAACTGTGTTTAGTGTAGTAAACATGCATATTATTCTCCAAATGGTTGATTTAGAAATATCAGTGATTAATACAGTTGTAACAGAAAATGCAGATACTGACTGTGCTCTAGTTAAGTGACCACAAATCTGTTCAGTGTATACTAACGTGGTGGTTTCATATGAAACATTACCAAACAACCTCCAGGGTGGGTGAATTCATCTCCAAGTCAACATAGCTTTTCCTTTTGGTACCTCTGGAAATGCAACCTTCAAGATACTGTAACTGCTTTTGTTCTCTCCAGATAAATAAAATAAGACTCTTAGACATTTAAAAATTCATTTTCTTTGGCCTGAATGTAGTGTTATGATAGGAAAGAAGATTATGTCAATTATTTGATTCACAAATTGGTTTTAGAGAAAAACTTTGAAGGCGACTTTTATTCTGTGAGAAGTAGGCAATATTACACTGCTTTGTTCTACTCAGACCAGCTATATTTAGAAATTGCTGCTTACTTGGCATGCATTCATTAGCGAGGTTGCATTTAAGAGAAACTATAGTCAATTACACCCACAGAATACGATCATCAGAGAAAAGCTTCCCATGTAAGAACCTCAGAAACTGCCCAGTTCACCAGTGCCCTCAGAAAGATTACTCAAAACAAGTTAAAAAAATAAAAAGGCATATAAGACAGTAATTCAAGAACTTACTATTTTTAAACAGATATTTTATTGATGCCGTTCACCTACTCTAATCTTGTTCTTCCACGTACTTTCTGGTCCAGGAACCAGATAGATTGCAGCCTTTATTTTCCCTCTTTCTCCCCACCACCACTTTTAAAACATAGACTATCAGTCTCAGTTTCTCAGTACAGAATGCTCTATTTCCCCAAGGATGCAAATCCAGCCCCTCACCTCTAGCCTGAGTACTCAACATGAGTGGGCAGGAGGTATGCGCATTCACTACGCTCTATCCTCGAGGGTCGTATTAACAGTGAACTGCTGGGACCTAGGGACAGGCTGTGTCAAAGTGACATGGAACTTGGTGTGCTAAGGTGGTGTATGCAGACTTGCCAATGCCTTCTCTCTGCTACAGACCTTTTCAAACAAGGGTGACCATAGCCACAGGCCATCAGATGACCTTCAGGCAAATCTGATAGGAAAGACATGGCTGTCTTCTGGGATCATATGGCAGCTTTGGAGACCACAGGAATGCTCCAGCCCACCAACCACCAAGGGGAGAAGTTGTAAACTCCCATTAGCTGGTACGTCACAGGGTGCTCTGCTGTATGAGTGAAATCAACACTTCAGCAGAAAAGCAGATGATGGAATTTAATGGGGGATAGAAGACTAAATATCCTAAATCACTTCAGTAGATCCAGCATCTGGAGAGAACAGATGGAAGTAAGTCAAAACAAGGTGGAGCAAGAATTGAGAATCAACGATGAGAAGAGGTAAGACTAGAGCTCACACCATGATCTCTCAGCGCATTATTGGAACAGGAAATTATCACCGTGAGAGTAAGGCATTGACAAGGCCTCCCCTGGAATTGGCTTCTCTGTCCTTGCTCTCTGCACAGCCTTAACCAGCACCTTTTCTCCCAGCAGCTCCAACTCTAGTATCATGATCCTTATTGGTCCCTTCCAGCTTGAGATACTCTACAATTCTATGATCATCTATGCCCTAACTGTTGCCTTCCAGTCTTACATGCCATATGTTGGCTGGACAACATTCACCCTTTCAGGATGTAATCCATGATTCTCTCAAGTTTGAGAATGAACACTTTAATGTATCTGCAATATCCAAGTCTCTGAAAGTAACTATTCAGCACCAATTATTTAAGAAAAAACACAAAAAAAAACCCCAAAAATATACCAAAAGATTGTGTTGAGCTTTCCCAAATGTGTTGTTACTCCTCCCCCGGCAGAAAAAGCCATCTCTTAGAAACAAAATCAAGAATTATTTAAAAAAAAAATTTAACATGTTCATTGTACTAGAAAGAAAATATTCTTCTTGCTGCTGAGATTGTAAAAATGTCACTTTGACATCTTACAGAATTATTTCTTTTCTGAGTCTAGCAAAATGATAAAAAGATACAGCTTTCCTACAGGCAAAATTTGTGAAATTTACCTGAGGCATGCTGGACTCCAAAGTGAGCACAAATACTGAGACACAGTCCCCATTTGCCACCTCTGACAGACAGGACAAGGTAAAGTGTCATTTCTTGACTCCAGAGAATGAAGATAGAGAATCATCTTGATAAATTTTTATTATTGATTGAAATAACCATAAGCAAAATTCCATAGGGCCTTACTGCTGATATACTTTGCAGACAGACTGCTAGCTCTAGGTAAAGACATGACACATGTATTTCTGAACAGAAATATATTTTTACATGTGAATATAGATGTCAGTCAACAATAAATTCTTCAGGATACATTCAAACAAAGCACAAATGGCTGCATAATAACATACAATAGGACACTGATGATCTCAGTGTATGTGGTCATGCAGAATAAAAATGCCTATATATCTATAGCAATGATTTCATGAATGTAGAAATTGTACAATATAGCTGGAGAACACATTAGTATTTTCCTTTAAAAATTAGTATGTCACTGAAATCTCTCAGAACTTCAGTTGGTAAAAGATGTGCCTGTGCTAGATTTCAATGTTCATTGATAATTTTTTTCTAAAATGAAGATTATATACCCAAATACCCCAGCAGTATTTATACATAACCATGACTTATATCAGACATGGAGTAATAAATCAAACAAATAAGTTCACACTTCTGATACTTTAGTGTTTCACTTCAAAGAAGCAAAAAGGACTAGACTAGCACCTTACTGTATCCTACTTCAGAAGATTCCTTGTCTAATTCACTTCATATGCAGTATAAAACAATTCAACTTCAGACTTTTGATAAATGACACAATTCCCAAAACAGTGCAGGGGATAAACCAAGAACACATTTAGACCCAAACATACTTGTGTGAAACTATCTGTCTGGAAGAAAGAGATGGAACTGGCTACATGGACAGCAATAATTTCCATGAAGACCAGAAAAACAAGAAACAAAGGAGCTGGACCAAGGATGTAGAAGAGTGGAAGTCTTACTCTTGCAGTCCCCCTTACTGCTGCTTTCGCTCAGAGCTCTCCAACATGTCAGTCTGGAGCAAGCCCTACCCTCCAACATGACTAAAACCTCAGTAACTACTAAGGGAAAGGTATGATCGCCAGTTAGCTTACTGCCTTCACAGGAAAAAATGTTAGTTGGGAACAGGGGGTTTTTTTTGCTTATATTGTCCACATGTACATTTATATTGCAGATTTGCACAACATGTTGAAGAATGTTTTGCCTCAGCAGAACTCAGTGTGCACACGCAACTTGGTCATCTCTTCAAAATGCTGGCCTCAACACTAAAGCATGCACTGCTAAGGAACTTTGAGGACAAAAAGTTAACAGAATGATAAAAAGGCATTTCTTACATAAGATTGACAACTGCTGTTGAAAGGGCGTCCCACAAATTAGCTGAGTTTCTCTAGGCAACTCTGGTAATTGCAGCTATCCTGACCTCCTAAACCACACTGCTTTGTCCTAACATGTCATCTGTAAGAGGGCTTTACAGTGTTCTTGAGGACTGCTAAGCTTTAACAACTAATGTCTCTGAATTGCATTATAAAGGGAAGTGAAAAAAAATCAGGAGGTAAGAGCTTGACAAAACTAGTATCATTGTAAGCCTTAGGAGTGCCAGCCCAGGAGTGCCACATGAATCAGTTTTGAACTACAGTATTAATATGGTTACAATACATGTCACTGCATTTAATGTCCCTGGGTGAGCAAGAAGCCCACAGAGATCAGGTTGCTCTATGACACTTGCAGCTACAAAAGGTGAAGGAACTGAGGAACTCAAGATCTGTGATACTTTCAATCTCCCTCTTTGGAGAAGGCCACACAAATGCCAACACTGTTTGACTGAACTGGACAATTAGAAAAGCCTCATTGACTAGTAAGAACTGGTAATTGTTCATGGATATAAAAAGGAAAAAAGAAAAAAAAAGTAAACTAGGCTACAACAAGCTCTTCAGGTTTTAGCTTGCTCTTAAACATCTTTTTCCTACCTTGCAGACAAGATGCATAAAGATTTTCTTCTCATCAGATACTATGGAAAAAAGGCAACTCCAGTAGTGCTTAAGAGATGCTAGCTACCCATCTCATAAATACTATGAAAAAGAAAAGATTTCTCAGTAGTTCACCTCAACCTTACAGCTTTGGTGGGATCAAATGATCTGGGATCTCAAAAGAGGGCGAGGATACAGAGGGACAAACAACAACCCTCTCTTCTTCTGAAGTAGAAACTTCATCTAAGGACAAACTGTGCAACATATGCAGCACTGATGATACTAACCTGTGAGCTTTCTGCTACAAAAAGCCATAGTGAGTCTGCACTGACAAGTGTATTCTTAAGAATCAAAAGTATAACTTCTGTATCTTACTGAGCAAAGAAAAAAAAGCTCTTGCCTAACTCAAGCATACTATATTGTCCAAGAAGAAATTGACTTTTCAAGAGGATTTAAAAAAAAAATATCCCACTGACATTTACTCTGGTGATCTCTCTTTGTTTAATGTCTGAATGTAGTTCAGAGTTCCTCTGACAGGGGACCTCAAACTAGGGCCCCCCGGTATTTATAGAAACCCCCCTGCAACCCCCCCGCCGGGTGTTGTGGGGGGAAACCAAGCAGCTGCAGATGGCTGCCTGCCACTTTATCCGCGCGCCGGCCTGCTGGTTAAAAAGTTTGAGGACCCCTGCTCTGGGATATGCTGCTCACTGTGGCACACAAAACAGGCATTAACTGTCCAGCCAGACCCTTCAAATGGAGCAGCTCAGAAGTCTGGTGTAGGAATCAAGGGAATGGTGGACATCAAAGCAAAGCTCTCCAAGTGGATAGCAGACAAAAAGGAGGAAAACTTCAGGACAAGTTGAAAGATATAAAATTAAAGATCTATCACCTAGCAGCAAACAACAATTGCCTGGTTCTCCTGGTTTCGGCTGGAACAGAGTTAATTTTTTCTTAATAGCTGGTACGGTGTTGTGTTTTGGATTTGGTGTGAGAATAATGTTGATAACATACTGATGTTTTTAGTTGTTGCTAATATACTAAGGACTTCTCAGTTTCTTAGGCCCTGCTAGCAAGAAGGCTGGAGGGCACAAGAAATTGGGAGGGGACACAGCCAGGACAGCTGACCAAACTAGCCAAAGAGGTATTTCATACCATAAGACATCATGCTCAGCGAGATAAAGCTGGGGGAAGAAGGAAGGGGAGGATGTTTGGAGCTGTGGCGTTTGTCTTCCCAAGTGACCATTATGTGTGACAGAGCTCTGCTTTCCTGGAGATGGCTGAACACCTGCCTGCTGATGGGAAGTGGTGAATGAATTCTTTGTTTTGCTTTGTTTGCATGCACGGCTTCTACTTTACCTATTAAACTGTCTGTCTCAAACCTGTGAATTTTTACTCTTCTAATTCTCTCCCTCATAAAAGTGTTGGAGGATTGAGCAAGCAGCTGTGTGGCACTTAGCAGCTGGCTGGGGCTAAACCACAACAGTCTAATGATTGGCAAGAACTGAAAGCACAAGATACAAAACATCCCTTATGGCAAAAGTAGTAGGAGAAGAGAGGACTGAGCAGACTTTTTAAAATATTCAGTAAGTAAAGGAACTCATAACCCTGATCTTGTCTTTTTCCATATATGCAGTCATGATGTAAGCATAAAATTCACAGATCAAATGGCTAAAGTCTCAAAAAGAACTCTTCTGAAAAAGCAGCCTACTAGCCAGACTCACAAGCAGACTTAGTAAATGCCCTGTATGAAGGTTACACATATATTTTACATTTTTAGAGACTGACAGTTCTCTATCCATAAATGTTCTGAGACTAATTTTTTACAGACTGGAAGGTGCCACAGAACAAAGGCTTCTGTAACACATATGTATTTTACTAAATAAGTTTACTGTTCAAAAAGGTCAGGACATTTCCCCAGTATTAGAGCAGTTTATTTCCCAGGCAAGACTGCCACAAATACACACTGAAGTAAATGCTTAATAAATACCTATTTTAAAAATTATAAATTTATTCCACCATTTATATCTTCAGCCATATCTTCATATGTATTTTTACTTCTCACTCTTTTATTACCTCAGTGCTAGATGTATCTAACTGCATAATGCTGCTGCAGCAACATTACCATTTTCCATCTGGGAAGCCAACAGTAAACTCATTAGTGAGCCTGAGCTCCACTCAGGAAATGAGCATCCAGTTATCACACTTCATTTAAAGTAAGTCAGCTTGTTCAGTTCTAAAATGTTACCTGTATTGGTGGATAAGGCTTTTGTTTTGTCAACAAGAGATACAGTTAAACTCACAGCCATGCTAAATATTTTCTGGCTCACAAATCTTTTTGTTCCAAACCTTTCGCTTGCATGTCATAGCTGTTTCTCTTGTTATTATCCTATATTAACTTACAAATTCAGGGAAAAGACCAGCCCTGACAATTTTATAGTAAGTAACATGATGATTTCAAATATGTCTTCTAAGCAAGTCTGTGATAAGAAAAAACACTTGTCATGTAAAACATCAAACAAAAAAGAAATTTCAAGTTTACAAGAACTGAATTGATTCTTCAAAAGATTAAATGTTTCAAGCATAAATCATGATCACCAGCATAAGAAAAGAGATGTTCCAGAAAACAATGAATCACAAGGAACAGGCTGCCCAACAAGTTTGTGGAGTCTCCTTCTCTGGAGACATTCAAAACCCGCCTGGATGTGATTCTGTGTAGCCCACTCTAGGAGAACCTGCTTTAGCACGGGGTTGGGCTATATGACCTCCCGAGGTCCCTTTCAACCCTGACTGTTCCGCAATTCTGCAACTTTCCATAAGCTCTGGACTGTAAGACTTTTCAATTTCAGAAAATTTATAAATATATTTTAAAGTAATCTGAAATATAAATACAAATACTTACAGAAAACATGCTCAAAAACATTTCAGTTTCAATTCAGAATGCTTTTCAAAATAAAAGCAAAACCATTTCTATATCACAAAAGGAAATTCCTTACCGAAACAGTGGTTATCTTCAAGGAATCTACTGTAGAATGTGTAAAAAGGTACCACAGGACAGGTCCAATTTCTCCTGTAATAAATCCTTGTGCATGGCAAGAGAGAGTAGTGCAAACATTTTCAATTATCTTTGCTGCCAAATGGTTCACTACTCGGTCTTCCTATAGGAAGAAGAGGAAAGGAAAACTCATATACAAATTCTTCTAATGTTTCCAATTTCTTTTTAAACTATTGCCTATGTCCATGTTTTATTCCACGTATGTTGTCTTAGTGTGGTTTCTTGATTTTACTTGATACTTGTCAAAGGCATTTTATTGGAAACCTCACCTTGTAACAAATTTATCCTTACAGATCCTACTTCTCCCCACTTTATCTTCTACTGCAAAAACAATTTACTACATGTATAATTTAAGACAAAATCTTTCAGCTCCAAATGATCATCCCAAATTAAATGTAATTACTCAAAACCAAAACGGTTTTATGTTAGAGGTGTTCCAAGATCAGTGGTTTATGCATGAAAGAATGAATGTGTATCAAAATTCATCATTACAACAGGCTCTGAATAGCAAGATTATGAGATAAAGTTACAATAGGAAAAATAAAATAGATTACATCAAACCCTCTTTATTCAGAAGAGGCAACAATCCCCTGGGATAAAGAAAAAGCTTTCTTGCAAGTCAAGTTATTCCATAACCCCCTTCTCTTCCTGTTCTGAAGCAGACAAACCTGACAAATGTTTAAGAAAAACCACTGGATCAGATTTAACTACATCAACTCCTAAATTTCTGTAAAGAATTCTCAATCTTTCATATTTTTAATACTAATCAAATAATTTCACCTGCAAATTTGTAGAAAGCCACTGTACATGTAGCTTTAACAACTACATAATACTATTCATACTACAATGTCTCCATGAAATAATAAACATCAGGTAAGATAGTCACAAGCCATCAGCACGACATGAACAACACATGGCAGCAGTTCTTTCTCAAGAAAACCATTACTGACTCTAATAGAAGCTATACTTAATACAGATCAATTAAAAGCAGAGCCTCTACCTCCCTCTCTTTTCCCCTTCACCTCCTTTCTTTAGTGTTTTTTTTTGGTTTGGTTTGGTTTGGTTTATTCTTCTTCCACTTAAAAGCAGAGTCTGCCTTAACAGAACTGGAAGATTCATTGCTGGTGGCTTTTTGGCTGTGCATTGCTTCACCTTATCTCAATCTTTATGAATAAGTGAAGTCTGTCAACAATGTCTTAAATGGCATTCTTGAGTTCAGCAAGAGTGAATTTTAATATGAGGGACAACCAATTTAATTTGTCGAGTCTACCTCATAGCCTGGCTTCACAAATAATTCATCATAATATCTAATTGATTTCTTTCTTAAACTAATCTCCACATTATCCTACTAACCTTTGGATTTCTGACATTTATCTTCACAATTGGAACTACCAACAACTGTGAGCAATGATAATGAAACCTTTCAGAAAGCAGTACAAAAGCCTTCCAGAAGGGGAGAACTTATACTTCATTAAAAATATACTCAGTATCCACTCTTCTTTCTAGTGACTTGGGTATTCTAAAATATAGACACTGATGTAGAAATATTTCAAAATTCTAGTATAAAGTTATTAAAAGAAAATCTGCATTCATCATTTTCATGCTAATCTTTCCTGTTCTCCCAAGAAACTGCAGCTCTACTCATATACTTAAAAGAAATACCAAAGACAATTCCCATTTAAAAGAGTTACACACTTTTATAAAACTCTACTGGTTTCTGTAGTATTCCCTCTGATTTACAGCCATGAAACCAAGAGGATTTAGGCTTCTCTGATTTTAGCTTTTATTAATGAAATATATAATTTTGATTTATTATACTAAATACATATATATATTTACCAAAATTATTTTTCTCAAATTTTCTTATAAATAATTTTAATTTTTAATAATGTTTTGTGAATTATACTTCTGAATTTCAGTCTTTTTTTTATTTATTTTGGTACAGTTAAGGTAAAAATACATGGATTTACCAAACTGACTATATGCATTTAAAATTGAATCAATAATTGAATTATTAATAGTCAAGTTAAATCTCTCATATATGAGGTGACTGCGAGGAATGCCAACTGGGACTCCACTGCTACCTTAAGCAGGCAGAAACACTCAATAAATGCGCTATACTTCCATTAATAAATCATAATGAAAGCATTATACAGCAGATAATAGTTATAATTACAACATTAACAAATTTCCAGGCACAATGACAGCTTTTCTTCACAAAATTTGGTCCTGAAGGTGTGCTTTATTTCCTTTCAGCTACTGATGAGTTATGCCCTGTGCCAGATTGTCCTGCTACTTTGGCTAGAAATAGGTCATATACCATCACAGTGCTCTCAAAACTCAATGAGACTGTCAGAGAAATTCCATTTGCTGCCCCCTGAGATTGTCCGTCTCAGCTCCTCCGGGATCTATTCCTGAGCACTGTCTAAGCAACAAGACTAGTACCATTTTCTGCTTAATTAGGTGTCTGGAAGGGAAGAGTGATGTAAACTAATATTTGGCCTCTACTTAAAGGAGTCATCCTGTCATGTCACCAGGACATAAGCTATGTTAGTGAACAGAAACCAGGCTTCAAGATATGAGTAAAACTGTTCCACAGTTAACTTCTGTCCATTATCATGAATTGCATCAAATCTAAATCTATGAATAGAACTGTATCAAGAAGCAGCACATAATCTACTTTCACTGGGTTTAGACTTCAACTGGTTTTATAAAATGCACTTAAAGCTTCTAATTTTCAGTCATATTGAACACTTGCATATGTATCTGTTTCCAGTTAAAAGTCATGGATGCTTAGTGAAAATGAGCCCTGGGTGAGAAAACAAATACCAAAAGGGTAAATAGATGCAAAGTACTAAAAAAAGAGAACTTTTCTTTTATCAACTTTTTTTTAATCAAGTCTTTCATTGCAGCTGGGGTGTGTGTGGGTGTGTGTGCGCGTGCACAAATCTTAATCATCAAGTAATCTACTTTCATTTTTTTAAATAACTGAATCTACTGGATATTTTTATTGATTGTTAAGAACTTAACAGTGCACTAGAAGTTTCAGAGGCATTGATGACACACAGTCACTATGCTAACCAACATACTACCTAAAAATAGCATAGTTTCATTTAAAGGTTAACACAACATACTTTATGATCTTTTTGTATTATACTGTGTATAGAGACACACACTTCAGTAAAAACGTAATACCGAGAAACATTTGAAAAGCTGAAAGATTCAGGAAGTTAGTGTGTATTCCATCATTATTCTAAATCAATCTCCATACACTTCTTCCTTTCATCTAAAAAGACAGAATAAAAAGAAACTACAAACATAATGTAATGAAGTAAAGTTTTATTATCATAAGCATCCATGACTATAAGAATTAAGTCTTGATTTGGTAACAATTTGCAATATAAAAGCCTGCAGAGAGAAGAAGGAACATACAGAAATAAAAATTTTAAATACCTTTTGTGGAAAAATGTTTTAAAATTCTGTCAGTAGACTAGAGAATTGATATCTAAAGAAGAAATTAAGGTGATAACATGTATGATTCAGAACATTACTATTATACTACAGGCAATTCTGTCAGTAACCTAACAAAACCTGATGTCTAGAGAAGAAATTGAGGTGGTAATCTGAATGATTCAAAGCTTTACTTTTATGCTATAGGCAATTCTGTCAGGAAACTAGAAACTAGAAAACTGATACCTAAAGAAGAAATGAAAGTAAGAATACATATGATTCAGACCATCACTTTTACACTATAAGCTGTTCTATACTCTCTGAGAAAATCGTTATGATATTATTCTCTCCTCCAAATTCTCCTCTCCCCTCCAAATTCACTGTAAATGAACTGCTCTGGCTCAGAATATACATTATAAAACATACTGCCTTATATTAAATATTGGTAATTATTTTTAAAAGTTATCTTTTATTATTAAAATTCCTGATCAGAACCAAAACCATTAGACTTGTATCTTGTTCCCTCATAAAAGAAGAAATCCACATGAAAGTGGGAAATGTGTACTATATAGTTTACTGGCAAGCTCTAATTTATTAAAAATCTTGCTTAAACAGTACCTTGCACATCTAAGAGACAGAAAATTATCCTTGGTAACCCCACTACTCATTTCTGATTCATATACATTCTCCAGGTACCACGCTTTAAAATGAGAGGATTATGTACATTCTAAAAGTCAGATACAGCTAAGTAGCTATAGCTGTATATATTAATTTATCCATGCAAACTTATTGTCTATATATAGTTTTTTCCAGGTTCTGTGAAATTATTACTGAAATTGTATACCTTATATTTACATTTGTAAGCAGAAATGGACATATACCGAGCTCCTGGAAGCTTTTTCAGTGGTTCCTCTGCTTTCACACAGGAAGACTTAAAAGGAGGCTTGCACACAGTTTCTGACCTCACCGTCTAGTTTCAGTGAAGGACTTCGTCAAAGCAACATAAACCAGACCAAATCAGACAAGAGAAATTATAAAAGATATCAAAAAGTAGTTTAGATATAGGAAAGATTATCAGTTCTAAGCAAGTATCAGAAAAAAATGTGTAAAAGGAGGATCTGAAGGAAGGGAGGGACAAACATAAGGGAGAAAACAGTGGAAGAAGAAAGGTAAGAGAATTGACTGGAACATGAGTCTCAGAAAAGGCAAATGTAAAGCAGAAACTAAACCTGAGATTTCACTTAAGATTAGATTGAATCTTAAATGTGATAACAAAAAGCAAAACTATATATGCAAAGTCAATGAGGAGATTCAAATAAGAGCTAGGATAACACATTCAGGGTGAAGTAAACAAGGGTAACTTTAGCAAAGGAGTTTTCAATAAACTGTGTAAAATGGATGAAAGGAAAAGGGTAGCCATATTAGCATTAGGCATTTAATATTACATAAGAATATCCTTTCTTATTTAATAACAGAAAAAACATAAACAGAAGGTATCTTTCATGACTGCGTAACACAGCAACTGTAACAATACTTTAGCTGTAGAAATCAGGACCCTGATATCTTAGAGACTGCACACAAGTATTTAAAAGTTGAACTGAGACACAAATATAGATGCCTGGAACAGGCATTATGTGTCACTGTTGGAAATGGCTGTTGGAAAGGAAAACGTAATACTTATTACATGGCTTCTGACAGACTGCAACATTATACCAAGACTAAACATGTTGAATTTGGCTTATCATTTACTTACACAAGAGTATACCAATTTCCTTATTTTGACACATCATTAAACATGCCTGTTCTTTGCCTGAGTTGAAAATCACCTTCTATCTCAAGATAACAACACTGAAGTGCAGGAAATCTGAACTTGTGATCCACTATAGGTAAAAGGCTTTCCCAATCTCCTACTCCACCATCCTAAAACTCCTTTCACCTGTACTTAACCTTTTGTCACTGTTAGATTCTGAGGCATAGAAGGTATGTGAAAACGACACTACCTGCATTTTCTGAACATTGTGTTCCTTTATAAGCAAATAAAAGGGACACACAGACATTTCAAATTCCTTCCTGCTTTACTGTTCTCTTTCAGAGGGCAATTCTGCTCTGAATCTTACAGAACTCCAGAGCAGTTCATAATGAAACTGAAGAACAGCAAATATACCTTACAAAACTCAAAGCTATATAAACTATAGTACTGAATGACAGAAATTGGTTTTATTTTCTTGAATTCTTATTAAATACACCAAATACAGCTTCTTAACTGGCAATAAACAACTACAAGTAGTGTATTTACAATGCATATACATAACACAGTGGTAATTCAGGATTTATTACATAAACTTAGTATGCCATTTTCATTAATAGCAAGATCATAAATAAATATTCATCCCAGAAAACATACTGATATAAAATTTAATTAAATAAGATTAGCACAAAAAAAATAAACTTATGATTTAATTAAATTTGATTGTGATTTCTTAATTTCTAATTAAGCTGCAGTCAAAGAACATTAAGCACACTGAAGACAAATTTAGACAGGATTTTCAGGATTTTCACATCCAGTGTTTTACTAGTGCAAGCAATAAAATTTACACAGAATCTCATTTTAGTTTTAAGTCAGACCTTAAAAAAAACTAGACTGTTCATTTTAACTATTTCTATTATCTGCTATTTCGCAGCAGGATGCAGGCAGGGGGACAGTGTCATTCACACGCTCCCTTACCACACCTCTGTATCACTCACTAACATTGTGAGCTACTCACTGCCTGGACAAAGCAGCTCTGTGCCTGCTACCAGAGTGATGCACAATTGATTAAAAAAAAAAAACCAAAAAACAAAAAACCCAAACAAGAACCCAACCCAAACAAAACCCACAACACATTAGAGCCAGTGTATTAGGTTAGCAGAAAAGAGCACCGATTTGAAATTTGGAGAGGTTCAAAAAGGAACAGTTTCTATTGGTGTATCAGTAATAAAAATAAGACTGAGGAAAATTGAGTTCACTGCTGCACAAGGTGGGGCCAAAGCACATAGGAAAGGCTCAGGAGCTCAGTGCCTTCCTTCTCTGCCTCCATCTTTACCACTCACAGGCATTCCACGCCCATGGGCCAAACAGCAAAATCTGGGGGAGTGAAATATACCTACAGGACAGGAAGACAGAGGCAGGGGACACTTGAGCCAGCCAGACAAGCATAAGTCCATTGAACCAGAAAGGATGCAACTAGATGTGCTGAAGAAGCCATCTGGCATTTTTGTGAAGAAGCACATATCTTCAGAAGTTTGTGGTGATCAGGAGATACTCCTGTTGACTGCTGGCAAGGGACAAAGGGCATGGTCACCTTCCAAAAGGCAAGAAAAGGAATTCCTATCGCTGTCCCTGGAAAAATTACAGAGAAAGTTTTCCTGGAAGCTATTTGCAGGTATGTGAAGGGCAAGACAAATGGTAACATTTAGAACAGATTTATCAAGAGTGAACCCACCTGACCAGCATGACAAGCTTCAATTACAAGATGACTGGCTCAGTGGACTAACAGAAAGCAGTGGCTTTCATTTGCTTCACCTTTAACAAAGCTCTTCAAATGGTTTCCATTACCTACCCAAATAGCAAAGATGTGGACTGAAGTGGACTACTAGGTATACAGAAAGCTGGTTGGACCACCAGACTCAAAGGGTTGTGATCAGCAGTACAAAGTTCAGCTGTGTTAGCTGGTGCTATCAAGGGTCAGTATTGGGGCTGATACCGTTAATCATAGCATGTTCACAGATGGCACAAGCTCAGAGCAAATGGTTGAACCAACGGAATGTTAGGCCACCACACAACACAGCTGGGAGAAATGGTCAGACAGAAACCTGCTGAAAGTCACAAAAGTCAAACGCAAAGTTATTCCAGGATGGAGTAACTCCTACAAAGCAGAGGGGCAGAGATGGACCTGAATATTCAATAGAATGGGTTGAACATGAACCAGCAGTGTTCCTTTATGGCAACAAAGGTTAACTGCGTACCATCCAGTGCAGCCATCTGGCTGAGGAAGGTGTTTTTTCACTTGTATTCTGAAATGTGAAACTATCTGGCCTACTGTGTCCCAGTTTAGTTACCCGTTGTAAGCTCGGCTTTGACATACGCCAGTTAGTCCAGAGGAGGGCCACCAAGATGACTGAGGGTCAGGTGCACATGATGATTAAGGACAGGCTAAGAGAGCCGATTTCCAACACCTCACGGACAGTTAAAAAGATGGTGCAAGACTCCTCCTGGAGGTACCAATGAAAGGTCAGGAGTAAAGAGACAGAAGCTGCAGCAAGGGAAATCCCAATTAGATATAAGGAAAATATTCTTCACCATGATAGCAGTCTAACGCTGAAATAGGTAGAGAGCTTACAGGATAACCAATAACCATTCTTGGAGTTACTTGAAGCTTAAGTACATAAAGCCCTGAGGAACCTCATGTAACCTTGATGTTGAACGCAACTAGAAGCTGGCATTGTTTTGACAGAAGGCCAGACCACAAAATCTCTAGAAGGTCCAAGCCAATTTTTTCTTATGATTTGCTTGATTTTCTTTACATGTGGCCATAGTTCGTACTTTATTCTCTGTGAAAAAGAATATATGAACGTAACAAGTAAACATTAAACATGCTCTTTAATATAACATATTATATCTGGCAATCAATTAAGAAGTAATTCTGAATATTAGGTATTTTTCTTCCAGTTATCTTGGTAGCACTGTGCTGGACTCACTCCTAAAAGTCAAGATCTTTCTTGTACTGGGAAGCCCAAAACTGAACACAGCACTCCAGATGCAGTCTGATTATTGCTACACAGAGAAGAAGAATCACTTCCCTGAACCTGCTGGCTACTCTCTTGCTAATACAGCCCATGTTGCCGCAGCCCTTCTTCACTGCTAAGGCACACTGCGGGACCACATTCAACTTTTCATTGATTGGTAACCCCCAAGTCCTTTTCTGCAGAGCTGCTTCCTAGTGAGCTTGTACTGTCACACGGGGCTATTCCACCCCAGAATCAAGCCCTTGCTCTCACCTGTGTGGAGCTTCATGAGGTTCCCAGCAGCCCATTTTTCCAGTCTATCTTACTCCTGACTAGCAGCCCTGACATTCAGCATATTGATGCTGCTCCTCCCACTAATTTGGTGTTATGCAGCTGGAGAATACACTCCAGCTGGTCACTCTGGTCATTACTGAAGACATTAAACACTATTGGTCTCTGAGGGACACTGCTAGTTATTGGCTACCAGTTGGACTTTGCACCACTGATCACTTGAGTGAATTTTCCTGCCCACCTTTTATCTTCCATTTAATCAGTCTGTACCTTACCAATTTGCTGATAAGGGGAGTATGGGAGAGCGTGTCCAAGGCCTTCCTAAAGTCAAGGCATACAACATCCACTGCCCCCCCTTGTCCACAGCACCAGTTCTGTCCCCATCATAGAAAGGAATCAGGTTGGTCAGGGGGCTGGAGCATATGACATACAAGGAAAGGCTGAACCAGCTGAACGAGGGAAGATCTTACTGCTGTCTACAACTACCTGACCAAAGGACAAAGAGAAGTTGGAGATAAATTTTTCTCAGAGGTGCACGACCATAGGACAAGAGGCAATGGCCACGAGTTGCAACATGGGAAACTCCAGTCATATAAGGAAAAACTATTTCTAAGAGGGTAGTCCAGGCATTGCCCAGAAAGGTGGTGGGACTGCCATTCTTAGAGACATTCAAGAGTGAAATAGGCATGTCCCTGAGCAATCTGATCTGTTTAGACCTGCTTTGAGCAGGAAGTTTGATTAGATGACCTCCAGAGGTCCATTCCATCCTGAAGTATTCTAGTTTTACAGCTTGAAACATTTTTTAAAAATTAATCTCTAAGATTAATGGTTATATTTCAAGTCAGTTTGACAACACCACACAAATCTTTTCTTAAAAATTCATTAAGCACACTTTTTTGTGTAACTTTTACTGCTAAAGATTGAGACCTACTTTCTCACTAAATAATGTGATATACTGAAGAGACTGATATACTATCATCCCGAATGCATCTACTTCAGTAGTCCTACTTTTACAAGTTTTGAAACAAATATGCAAAAGCGACACCACAAATTGAATTCAAACTTGAATATCTTTCACTGTCTGCTTTCCCATCTTCATTCATTCCTCCTCCACCCCCACATCTAAAACATCTGGCACAAAATCTTGTTTTATATCTGATTATACTTTCCTTAAAAAACCTCTTGCAAACAGACATCTAACAATAATATTATTTTAACCATCTAGTTTTAGATGCTGCAACATCATTTCCAAGAAAAACGGGTGGCTGGTAAAGTTATGGAGAATAAGAAGAGGATTGCTGCAAGACTAGAGGAAAACAGTAGCAAAAGAAATCGTAAAAGTTAATAATAGTGGGTGTTAAGTTTCTCCATTTCCATATGTTGATATACTTTACATATTTATGGCCATTTAAAATTCTTCACATGGTGCTGTTCTGGAAAGTTAAGCTGCTACAACTGAGGCAGAGCAATTTGTAATAGTATATTTGCACTATACTCACACAAACAAGCACAAATACTTAAAATTCCATTACAAACCTCAGGCATCTTCACAAACAGAATAGAAATGCACAGCTGTGCTTGGTTAGCCTAGGCATAACTCTAAATTTACACTTAATTAGATTTAATTCAAAGTACTGCGTGGGAAATTTATTTCTATTTTGTGGGTTTTTTTCAAGAAAAATACACTAAGAGAAATTATTAAGTAAAATTTGACACGTTTCAGGACTAAGAAGTGATTTTATTCTATATGAATAAATTAGCGTCTAATGAATGTCTCTAGTTTCTGTACACTGAATATTCAGAAATAGCAACTCCTCCATTACTAAATTTATAATTTAATAGCTTCACTAATGTGCCTTAGAATGACATCTTACTCATATTATGAGCTGGAAAGAGTCCACAATACACACACAGTTGTGTGTTCTTGATCACCTGAAGGTTTGAAGATGTTAAAATGCATATAGACTCTTCCTCTATTAATCACAATCTGTAGGCAATAAAGATCTCAAAAAAAAAGAAGGGAAAAGGAAAAGGTATTTTTCTTGCTTTCCCCCCTCCAGCAACCTCTGACATGTTTTCTGCCTTGAGCTTTGCCTCAGGCAAAAATAAGTCAAGTGCTCTCATACAAATGTAAATGTAGACCCTCAAACTCAATCTTTTTTCATTTTACAAATTGAAACTATATGCATGTTTTTCTTCCCTTCTAACACAGCTAAGTCATCACCGAGAAAAATGACGAATACAGCATAGCACATGTATGAGAATAAAACTAATTACTACTTTTTGGCCTTGAAAGAATGTTAACAACCCAGTAGGATAACAATGCAGTTTTCAAAACCAGTGCATCAGCCACTTCAAAATAGAATGTAAATCATGCTCAAAGATTTATGGAAGATGCATGAAAATCAAATTGCAAGAGGACAGTACAAATTGTCAGAATATTTCTCAAGAGAAAGCCACAACATTAATAAAATCCACATTTATCAACAGTAATTTATAATTACCATCCCATTTCCCAAAAAAACAAGCAACAACACATAAATGTTGAATGTACAGAGAACAATGCTACATTTTTGCATTAATCTCCTGCTTAGGTCATGGTCTTATCATGATTATTTAAATGCAAGAGCAATACTTAGCTGACAACGGACTGCAGTGCTGCAGGCTACAATCCTCACACACTGCCTAAAGGGTTATTACAGTGGAGAATTTCTATTGAGGACAATGAAAGAGCCTTACCCCTTCCCGAAGACACCTCATTAGCACCGTGTAAGCAGCCGAGGGAACAACCCAGCATTCTCTGGGGTGCTCCCTTTTTTCCTCCTGAAACGAAGTCAATGGCACATATGATTAAATAAAAAAAAAAAATCACAATAATCTCAGTCACATAAAAAATGGGTAACAGATTCTTAACAGGGATCATATTACACACATTTCAAATCAACATATGCTAAAAAAATATATTAAATTTTAGGGCAGTATTGCTATTTAATGTTATTTCATTTGGAGCACAGAAATCTGTATTTTATTACTTTTATTTAAATAGTCTCCAAAATCCACTACAGAATTTGCCCTTGTATTTCTGGATTTCATCAATTCCTAATTCACACACACACAAATATATCCTGGCATTCCTCTCAATCATTTTGATTACTTCAGAAAGAGATAACTGGTTACTAATAGTAGTAATGCTTCTCTTTAAATGTGACTTAATTCAACCAACCAACCAAAATTAATTCTGTCTGGCAACTAAACAAAAAATAAGCTTACTTTGGAAAAAGAGTATTCAAAGTCATACAAGGAGATACAAACAGTTTAAGAATAATTACTGTATGGTATAGCCTTCAGTACATACCAACACTGTTCTAAGACCTTCATGTACTATTTCCTTGAAATCACCCTGTTAGAGACACTGCACTGATTCACTGCTAGTTGAATCAGGAGGTTGATTCTTCCATTTGAAGTTAACAAACTCCACTTCTCCCCACATTCCTTCCCCCACAGTAGCCTATTGTAAAACTTCCAGTTTAAAAGAAGACACTTGGGTATCGTTAAGATTTAACTAAAACAACCTCCGTGTCTAGGCTAGTAACAAAGAGATATTAGCAACTGAAAGAAAAAAAAAGCCTCTTTTGGAAAAGAAAGTGAGAAATAATAGCCACTGTGGTGTGAAGTTGATAGGCCATGAAAGCAATGTGTAGCTTGTCTTAGTAAGTAGACAAAGGATGACAAGCAACAACTTCTGCAGAAATTATACATTTCTTGAACTCTCTTGGTTATATTAGCACATTATTTTTAGCATTATAATTAAGTGTCCATAATAAAGAAACCATAGGATGGGCAAGGTGGAAGTTAATGGTGCAGAATCAAATTATACTTTCTGATTTCTGAGTGGCTTGCACTAATTCAACATATATGATGTGATAATGTCAGGCATTTAATGAAAGCATAGCACAATAGCAGGGAAGACTATCACCTAATCACCCTGACAAATTCATTTTCCTTCTGTACTGAAAATAAATCAAAACTTTATTTGCAATATGTATCAATAGAGAAAATTAGTTTGTAAAATGTCCCAGGTTTTTAGCTTTATTTCTGCTAACTTTGCATTAGGATGTAGGGAACAATTTTCCTTGGAAGTAAACAGACAGTAAGAATAAGAGTGGTTTGACACCCAACAGGGACGTCAGACCTACTACATTCCACCTCCTTCATCTTATCTGTGTAACAACGTGTTGACATTTAACCAGAGTCTGCCTTCCACAGCTTAGCATATAAGTTTAAGAAAATGCAGCCCAAATTTCAAAGAGGGGTGGTAAGTTACTTTCTAACAGTCAAGAGTGGAACCTGCTCCACCTGGAAAAGGCAGGACAAGACGAGAAGCCAAGACAGAGTTAAAAAAGCCTATATTGGAACTGGCATGAATCTACTTCTCATTTAAATAATCTAATTTAATCAGCAATCGTTTCTGCAACCATACATATTAAATGTACTGTAAAATGAAAAGCCTTAAGAAACTATACAGTCCTTAAGTATAAATTATTCTTCCATTCTTCACACTGATTAATGGCTTTCTGTAAGGTTTAGTCTCCACTTAGAAATAAAAAAAGCAAAAGGTGTATGAACTTAGCACCGTTCTTAAACACACCTATATATTTGACATTTAATAAATTTAAATAACTAACCAAACACCGGGGATTCTTCCTACTTTTTGCTTATAGCCTATGTTGATTTTGGTTAAATTTTAGGTTCTGCACCTTAATAACACAAACAGCACAAAATGAGTAGAAATATTACACAGAACTTAGAAGTTTTCCCTGAAGGTAATTTGCTCAAGAGTAACAGAACATCTTCCCTGGGGTTGGCTCATGCTATTTGTGAATTGCTCTTGGCTCATTTTGGAAGAAAAATGCAGAGATGGAGCATAAGGTCTTACTTCTGTGATCTCATATGCAGACACACACACAATATCAGTTTAGGATTGCAGAGGACCATTATGCTTACCTCTACTTTTTCACAGTATTTTTAAGCCACAGAAGTACAAACAGTAAGCCTGTAGTTAAGGTAGTGATTCATTCTGCATTTGATTTTAAGTGTTTAACAGTCTATATTTTACCAAATGTTCATATAAAAAAGAAATAATCTTTATCATTATTTAATATTGTGGTTGGACCTAGAAACACTTAGCAAAACAACAGAGAGAATGAATAAATAAATAAAATCAGCCATGTCCCAAAAAACTTACATTTTAAATAATAAATATTTAACAGCTTGATAAAACAGTCAAGCAGTCTGAAGAACAAAATGGAAGAAAACAAGGAGTAAAATATTTTGTGGGCATTTCTTAATAAATTAGATGCAGTTATGATTGATTTTTTTTTTTCTTAAATTAGTCAAGGCATAAAACTTTGCTGTTTAAAGATACAGATTGGGAATAAACTTTCTTGTTTCATCTTATTATTCTACTGCTGGCTTGGTATGTCATCTTGCAAGGTCATTCAATACCACTGTTAGCAGCTGAATGAGCAACAAAATGCCTACAACACTACAGCATTTTGAGATTAAGTAGATACAGAACAGAGAAATTAAAAGCTTTATAAAGACTCTTCTAAAAAAAGAAATATTTAAAAAAGTGTCTCAAAGCATACATATCACACTGGTATTCTTGAACTTTTACCAAGACACAGTACATTAAGTTCATACATGTACAGTAGTTCCAAATATTTCTTCCTATTCTCTAATAATTTCTTAGATATGATTCAAAGCAGTGCAACCCAGTACTATACATCTTCCTGAAACACGATAGTTTCCATTTAAATACAAGTTATCATGCTTCAAACTTTGTGATGCTCATAAACAGTCTCAAATTTTTTTCAATTCACATTTTCAGAAGGAAAAATCTAGTCGGGCCAGTGCATGTAAATCATTTTGCTGCTATAGAGCCAGTGAAAACAGATTTTTTTCAAACATTTAAGTTTAATTTTAAAATAAAATCAAGCAGTGTAAAATAGCCTTGCCAAATATAATTTTCAAGTTGGAATTTTAACTTTATTTGGTTTTATTAATGGTTAAAATACATAGTTTGCAATCTGTCTGATGATGCTAAATACAATTTTTTTCTCCCAAGGAAAACTAAGAAAGTATTAAAACACAGAAATAAACTGGGACTCTGGATGTATTTTACATAATATAATTTCTCAGTGTAATAACAAGTTCTGTGAGTCTCTGTGTGTTTAACAAATTTGGCAGCTGTCTAACCAAAAAAGGACAACGCTTGCTAACCTACAAAATGCAAGGCAACCACTACATCTTTTGGAACATTGCAAAGGAACTACAGGATGTGGACAATAAAACACTTAAGATCAGTACAAAGCCATAACTACAGTAAGCCAAAATACAGATGGTACTTTAATTCCTTTATCAATTGACCTCACAGACTGTAAACTAACATGATAACATTCAGAGTAAATAGATTATGTAGCTAATACAAAGGCTTTAGAGAAGCTAGGGTTATGCCTTTGCTGTTTGAAGTCACCTTCATTTCTAGTCAGTAAAAGAAAGTATTTTACTCTTTGAGTAAGGAAAAAGAAAGGTGAGGGTTTAGAGGAACTGTCATCTTCAATTCCTACTACTGACAGTATTTCTTTTCTACAAATAGCTCATTTATTTTTAATGTCAATCTACTATTTCTAGACTGAAGGTTTACAGGAATCACTGTAATTCCATTTGAAATTAGTCAGGATCATTCCATTTCCTTTCCCACCATGTTGTGAATTCAACCATGCTGGGATAAGATATAATATGGACCAGATATATTATTTTTATTAATATCATAGGCTGTCCTAATACACCCTATTTAGTCAAAGTCTGTAGCTAAGATGTTCTAACCCTTAGATCTGCCACGTGGAGGCGGGCAGTCATTATGGTGATTGACTAAATTGTTTTATGAAGTTAAAGCTAGTTACTTCAAGTTAATACTTGAAGAACACAATTTAATCAATCTCAGATGAAGTACATGATTGGACTAACATGTTTCTTACAGTACAAAAGATATCATAGAACACACAAGGGCAAGAAATTGTTGAAGATACAAATAAGAAAGTAATTTGCTTTTTTGTCTACTTTTCCATGGGAAATTTTTTTCACATTTGTTAAATTTGTAAGGATCACTTGACAGTCTTACCTCACTGGCTATGAGGTAAAGAAGCTCCCCAAGTGCCGGTAGAAAGCATTGTTTCAATTTGCTATTTCTGAAGTTCTCCCTGATGAGTTCAGTTAAAAGTATAATTGCCTAAAATAAACAAACAAAAAAATAAATCACAGAATACCATGTATAATGTTTTCTCAAGCAAAATGTCCAGTTAAAGGTAAAAGCTTTATCTGAAATGCCATGTTATTGATACTCTCTTCACTTAAACTAAAGAGCCATTTGCAAAGGATTTAATAAGCATGGAAAGACAAGAAAAAAGAATCATTAACAAAACAGATAATACATGCAATATGGAGAAAAATGTAATAAGGAAATAGCCTAGGCAACAAATTATGAGCTATCCATTCTTCCCTTTCCCTCAGGACAATAGAGGTAGAGCTGCCAGGAAAAAAAAAAAAAAAAAAGTCAACTTGCTATTCCTATGTTTCTGTCAGAAGATCTAAAAGTTCTCCTCACCATCAGGTTATAAAAAGAACAAACAAAACCCCAATGCTGTCTTTTGTGTATATATTAAATCGGAACATAGGAACTCTTAAAGTTTCATCTCCTGATCTCTGAGTTCACTGGCAACTGGCTGCGTGAGAACTGGATATATCTGGATATAGTGGTAAGATTCTGTTTGCAAAGCTGAGATATACATACACAGACAGATAGACAGACAGTATTTATATTGAGGGGTTAGATGGAAATTGAAAATTTTGATTCATCTTTTGTAGGTGACCTACTAAGAAAACACTGTCCCAAACACACATGGAAGAGATTCCAACCTAATGTTTAATGCTGGACTCATTCAAGAAACCAAGGACCATTTGGCTACCACACATTAAATTGAAAAGCATGCTCTCTGCTGGCTGGGGTGTGCTCCCCAAAAATCAAATGCACTCCAATATGTACCAAACATATAGGGAAGCCAATAGTTTATTTAAGAAAGATGGATATACACATGTTCCTCCTGCTCCAAAACATGAATGCCTTGCAAGAGTAGGAAAAGAAGACAGTTCAGCAGATACAGATTTCACAAACTTTCTATGTGCCTATGTTCCTTTGACTACTGGGCAGGATTTAGTTCTAATACTTTTAAAGTACTTATGAGATAGAGCAAATGAGCTCTGTAAACAGATACTATCAGTGAACTGGGTTACTTCCAAAACTTTACAAAATCTGGTAGTGAGACCTGAAGTTATTTTTATGTATTTTAAATAAAAATGGCAATATTGCATATACTATTCCATTTCAAAATTTGGAAACAGTCAATTTTTTAATCATTACTTTACATGTGAAGTGTGATGTAGAATGCGCTAATTTTTTTAATTAAACCGAGAAAGCATTGCTGTAAAGTATCAGCCTAGGAAAACAGGAAAAGAATAGTAGTACAAGCAAATAATAACACTTATTGTGCATTTCATTATTATACAGAAAAAGAGGCAATAGAAAGCATCATATTATGATCTCCTTAATATAGCAAATAGAGTATGAATCTTATTTCGTTCTTCTGCTCATGAACTCTTCCCTTCCTCTTTAAGTAGCAAAAACATTATCAGCAGTATAACTGAGGCATTTCTGAATGTCTGAAACAAACTGAAATGTTTATTTAATGCTTTAGTACAGAAAAAATGACATTTTAAAAACTGAGCTTGTTTAAAAATATTTTAAAGTAGGGCTGACTCTGTAACAGTCCTATTCCAAAGTCATTAAGTCCAGGCCTTAGATATTGAGGATACTACAATTATCTGATAAGAAGCAGAAATGTTTATACAACAAAGATCATCTAACTATCCAAAACATAATGAAATAAGTGCTGCATCACCGTTACAGACTTTTTATTGTTCTCCTCTAGTTTAAAACTACTTTTAATATGGTTAAACAATACAGAAAAATTAAGGAGACAAAAAAAATTTCTCTGGTGTTTTCCCCAGTTAAGCAAGTATTGTATTATCTGCATACAGAGCACACAGAGCACAGACTTCTATCATGCATCTCATTCTATTAATCTATATTCTATTTGAATACAAACACGCAACATTTCAACCCAGGCACAAGGGGTCTAAACAGCAGCAGTTCTGGGAAACCACTTTGTGTAGTCTGTTTCCTCAGATACTCTCAAACTTTGCACGGGGTTTAAACTGAGAACCTGACAGCCATTCTTTCAGACTGGTCTCAAATTAATCCAACAAAAATATAAGATTTTTTCAGTTCTGATTATTGGCCTGCCAATGTGGGCTTCTTTCTCCTTCCATGTAGGATCCAAGTCCAACTCACTCGAGCATCAGCTTCATTGCACATTCAAGAAACTGCTCAATTCACTTCAGCTGACTGAATCCCACCACTTAGAAGCTTCATAGTTTTGCCTCTGTTAAGAAACTTTCTCTAAACAGAAAAAAGCACTCACAGCAGTCAGAGATTTTCAGGTAATCCAGGAGAGAGAGCTCAGATAACTGGTTTTCAGCTGAAATACTCATATAGCCCAGTGTACAGCAGAGACTAGTATTTCAGATAGTACACTGAAAATGTGTAATCACCCCACTTGGTGACCTGGAGAAGTCAAGCAGTTCACAAAATCTGGTTAAATTGTGGTGGTTAATCTGTGATTTGTTTGCCTTTATGTGTTCTCTAACTTTTTCACATTCTTTACCAGCACACTTCAAGCATGGGATATCATGTGACAGGGATGGAGTGGTAGAGACAGACTGTAGCCTGGGTTGAGAATGAGGCCACAAAAAGGGAGCACATGCTATTGCTGACTATAATGACACATTGTGCACTTTTCTAAAGTGAAAGAAAAGCACCAGCATAAAGCGCATAACAAAATATAGCCACATTCATTTACCTATATTGTAGCTACAACAGATCTTGCTTCCAAATTTTTTTCTGGTGCTGTAGCTACTAGCGAGACAAACGATGGATGCAGCTCAGAAGAAAAAATAGAGATAAACACATTTCCTGGACATAACCAAGGAAGTAGTGTAGCTTGTGTGTTACAAATATAGGAGTTGGAAAAACTTAGGAAATAGGAAGCTTGAAGTTGAGGAAACAGACGTAGATGAAAGGACAATGTGAATACAGAAGAAGACTAAGGGAAGTAGGTAAGATTAAGAATTGGATCTAGAGTGACAGAAAGGTGATACTGTCATCCACATGAAAAATTTACAATAAAGGTCCCAAGGAATTTTAGTTTCTCTTGTTAGAAAACTGTGGACCAAAGCCACTTCAGCATTACTCCCAAAGACGAGAGTCAAGCAATCTACTGTCCCTCCTCTGAAAGGGATTTAATGTGATAGACCTTTGAAGAGATGTGCGGTAATTGAAGAATGCTTTTCAGAGTCACAAAGACACATACTCTTTACCTTGGGTAGCACACAAAAAAGATAATTAAAAACCAACACCAACACCAACCAAACTACCAACACCAACACTGTGGTTTTCTCACAAATCATGAGAAGAGTTTGGCCAAAGGCAAAAGTTACTTGAAATAGTCCTGGCTCTCTACTTTCAAAACATGTTCTCTCTTCCCGCTACCTCAAAATGCCTTGCAAAGCACAGTCCCATCTAGTCATTAAGCAAGAAGCAGCTAAAAAGAAAGCATTACTCTGAAGGCTTTTTCAGAAATCTAAAGAACATAAAATATTTTGAACTTAAATTCCACCCCGTATCAAGCAATGAATATAAATGCCAAGACACATACATTGGCTGCTGATCACTGCAAAGCAGACAGCAAATTTGTCATTATGCATACACCCCAACAAAAATACGTAATACATTATTAAATTCTTGGTGAAACATGTATTCTACATATCCACCAATTAAAAAAGTAAAAACATAATTAACTTTTTATCCACAAAGAACAAACACATAGCAGACAGAACAGCACAGATCAGAAAGTATTTTAACTTGAGAGGTATCCTAGGTAGGAGACAAAAATTCTGTTGTTTTCTGGAAGAGGACCAGTGAAAATATACATGATCTTGAAAAAACAGTTCATTTTCTGAATGAAAAAAATAGTTCATTATCATACTTGACTTGCCATTCACAACAGCGAATATCCTGATATTATCCTGAATATAGGAAACTGCCTTAATGCTTATGAGCATCTCACAAGTCACTTCAGATTTATTACAAGACATCATCTTCTAGAGATCTTTATCGGAAAACTACTTATATGGCTGGATTCTGAACAGCTTCCATTACAAGGTTTACATTTTTTACATTGAAAAATTCATAGATGCCTAAAATCACTTGCTCAGTAAACAAATACTCTTGTCTGCTGAACCTTTTGCTAATATGAAATGCAATTTATATTTTTGCAAGTAATAATGTTTTTGCAGTCTCCAACCTTACTGTCATTTACATCTACATAAACAGAGGTAAAATATTGACACATAGTTCTCTAAAGCTCAAAGAAAATAATCTGAAAATCAGTCTCATTTTAGCAGACTTTGCAACAAACTATTCTGTAAAGATCCCATCACAAACATTGCTAAAAAGCATAAAGGGAACTGAAAGGTGAATCAAAAAGTAAAAAACAAAAAAAAAAACAAGAAAAAAAATGAGGGGTTTACTGAGTTTAACAATCACCCCAGGAAACAACAACTTCCAGTCCTAAAAGTTATAAAATGTACTTTTTTACAAAAAAATACTTTACAGATATACTTGGCAGTACAGCATTTCTTCCTCAGTGCACTAAAGAGTTTTTATTCTCAACTTTCCTTGATTTTCCTTCACCTTCTGACCTTAACAGCTTCATAACTCCAGTCTTTGTACAGAGAAACCATATAAAAATTGGAACTGTAGTCTTCAAATGAAGCAAAAAAAAAAAAAAAATCTATTAAACAAACTTTGACCTTCTCCCCCACCCCCCCTTTTTTTTTAATGTACTGCTATGTTCATTACCTGTTTTTTTTAACTGCTTTTAGAACATTTCTTCAGATGTTATTCAGGAACTTTAAATAGCCTGCCATTCCAAACAGCACTGCACTTACATATTTAACAAATAAATGTATCAGTAGGTTTTAAAGCTTCTAACATATCAGCTTAAGAAAACAGTACTCTGGCTGGTTCAAGTGCAGTTCTGCACTAAACGACAAACACACAATGACAGCATTTTCTCCTTTAATAGATTTGTTTTGTACAGCTATACAAAACTACTCTTGCTTTTGTGATGAAATACATATTTTGAGAACTTTCACTGTGGAATCAATACTACTAAAAGTACCTCAGCACTGCAGCATTACCAGAAATTATCCGTATTCAGTTAATACCTCTAAACTTTGTCTCTTTAGATTGAAGGTGAACATGTCATGAAATAGTAATTAGACTACACAAAACCAATGAGCATGTGATAACACAAGCTGCAGACAATAGTCCCAGCAGACTAGCTAGGAACATTAAATCATCATGATACCTAAGTTACGATTGCCTGCTCGTTTGCAGGCAGGACTTGATGAAGAAATCAAATTGTACATCTGCTATAGAGAATCAAGGCAGGCTGTTCAGGATTATCAGGTTTAATGATGTATCTCAACCAGCAGAAAACCCTGATTTAATATCAATGCTAATCTTGTTTTGTACCTGTAATATTCATTTTCCCAAATCACAGTTAATAAATTTAATAGTAGTAAATTGTTATGACACACTATCTAAATACAATAAATACAAAAAATAAATGTATCGAAATACATTTATACATGCAGTCCTAAATTTCTCAGAATTGTATGTGAATTAAATTTTGTATTTAGTAATAATTAAATAATTAAAACTTTGTATTTGGTAAACTATTCCTTTGCACACTTGTACTAAGTTCTGTTTGGCTGCCTTATTACTCACTTGAAATTTTTCAAAACTGTCATTAACATTAAATAATACTGGCTGGATTTTTCCATCTTCCATGGTTTGTTGGTTGTTCATTAAAATTAAGAATTTAAGATTTAAAATTAATTATAATGAAATTGAAGTACAATGTTTGATATTGGTGAACAGAAATTACTGTTTCTCACTCTCCTTCTAGATTTCAGGACTAGCAGACCTAGTAATTTTTATGCTGAAGTGGTAAGAAGAGGAAGTCATTCTCCTGATATTTCAATTCCTGCTCTTTTCTCGTATTTGAATGAAAAGTGGTAAAACTGAGTTAACAAAATTCAAACTAAGAAGTTACTTTCCTGTGCACTAACAAAAACTGCCAAAAATCCAGTCAACACTGCAGTAAATTCAAATTTTCATTTTAAAGACAACTGGTTTATTAAGTGAGAGAAATCTGTCTGAAGAAATCTGAGCCATACGATCAGTGACTGACTCATGACAAAACTGTTAAAACTTTGTTAAAGAGAAACAATGTAAGATGCATGGATTTTTATGTGTGTGGAGTTGATGTCCATTAAAGGTTAATTTTAGTAACTGCAAGTAGATTCATAACAAGAAAAGCACAATTAAATTAGCAGAACTACAGACTAATAGAACTGTACGAGGGTACTATAGCAGAAGGCACTAAACGTGAAGTCATTACATGTCATAGGGAATACTCACTGTTCTTAAATGTTTATGGTCTCTCAAATACAAGTCTATATTTACCATGATCAAATAATGGCCTCTTTTTCTCTGCAGAGAATACAGTCTAACATTTGCCCTATGATTTTCCTCTGTTCACTGAACACATTTAAGTAATCAAACATTAACCAAGTGCAGGAAATAGCAGCTTACAGAACACATCACATACTGAACAGGCAGAGTGTCTGTGCCGTTAACCACACTTAAGATCTTCATGTGTTCTCTGCCACACAAGCTATGAAACAGAAAGCTGTAATTCATCACCTACATAATAAGCACCATTATACATATACACAAATATTTTTCAAAAAATACATTTAATGTATATACTATAAAGTAATCATGAATATATAATTTTAAGAACATATTTTAAATGTTCTAAAAGGAAGAAGGCAAGCTATTTTTCCTGCTGTGTCAATGTGCACAGATTACTTCTGATCTTGACAATAGTGATTTGCACAAGATTTAAAATATTCTTTCATAAGGCAAAATATAAGACTTGAAAAAATTCTGCCCAAAAGCTTTGATTCAATGTTAAAAAGTGGTATCAATTTTAGGTAAAGTACATTACCTGGAAAAACGCACAACAGAAAAATTAAATTTATTTTAATTATGAAGTCTGATAAATAAAGTCTCCTTCTTCCCTACAGTACATTATTTTTTCTTTTCAACTTGCCTATGTTTTCCCCTTTAAAGAAGCAAACAGTAATGAACTGCAAGTCCTACACTGCCTGGTAAAAGCATCTTAAGCTTAATAAATTACCTATACCTTTTAGACAAGCTGTCAAACTGGATGGATATAGTATATAACAAGAGAAAAAAGAAAAAATATTCATATCTGGATACATAGTCATTACACTCATCTACACTAGTGTGGGGGGTTGATGTATTACTACTACCGGTAGCAGATTCTCAACCCATTTCAAGCTGTATCTAGAAGTTTCTCTCCAGTTTCAGGAGTCCAGAAGTAAAAATCACAGCATAGTAAAAAAGAGAAGATATTTTATATCTTAAGATGTAAAGAGGCAACGTATAGATTTACCATACTGCTCCACCTCTGATCTATTAGCGCGACTATTAGGAAGTATTAGTGGGAATTAAAACGTACTTGTAATTCTGAAAACCCTCACAGTGACAAAACTGCCAATGCTTCAAGCCTAATGGAAATTAGTTTTCTGTTCATTTTCTTGTGCATACACACATCACATAACATGGGCAAGTAACGCGAAAGCACTCTCAATAGGCAAAGTATGCCGTGGTTATATTATCACAAACCAGAAAAGAACTACAGTAATATTTATACTAAGTATGCATCTTTAAAATGGTGCATGGGGGAATGAACAGCCTTCTCCAAACATCTCAAGCATGTTGCCTACCTCCCTTCTCAGTGCAGTATTGTATTGGGCCTGGCTGATCCCCACAGCAGCCCCTCCCAGTACTGTGCTTGTACTGGTACCTAGAAAAGTGGTGATAACACACCAGTGTTTTTTGCTGCTGCTGAGCAGTGCTCACACAGCACAAAGGCTGTCTCTCCAACATCCTCCTGCCCCCACCAGTAGGGTGAGAAAGTGAAAAAGATCTCGGGACAGCTGACCCAGAGTGACCAAAGGGATATTCCATGCCATACAATATCTGCTCAGATATAAAAGCTAAGAGAAAGGAAGAAGAAGGTGGGGGCATTCTTATTTACATTTGTCTTTTGGAGCAACTGCTATACATATGGAAGCCCTGCTTCCTGGGAAGTGGTTGAACATTGCCTGCTGATGGAAAGTAAAGAACATCTTTTGTTTCACTTCGATTCCACATGCATGTCCTTTGCTATTGCTTTATTAAACTGCCTTTCTCTCATCCCATGAATGGTTTATTTTCTCCCCACATCTCTGTTCTGCTGAGAAGAGGTGTGATAGAGCAGCTTGGTGGGCACCTGGCATCCAGCCAAGGTAACCCATCACAAAAATGAAGAGTTAAAATATTCACAAGGGATTAACTAATCCATCAGGAGTTGGATCTACATGTATCTGTGATCCACTACACCTTACTGAAAGCTACTTAAATATCCTGAAAAAAACGAATGGCTTGACTGAAGAGTTAGGTGGCAAGATGGAAACAGATAGTTTTGTCCAACTCTTGTATGGGGTGCAGATACAAGAAGAAAGGGTCTGAATCAGTGAAATATTCAGGTTTTGCAAATTTTGTGTTCAATACAAGAAACTGGGTCATGGAAGGAGGACTGAAGGGAGGTCTCACCATCAGACTATGGATGTGGTATTAATGCTGTCCAGAATGTAAAAAAAAAAAAAAAAAAGATAAGCAGATGCACAACATATTGCAGAAATTATGCAGAAATATAGCTCCTCCAGGGAGCAATACCAGATGGATGTGTGACATTTTTCTAGACAGAATACAATGCAAAATTGATTCACCATACCAACTCTTACCTTTTCAACTTTTACAAAACCACTGTAGGAAGAGGTCTTAGCAGATGAGTAGCCAACCAGATGTCATGAACTCAACTGGAGGCTCCATCAACTTACTTTGGAATGAACTCAAGATCCCAAAGTGATACAAGCGGACACAAATAGTAGGAATTAACTTACAAATCTGTTATGTTGACTAACAAATAAAAAAATGCAGCTAAAAACTGTTGAGAAGCTTTGGGGTTTGTTTGTTTGTTGGTTGGTTGGGTTTTTTGAAAAAAAAAAAAACCCAACAACATTATAGTTGTTATTTCTCCTAGTTTGTCATGACAAATTATTACATGATGTCAGTTGCAGATATTAATAAATATATCTGATTTCCACCCCAGCCCTTGAATTCGGAGCTGTTCAATGACAGGAAGAACTAGGTAAAAACATTTGCTTCAAACAGGAGAGAGATACTGTTTTCATTTTTGCCAAGGGCAGGAAAGAAAAAAATTGCCCAGGAGCCCAGAAATCGAAGGGTCCCTGAATTAGAAAGATTTCTGCCTTAGTAACTGAGGTCAGTGGCTATCAGCAGGAGCTGGTTTACATCTAAATTACTTCAACTGGAACTAGAAACCTGTCTTCACAGAATAAGATTTGGCAGCAGCATTTAAAAAAAAAATAAAAAGCCCTTTTCTTTGAATTCTTCCTTGCCTTTTCCCCTCTCTTCCTTTTTTTGTTTTCCTATATTTTACTATCATCATTATATGCAGGTTTCTACCCTTCATCCTTGCCTTCTCTGAATATCAAGTTCCTGAATTTTTATTCTTTTCATAACTTGATGTGAGGTTACTCTAAGACATCTTCTGCTTCCAGGCAGTGGGCCTGTTAGCCACTTAATTTAGAAGCCATGCTGATAACACTCTTGAAGACCAATATCCCTCAATAAAATATCCATGTAGGATGTTCTAGATTGGTTAATTCTGTATAGAATTTCTCTTATTTTAACATACCCTTATAGACTTCAAGGATTTTCCACAAATGTTCTTTGAAATTAGGTTCCATTATTGATTATTGTAAATTTCTGCATTCTGCTGTGAGAATGTAAGCCAGAACAAACATCTGGCTAGAAATTTCCTTCTTCCCTACAGAATTATTTTTATATGTGTTTCAGACCAAAAAAATCACATTATATTTCTAGATGATAGCTGAAAGGGCTGGCGTTCAGAGGAAAAGCTAGGACTGCAACCCATATATAACTGATCTTGCCTAACACTGAGCCTGATTTCAGTGTTTTTTAGTGCTGTAACCACAAGGCAGTAGGAAATTAGGCTTTTCAGCTACAACCAGTGTGCAATTTCTATCACTAAAACATGTAGCCTAATTGTGTCAATCATGAAGGCATGTATGTGCTTTAGGGAAGAAGACTGGATTTTTTTACTCTTCTTTCTGGTCTATGATTTGATTAATTTGCAAGTGTGAGACAAAATAAGATGGGAAAAGGGTTCTTTTTTAGGTTCATTCTTCAAGGTACATACTTAGTTGCAAGAGCTAAACACTTCAATGAGCAAAGTGCACAACAACTCACGTTGACACAAAGCTGGATGACTGAAAAGAAATTATAAGTATCAAAAACTATATTAAACCCAAATTCTTAGTTATGTCAAGCTTTAATAAAAAAAGGACTAATAGCAGCACAACATAGAATGGCAATGTTATATGATGTGACTTTGCAAACACCAGGCAAGCAGCATCAAAATTATACCAGGAAATATTTAAAACCTCACACAGATACATATTTTCCACAATTAGTAGAAAGAGTCATGTGTTTCATTTCAGGAAGCTTAGGCATGTAAAATTCTTCAGTGTGGTCTCTCTTGCTCACAGCAAGAATGCTAACTTAACTATCTTCTGTATGTATTTGATGGTTCTGCTGATACTGTAGCAATTTAAGAAAAGCAAGTCTTTCACTTATTCCACAGGAAAAAAAAATGTTCTTGTGAGGTTATTGTTAACTGCAGAAACAATATTCCATCTAGTTCATCTAGTCTTTCACACCCCAAGCATATCTCTAGTGTATAGGACATATCCATTTACTCATAAAGCAACAGCTGTCAGCTGTACAGTAAAACAGAAAAACAGGGGGGAAATCATACACTGTAAACAGATTTGTCTTACAAATAATAAACTTTAAACTATCTCCTGGAGCTGTCCTTTTTCATACATAAAATTCTTTGTCCTGTAGTTTACCTCTTCTTTAACATATTAGAAGTTCAAATTAGCTAGAAAAGTTATTTGAAACTAAGAGGAACCTATAAGTTATTTGAAACTAAGAGAAGCCTTTTGCAAATCTAAGAAATAAGAGAAACAGATCAGATTCAAACTATTCAATTTAAGATTTACCTTAATTTTCATTTTGTTCTACAAAATTTACCCACAGTACGCCAGTTAAAGTAACAAATAAATTGATGCTACAAGCAAAGACCAAAGTCTATCCATGATGCTAGATAATACTAGTCAAAGAACACACCTAATTTAGATCTACAACACGTGACAAATTCATATCACTGTCACATGATGCACAACCATACAAAATTCTATATTCTTACTTCAACGTGTTGTTTTCATTAAAACTGGGATAACATAAAAAGAAAAGCATTCAGACAATCATTTTAGCATTGTCCCCTGCAAACACGGGGGACGCTTGTTACCCAATTTCTACCAAAATAAGCAAAGGTAAAAAAGAAATTTAAAAAAATTACTGTTTTTTGAAACCTCTAGAAGCAAAACAGCAACATAAAAACTCATTTATTTTTAAAAAGGGAATACATACATGAAAAAATTTTGAACACATAACAGACAGAAAAAGATCAGACCTTATTAAGTTTTAGAACACGCCCTCCTAAACCAAGGATTTTCTGTTTAAACTTTGTGATAGCTAACAAAGGAAGAGGTGAATATGCTAAATGGTAGCCTTTATATAATTAAGTTTAGAAGTCAGCCAAGTGTAAATCAATTCATGAGAAAGGCTCTGTTAGCAGACGGATCTGCTTGTTAGCTGTAAAAGTAAGGAACGTTCAAGTATCCCTGCTGCATTTTCTACATACAGATTTAGCTGCCTTATTTTAATTAGAGAGGGAACTGCAGGCAGTAAGTGCTCTTGGGGCTTTAGAATATTTTGAATTTTTCCCTCTTCATGAAACAGTTCTCAGTGCTCTCAAGAGTACAGGCTTTACAAAGAAAGCTAAGGGTATATTCCCAAAGGTAACTGGTGAAGTGGCTGACAGTTTATTTGTTAACATCACATTCATTTAGTACCACTGACAGGCTGAATCTTTCCATTTTTAATGCTGCAGGATAACCATCCTTAAGTTTTTGGGAAAAAAGCAGCAAGGTACTTTAAATTTCCCATCTGGGATTTGCTCTTACTTGTCTTAAATTTTTTTTTTAGCTTTATGAAAAAAAAAATAAAAATCAAATGCATTATTCATCTTGCACTGCATGTGTATGAATAAAGCAAAAAAAATCTAAGATATCATCTTCAGTTTAGATTCCCAAATACAACCAATAAAAGCAAAATTATTCCATGCATACACAGAACAGGACACAAGTAATATGTTAAAGCCTCAGGAAACTGATGCCAGAGGAGGGAGAAACTGAAATCAGTTCAGCAAAAGCCTACACAGTACAACAGTCAAAAAAACTAAGCTACCTACTGCACGGTACGTACATAATAAAGGCAGCTGTCAGGTACGTGGTACACTTCACACAGTCATCATTTTCCTCTGGAAGTAAGTTAACCTGAAACTGCTTATCACCCTAGGATCAAACCAAAAAGGTAAATCCTGTTCAAGACTCCTCCAGATGCCTTCCAAATCAAAGCACCTTCCAGGTTTTAGTCTTTGCAGCCTGAGAAAAGGATGGCTTGCACAAACTAATCCATGAACTATTAATTCCTTCTCTTACACTCCTGCTTAACAGCAACCTCTGCTCTCAGGCAAACATGAAAGTGGTAGACTTAGGGACAGAAAATGTATATAAATTATATGTTTCAAGTTCTCTATGCAGCTGAATTGAAGGAAAAACATAAGCATTATTTACTAGCCTGACATTTATGACTGTGTTATTTTTTAAAATTAAGAACTATTGGGTCAAGTTCTGTTTCTTAGTAGGTTTTGCACAGTAGAAATTTCTTTACATATTTCCAGTTCTGAAATGGAAAATAAGAGATGATGTATCTCAGGTTTGAGTAAATTTAGTCCTCACTGACATAATACCCATTAAAAGAAATTATTGATTTTTCCCCCAATGTTTCACTCCAAAATTGAAGTAGATTTTAGTGTTCTTTCTTCATACAAATAAGTTTACTTCTGAAATAACCAACATTAAAAAGATACACAACAATATTAAAGGTAAATGAGTCCTCCCAGCTACAAGCAACACATTCAATAAATATAAAAAAGAATTTGATGTAAGTCAATGTATGTATCAGTTATAAACAACTATGACAGTAAATTAAGGTTTTGTATGGCTATATTTTTATCCTAAAAAAAGTGTTACTCTACCTAAAGTCAAAATATATGGAAAGAAATCAGGAGAGAAATCATGATTTCACAAGATAAATTTTTGCCAATAAAAACACAAGATGCTAGCAGCTGTCAGCTGGATCAAACTGCTTTTAAGCTTTGTGAGTGGTCAGCTCCAGATGCTTTTTTTTAAAAAGGTACAAAAAAAACCCTCAACGTGAACTTGGACACCCTACTTTAAATTATCTTCCAAGTCCTGTTAGGTACTGACCTTAAATCTGAGGCACGCACCTTTAGAAATTTTCAGAAATGTTTTGCCAGCACTTGCTATTATATGTCAGACACTCCCATTACCTATATCAACACAAAACTTCTCTGAAAATTGCCAGCTTCCCAGCTTTCACTTTCTCATGTGGAAAGGCACTTCTTTGTATCATTATGCATCCTCTCATTGGATGTCAATTTGCCACTTTTCAACTTCATAAAGTGGCTTTATTCTTAAACTACAACATGAGAAAAACATTCCAATATATTTTTCCCTATATCACTCATCATTTGAGGATAATTCAAAGATATATTTTTACTAAAGAATCTGATACTCTTCAATACCCTCAGAGGTCTTCTAATTGATCATTCTTGGTTTTCCTCCAAATCACCTTTTAACTCCTACAATGCCTTTCTCTGAGATAAGTGAACTTGAATTGGACATAGCATTTCAGTTAAAGTTAATGGTGGGGATATCCCTCCCTCTACCTTAAAACCCAGGATGATAGAATATTGTGGGGCAGTGGGGTGGAGTGAATTTGAACAAAACTGGACACTAAACCACAAACCTGATAATATCTAACAGAAATCCTATGTTTTGCCTACTAGAACAAAAAAGTGGGAAAACAGTAACCAGAAAATATTTTGAAGTTATAATTGGAAACAGAAAGTCATACCCAGTAACTACAGAAGTATTTCATTCAAAATACTCAGTCTGATGCTTTCGTACCTTTAATGCTATCTGATTGCTCAAGTTAGGAAACAAAAAAACCTCAGCATTCTCAAAAATAAAAACGCAATTTCTTTTTTAATTAAAATTATTTTTTCCTGAAAAAATATAGATATGTTTAATATACTGAAAGTTCAAAAGTATGGTGTAAATCTAAGACCATTCTGATTTAAAGTATGTATGATTAAAAACCAAATTTGTGTGCCTATTAGTATAAAGAAGAATGAGCTCTCACTTCTCCATCTAGTCCTAGTAATTGAACTGAATGCAAGACAGGTGAATGAATGACAGACAAAAGGAACACGCATAGAAAGATTTATTGGCCACAGAATTTTTTAACATTGACTACCCGGCACACTTCAGCAGTCCGTTCCATATTCTTCTTTGCTACAGAGACATTCAGCCAGAGTTTGATACCATAATTTCAGCCATTTCAAGCCAATCTATCTTGTGTTACCATCAATAAAACCAGACTCAATATTGCTCTATCTCCTCCTTTAGGCTGGCACCAGCATTCACACATTGAGCCGGATAACAAAACAGATGCAAGTTTAAATGAGCCTGATCTAAAACAAAGAGCTCCTTCTAATCTAGATCAGTTCCCTATTGATTACTCATCTTAAGGTCACAGCCAATAGTGATGGTTCATCGGCTCGGGACTTTTTTGAGACACATTCATGCTGCACAAAAAAACCTGATCTCATCATAACAAAGAAATGTAACCTCCAAATACCTCAAAGCTCAGTATTTAGAATACTCAGATATAATACGAGAAGACCAACATACATGCTCTTGCTTTAAAGCTGTCAGTACATACATTAAAACACCACTTCTCTCCATTGCATAATAGCACATGACTTTCAGATGGGAAACAGAAAGACTGGCAGATCAGAGCTTCACACCAGTCCAAGCACTGTATCCAGCCACCTACTGACTGTCCACACATACATGTTCACTTCTGTGTCTTTGCCAAAAAGCTCCCAGAAGTAGCGGGAAATTAAGTATCAAAACAGTTGATGGGAAGCTCTTTCGCCTCTCAACTGTGATACAGCATGTGGATGCCCACTGATTTCCTGAAGTCTTTATATGGATGTGAATGTAGAGTCTGCCTTTTCCCCCTAACGTATGTTACCCTTAATTCTCCCTTAACAAGCTTCTCTCTGAAGCTTACAATAGCCCAGGTCACTATTATATTTATGATAGAAGTAGCTGAAGAACACTGACTTGGCGTTTCATAGTATCGATTTAGGAGGAATATAAATTATACCTAGAATCCTGAATGAAATATTAAAAACACAGACAAAGGTCCGCCAGAGAGCTTTGCATCTTCCAGAGAGGCAGATATTTATCCACTGAAGAAAAGGATCCTAGCAGCAAAGCTCTTCTTTATCCCCAAAGTAACAGTCTTGTAGGTGGGAAAAAAAAAACCCCACAACAAAAAACAACCAAAAAATCCCACAGCATTTTTACTATTATAAGAACTGAATTGAAGACTGTTGCAAAGAGATATATGGGCAACACCACTGACATAATTTTAGTGGAAAAATGTACTATTTCATCTCTCAAAGAAAACAGAGGACTAAGAAAATAGCGTCAAGTAAATGTCTTTTAAAAGTGTACAGTTTTGCTTTGATCAGGCAATTAGTTTAAGAAAATTGCAAAAAGTTATTTGATCCTGCGTTCACCAACATAAGTTTTCTATTCCCTCACTAAGAATTTCCACGTTTTCTACTACCAGCCTGGTGTAGATTCCAAATATAAAGCAAGCCCAATTGATTGGATTGATGAAATTGATTTTTTTGAAAGGGGAAAAAAAAAAAAATCTTCCTTCAATTATGATAAAGGGTCTTAATATTTTCTTTAACAATCCAGAATTGTCACGCTTGACAGATTCATTGTAGTTAATTTAATTATATCTACATTTTCTGTTTATTCACTAAGAAAAACTTTTCTCAAACACTCCGTGAGTTTCTGCCAGCAGAGGCCAATTGACCTACGAAATATTTATCTTTTCTTTGTCTTCCTGCCACATGTCCCGGGCAAGTATGTACATTACATTCAGTGGACTGGGTTGCTGAAAATAAATTGAAAAAGTGTATTACAGAGGTTGAAAGTTTATTAAAAGTCATTCAGAAAACTTAAATGGAATCTCCTGTCACTGTTACCAAAGTATTAAGTGACAATCCTGATTATGCCAGAAACATAGCTTTAAGATTTTAATCATTTTACAGAACAGTGGACATGAGCGTGCATGCACACATGTGCAAGTACTCACGCACACTTTCTGCTACAGCTCCCATCTCCTGCCTACAGATATTTTTTTAATTGGTTTTTTGTTTGATTTTTGCTTTGGGGTTTTTGGTTTGCTTGTTTGTTATTGGGGGAGGGGTGGGGGTTGAGTGGGATGTTGACCTAAGAGCTATCAGGGCAAGCCAAGGAAAGTGCCTTTGAAGGAAACAATTACACTGAAATTATTATAATTGTGGGCAAACTCAATAAGTTATTTACAATAAAACAACATTAAAATTAAATAGGTTGGGAATAAATGGCCAAACGAAACCATTTTTATTTGAATCTCTTTACAATATAGGCAGGCATGGATAGACCTAGAAACAGGAGTTATCATAGAGATAAGCTAGGAACATGACTTAAAATCAGCATTCTGTATGAAATTGAATGACAACAAACTGCAGACCTAGACAAAAGTAGTACAATCAGACTAGCTAGAGTCTGCATATGAATTTATAAGTAAAACTGCACCTGTTACAATGCAGCTGTAGAAAACAACCACCAAATTGTACTTCAAAAAAAACAGAATAAAAGGCTCAAATTATATGGAGTTTCAATTTGGATTAAAACAGAAATCAGGATATTCCACTGCTTTGACAAAGGAATCACATTCTAAGGTCACTACTATGGAGATAATCTAACATGCTGTCATTCTCCATGGGTAATTTAGTTTATTAATTTGGCCATGGAATTCCATAAGCCACAGGCTTTGCAAAGAAAGCTGCAGTGTGAAGCCTGTAGCAGGTTCTCTGAGCCCTTTAATCACTCAGCAGAGCACTGTACCCAGGTCTGTAAAAAAAAAACAGGCGCAGCTGCCTGCATAGTGTGAGACTGGCATTCCCAATTAGCAGATTTAAAAAAGGTAAGGAAAAGGACTAGATTTTTGCCTCCAAAAGAACAGAGAAAGCACGACTCAACAGGTGGAAGAGGCTGGTCTCCTACCAGACAGAGAAGGACATAGCTCCCCGGCATGGAGGCATTCTGTGAAGTTGCTCTATCATCTCTTACAAAAATAAAAGACTGTGTCTGAAATCTCACATCAGAGTGGCTGTCCCTTACATGGCAGAAGGCCCAATCTATTCGCAGAGAGGTAAGAACAACAGCTTCTTTTAATAAATAAGCCACATTAAATAGAAGCAAGTCTCCCTAACTTGGGAAGAATTATTCTTCTGTAAAAAGAATAAGCAGGTTTTTCTTTCTAAGAATCCTGGAAAGAAAGAATCTTTTTTTTCATAGAATCTAGTTCCTTAAGAACCAGATTCAAAACCTAAATACAAAGAGAAAGCGTTAAAGTTCAGATGTCTTCCTAAAATAAATAAAGGATAAATAAGAGGAAATGATGTTTCAGATTTGTAAAGGGCAAATTCCAAGGAAAAAAATTCACATTACTAAGTCAGAAAAAAACCTGGCCTATCAACAACAACTACTGGAATTTCCAGATAGAAGACATTACACCTAAAATGTTATCATCTTCAATTATACAAGAGATCAATTTCCCTATTGTATTCTAAGATCAGTCTCTTTTTTTTTCTAACCAATGCAGTAGTCTTCTAAAAACCATTTAACTGGAAATAGGTCAACTTCAAGGGATTTCACAGGTATAAATATTCATTTACTACGTTTTTTTCTTCTAATATGACATACATATTAGAATACTACAGCAGAAAAAAGATAGTATACAGTTCCACCGTTAGGTGTTGTCTAGTCTGTGAAATAGCTTGCTTGCATTTTATTTTTGCGTTTTAGTGACCTCCAGTGGTTACATTTAAAACAAATTGCTGTTCACCAATTACCTGAATAAGAATACTATTTATTATTTTTTTTAAAAAAAAAAGTTAAGAAATGGGAAAATCATTAATTCTTCAAAACCCAACAAAATAAAGGTTTTTGGCATACAGTATATGATATATATATATATTATAAATAATAATATATAATATCTCTATATAATATAGATATAATATATATATATTAGCCTGTAACATGAGGATGAAACTTCTTTTCTTTCCTTAAGTTTTTCTGCTTCTTCAGGACCTTACGTTACTACTGCTTAACAAATCGCTTGAACAACGACAAAAAGGTTAATGTGCTGATTCAACCTCAAAGATTGAGGAACCATCCTTAAATAAACATATTAACTGGGTAAAAGAGAGTGGCAGGCAGAAATGAAGAGCCAGATTTTAACACCTAAGGCCCAGCAGTGATGTCCTGCATGAGTATCCATTAGGTCCTGTAGTACTTCAAAAGTACAAAAGAAATCAGAAATAACTGGATGAGTGCATAATGAGGTAACAAAGAGCTACAAAGAGGCTGTGACTGAGTGATAAAAATTGGAAAGAAAACTTGGTGTACATAGCATGGTATGCATACAGGGCAAAAGTAATTCCAGAATGACATCTTCACAAGCTCTGAACTGACATTTCACACTTGGAAACAAAATTTTGGGGCTATAGGACATAGTTCTGCTGAGGGATCACCTCTGCCTAACGGGTGTCAAAAAAAGGAAACAGTATTAGAAGTTACAAGGAATAGAAAAGGAAACAAAACAGAGAAACAACTATCAATATCAGTCATGTATCTTTAGTCTGTAAGACCTAGATCACAAAGAGGCATTTTAGATTATGTTGATTTGACCAGCTACAGCTTGGTTTTGACATTTCCTAAATCACAGCAGCCACCAAAAACCTTCAGCTAGAGCATCAGCTAGCTCATCTAAGGGTTAAATCATAGCATTATATTTTAATACAGTATATAATGCTGTTTAAAATGTTTGGTTTGTGGTTTTTTAAAGCATCACACAACATGCAATAGCTGACAGTCCACAAGAATGTTCAACAAACTCACAGGTTCACATAGTTCCTTTGCAGGGAGCAGTGGGGAACTCTGTAGATCAAAAATTCTTAAATGACTCCTTCCTACTTTTCCTGTAAATGAACTATCAAGTCTTGTGTACAAGCCTACAGTTACCTGATTTTAGATTACATATGCAAAAATAAAAATAAATTTGAAAACATGGAAATACTAGGATTCAATTTTTTTTCTTCATTCTAATTTTGTGTGAGCATTCTTTTTTTTTTTTTCATTCAGAAATATTACTTTGGGAGAAAAGAATTAAAATTCATGTAATAACAGTAAGCACAGTAGATGCCATTTGAACAGTATTATAACTAAAATTTTTTAATTTAAATAAGAAATACTTATTTTCGCAATGAATGTATATAAAATTAATTGACTTAAGAATGGGGCCAGAAAGTTATAATGAAAATTAGTTTTCCTTTCTAGACCAGTTTGAATGCCACCAGTCTCAGACTTAACTTTTGAAGTTAACTTTATTTTTTAAGTATATGCATATTTCTAAAAGTGCTAAATTACATTTGTGAACAACTTTTAAGTTCATATAAAAAAACCAAAAAACTGGAAACGTTTTGAATAAAGATAACGTTATAGCTCAATGTAAAACTATTTCAATCTTTTACATACATACACAAAGCAGACTATCATATATATTTTCTATGATGGAAACTGGGAAGCTAGGGAAACAATTGCTGAATATATTTGTGCTAAACACCCAAAAAAGCACCTAAAGCCCAAAGTTATATGGACATCTCTAAACTAATTTTGAGTTCTTTCACTGGAACTTTTAAGAGTTACATATCAGAAAAATTTGACACATGCAAAAGCACACTTAAATTGCAAGCTGGAATTAAATGGTCTTTCAATATTGAAAGACTTTGACCACGCTTCAGTGACTGCAACCATAACGACTCTTTCCCCACTTCATAACTTTACAAAACAAACAAAAAATGTTTTGAGTTCAGCTTTCCCTATGGAGCTGAAATGTTAAGCAGCACAGCAAGATAATCAATCAGAATCATTCTTAATATTCATTAAGAAGAAACCAGGGGGACCTGGAACAACAAAAAATTCTTTAGCTGCGTTGCCAAAAAGGTCAGCTATTAACCAATAACTGCATGTACCTACACACCAGATCTACACAGTGTGGAGGCATGTTTGCTACCTGCATTTAGCAGTTGTCTCTTACATTCAAACACTCATTACATTGAAATCACAACTTCACCTTATGACGTAGAAATATCACGCTCACACTTTAAACAGATACTAAATAGCAGATTCTGTCAAGTTTACACAATTTCTGAGCATGTCACATGCAAAAAAGGACAGTAAGTTCACTTTGTCCAATCAGCTTTCTGTTTAAGTCAACTACTGAGCTTGCAAAATGAAAATAGGATGAAAAATATTTTTCTTCTCCAAAGAAAATTACTTGCTTTTCATTACATGCATTCTTCAACAACTGTGAGGAATCTCAAATTAGCCCCATCTCAATTACTTTTTTGAAAAAAGGATTTCTAAGAATCAATTGTATATTTTTATACTAATTATATAATTTATATATAAAAATATATAAATAAAAATAAAAATATAAAATATATATATTCAGGATAACCAAATATGTCAACAGTTTCTTCTTGTTACACACATACATACACACACACAAGAAGTATGACAGTGACTACTTAATTTTCTGAAAAGAAGAGAAAAAGGCTAGAGTTTTATCACTAGTGGGTAGTTCTAGCACAGGTTGGTAAAGATCAGAACCACAACTATATACATAGAATAAACTCAGAAGTTTGTACATTTAATTAATTAAATTAATCACCTGAGAAAAAATAAAGCAGGATTAAAAAAAAAAAAAAAAACCACCTGCGAACATTCCTGACATAAAGAGTAAAAGCATTATCTAAACTTCCTCCCCCAACACCACCCCGTCAGCTCCCCCTAGCCCCCCCAAAAAAAGAGAAGGAAAGTTACCTCAGAAATAGGTACATTTTCTCCAAGTTCAGATGTATGTAATGCCAGTAAACCAATCACTCGAGCAACTTTGGCACGTCTGCATATCAAATAAACTGTTTGTAAGTGCATGAGGATTGTTTCAAAAATTTCACAAAACCTACTATGTCTTGTTTATATTTTACAAAGATTGCTAAGGGCAGGAAATATTTGAAGTGTTATTTACAGCTCACATTTTCTTCTTATTTGCTTTTTCCTTGGATCATCAAATTATTTCAGTATTTCAGCTGAATTTAGCAATAAATTGACACATAAAGGTATTTCCTTTAGCACTTAAGAGTAAAGATTCTTTAGTTTGCTATAGTCTCACTAATCAGTCACGCTCATGATCAGTTTTCTTGTAACACAGAAAATTCCAATAGATAATTTTAAACTCTTCAGTATAGCTGACAAAACAGAAATGAAATCTGTATCAGCAAATCAGTTTTAAATGTTTCATTAAAATAAAAATTAGAATAATAAAATCAGTATCTATGAAACAAACAGCAGGGGGCACTACCACATTGAACTATTTCTGATGGGCATTTAAAGAAAAGCTACCATTATCATTATTTTGCTACTGTTATGGAATGAGTTGGATTATTCAGTGATTTTAAGCAACACTATTTGATACACTAAATCATAACTTCCAGATAAAATTTTAAAGATTTTTTATAATCTTGGGTCCTGTAAAATAGCAATATATTAATTCAATGCTGAAAAAGTTCAATCTTCTATATGCCTTCATACTGCTAGTCAGGTACCACAGCAGTCTGACAGGCTAAAACATTCCTCAAATACACTGTTAAAGAATATCTTTAATCAAATTCAGTGCTAATTCTGTACTAAAACAAATTAATGTAAAGTAACTGTTACTTACATATCCCAGTTGGTGGCTGCACGCAGCTGCTGTATCAATATAGGAAACTATAGTTTAAAAAAGAGAAACATTAGTGTATTTCAGTGATCTGATATATTCCAATGATAAACAAAACAAAACAAAAAAAATCAATGTATCACCAGTTTCATAAAAATTTATTTGGATAATATTTGCAAAAAGTATTATCATAGACAAATACTGTAGATATCGACTAAGTGTTCACAAGAAAAAGGCCGAGGGTAAAAATATTTCTTTCTATATTCTCACCTTAAACTACACTGCTAATTAGTTTGCTAAAAAATGAACATATTTTTAATTATGAATAACACTTTGCAGAAGAAAAAACTCTGATGCTTTCATCTACAAACACAGAGATTATCATATAGTCTAACCCAACAAGTATTTAATAAATTTATTTTGTGAGAATGGACAAAAATAGTTGGTAAAACTAGAATAATTCCTGGACTGTCAACACACATGATCAGCCACTTATGAACAAAATTGCATAATTACTAAATAATTTTTAAAATGTCCTGTTAATGGCAATTCAGTTATTGGATTACTGTCTCCAAAAAAATTCTCCAGTGTTAATGGAATATAACTTCTAGCAATTGTGTTTCCTGTTTTCACTAAAATTCTTCGGCAGTAGACCTACTATTGCTTCCAACCTAAATATTCTTCACTGAATTTTTCTGGCAGTGCAATTTTTGTCTTTAATATCTCTACATCCAACAATGACGTGTCAGAATATGACTTAGGTGCATTAGTATAAATGTAGGAGAACAAGGTAGTTTACTTTTTATTAATTAAACTGAAAAGCGTGTATCTCAGGATGGTCTCTGTGATGCTTTTATATAATGGGGAAAATACCTCTATGTCTCTTCTGTACATGCAATACTCTGAAAAACATGTTAAACCACTACAGAGGATACTAGTAAAATTGTTTGGTAGAAAATGGTTACTGAAAAGTGAAACTGCCATTTAGGTATACACTAAAAAAGACTCTTCAGAGAATACGCTCACTCTCTGAAACTTGAAACTGCTTAATTAAAAGTTTACTGTATGTTTTTTAGAAAGTTTCTTACTATTCTTTACAGACATATAGCTAAATAAAATTGATTTAACAATTCAAACAAACTTTTTTCAGTCTTCTCTGTCACTTAATGATTTACAAAAACTAACATTTCATCATATGTTGCTTCACACTCTCTATCTAGGTTAGTTTTTACTCCAACCTTTTTACAAATACAACAAATCTGTAAGTAAATGTATCTGAAATCTAAAAGAAATATTTATTTTCCCCTCACCTCTTTAAAAAAAAAAATTACATGGATTTTAGTAAGGGTTTTTTTTCATTGTTTTGTACTTAACTTGCCATATTATTTTTGTCAGTGCACCAATGATCTCTTGAACTATAACTAAAAGCATCTAATTTTTCCTACAACGGCAAGTAAACCATATTGATTCCTTCAAAGCTTTATTATTTACCAGCTGAGAGCTAATTAGCCTGCTTGCAATCTCCTTGTGGACAGCCACAGTACACAGATAGTACAGTAAGTTCAATTTAGAACGCGCTGCTCCTGTATTCTTCTCGGTGGAATCAAGCAGTGAACATACTCGTTGCAAGAAGTCATTCCAGTCCATGTCTTTCATAGATGATAACTTCTCAGCTAACCATAAGAAGCAAAGAAGTAGTTAAAGATAATGGATCTTTGATGTTGCATTAACACACTAGAAAGTAACATCAGCATTAATAAGTTCCAAAGTTTGAATCTAATGGTAAATCTAGTACTTAAAACATTAAACAACCATGTTATAATGTCTGAAAATTATATAAATTTTAAAAAGTAGTAAGAAGAGAAACAAAGCATAAAAATGTAGCAATAAAGCCTCAAAACAACTTCATTAAGTAAAAATTCATCACCATCACATTTAAGAAAGGCAGTAACTGTTGTCCTTAAGCATTACTAATTCTTAACAAAGTGCAGTTTTTCATTAGAGTAAATCTGAGGCAAAAACTAAAGTCAGCCAGAAAAATCTCCTCAGAATCAATAAACTGAAAAAGTGTATAGTCAGTCATATAGGCAGGTATCCATCTAGTTAAGCCTTAGTAGTATCAGAACATAGATCACTTCAGAAGGAACGTGGAAGAAGCCAAGTCACTAGGATGATTAATAGAAATCCTGTGGCTCAATTCACTGACCAGCGTGCATAAATAGAGATTTTTCCAAAGACTTCCTTATCAGGCTCAGTGGATAACTTCACTCTAGCAGCCATACATACTCTCTGTTAGTTGTTTATTAGTAACTTATGTGCCATCCTGATATGCTCCAGTACAGAATATTTAAGAGTATGTCTTCTGTCTTCTACTCCAATTTTACACTGAAGTAACAACACCCCTTAATGAAGGCAATTATAATTTATGCTAGTAAATGTGAAAAGAGGTTTGGATTTCAGGCATTTGGCTTATTTTCCATACTGTCTTTAATCTTTATTGATGATTACTTTCCATACTGTCTTTAATCTTTATTGATGAGCACCATCAAATTCAGGGCCTTCAAAAACAATCAGAAAGCTGTCCAGAAAAAAAAACCCTACAACCCTGAAAGTGTTACAGCCATAAAAATCCACTAGCTCATATTAAATAAATATAGATAACAATAGTTAAAACATATCAGAACATCAGTGTGATAATTTAGCTACTTAAATGCAATATGAAATAAAATAACATCCCCTTAGACACATGAATCTGGTAATTTTTGTCTAGGATGTTAGCCAAATCAAAAATATTTTCTGTTACTACAGCCTTGATTAGGAGACTGGGGACGTTTTCTTCCTTTTTCAACTATAAAATTTCTTCAACAAATTAACTCTCCAAAATACATGCCTCATAAAAGGAAAAAAGTAACTTTTAAGTCTAGGAAGAGGTGTTCTGTGAATTCTAGGACTGCATATCTCACTGATAGCCCTCTTCAAGCACAATAAAGTATAATATTTCATTAATACAGACTAGAGAAAAATTTCCAGTGGAAGAAATGTTACTCTCATGACCATGAGCAGCCTTTTGTTTTCAGAAATAACAGCAGCGTTTCTAGACACTAAAAACTAACAACAACAAAAAAACAAACCCCTAACAACTTCACACTGTCTTTTGGGACACAATCCCCATATTTCATCATTAAAAGTGGGACTGGCAAGACTGCCTAGTATTATGGCTGATCAACACTGCACATTTTAAGATTCTGTTTTCATTTGCTTCTCTGCCTTTGTCAAATTTTAATCTATTTGGTTGAATATTTCAGTTAAAATATGTGTTTTTACAAAAAGTAACACAGGGAAAAATATTTGCTGTTTTTCCCACACTAAAACAGGGTTGACTGTCTCATTTTAAAAGCTTTTGAGCATGGGCTTGTAATTTAAGAAGGCAGTAGAGAAAGGAAGGGCACATAACAGTACTTGAAAAGTCTACTCAAAACTGGTATAGCTAAATACTTTACAGATGCAACTTCAGTTTCAGAAAAGTTATGAGTTCTGCAACTGTGGCAGCTCATAATCTGCAAGAGCTACAGATCCTGTAATAGTTACACCAGCATATGCAGAACTTAGGTTTTAACAACTTCAGCAAATCCATACCTGAGTGTGCTGGCATATGTAAATTTTTCAAGTCAAATCTAATTGGTATCTGCTTCATTATCTGGAAAAATAAACAAATATTACAACTAGTTTTAATACATTCCTGGAAATCTCTAAGTAGTTGAACGTGAAAAAATAGATGCAAATATTGTACAGGATGGGTGTACAAACCACTGCTCATTACTAAGGCATCTTCCATTGATTTCTGGTATGTATTTCTTCCAAGCAGATACTTAAGATTTAACTGTTTTTAATATAATTGTTAATATTTCCATTTAAGGTTGTTTTTTTTTTAATGGGAATATAAAATGAATGGATTTTTTCAGTTTACATTTTTATCTTACTTGTATATGGAAAAATATTTGCATTTGGTTTTCAAAAGCTACAAAAAGGAACTGTGCAGCCGAGAGCTCATGAAATGTTTTAACAATTAATTGCCACACAGTAAATACATATATATACACACACTACATCATTCTAGAATATAAAAGGTCACATTAACAGCAATCACTCATATAATTACTAAAAAGCTATGAGGCTTTTTTTCCCCATACCACATCATTTTCTGGTACATTGTGAAATTGGATGACTGCTCAGTGACTGAACATTTCAGTGAATTTTTCAGTAAATAAAGCATGCGAAAAAGGCAACTGTATACTGGAATTTAGCCTTTGACAGATGAAGCCTAGGTGTAACCGGAGAGCTATTTTCTAAAGAAAGTTTTCAGTTCAATAGATCTGCAGAACACTGGGAAATTTTACAATATAACCAGACATTTCGGCTTTTAAAATTCTGCCAGCACCTAGTAAATCCCTTTTGAAATTAAACTGTAAACTCTTCAGCTTTACCAGGTGTCAGTATCATCCGTTAGTCTGAAGATCGCCAAGTATTCAGTGACTCTGATTACATGTGCCTGCAATTTAGTGGGTTATTTCGCATTAATTCCAAGCCTGGCATTGCATTGGAAGGGGATTAGCATCCATGTGCACATTAGTAGGTACACTTACCCCTGATCTCATCTCTCATACTTGCAGTAAGAAGAGAAGCAGGGATAGGCTAAGGCTTTGTGTCAGAGTCCTGAGACAGAACTGAGAATTTACAGAGGTGCCATTCAAATGCATAATTACCTTTGAAATTCTCCACTGGCAACTACATCCTCCACCCCAAACACATTAAAACAGTATTATTGGGTAGTTACTTTATCTAGCTGTGTAAGATGTTTAATTTTTGAGGGTTTAGGAATTCCATTATAACAAAACAAAAAAAGTTGTACTAAAGCAATACATTAACTAAAAGCTGTAAGACATACTTAATGAGATAGATACTCACTTCCAATGACAAGCATTGCATTTCCTGCATCCACCACTTACTGAATGAAGTTGCTAAAATTACAACTTTCTTTTTTTTTTTCCACAGAAATAAAAGGAAGACTAAAGGGGCTCTTGCCTATCATTCCTTCTACTAATACTACACATGTGCCCATACTCGCACATTATATTGCAATTGCAGTGCAGAGCTCTGATTCTCTTTTGGTCTTCCCTTTGCTGTCAAGCAAGTGTCTCTGCTCAAGACACTCATCACAAACTGTTACCATGTTGGGATCCATATGCCAGAAATTGAATGGCCATTTCCTGTAACATCAGGTCTTCTTTTCCAAAGAAAAGAAGTTCATATTTATTAGAAACATTATCACACCTAAAATTTAAAGAGTAACAAAAATTATTCTGTAAAGGTCCAACTCCTAATCTAGAAGGCTTCATAGATGGCCTTGTTTTGAGTATCCAAACCCACAGTTTTATCCATTTAAGTAACAGATATCAGAGTTATCAGAAAACAAATCTACAAAAGCACCAAACACAGCAGTTAGTAGGTTTGATTTCTTGTAAGACATTATTTAATATCAGTATTCAACCCCAAAATAACTCAGTTCTCCAAATTAGCAACACAATAGGATTATAAAAAGACTGCCAAAAAATTGCATGAGCACTTGCCAGATGACTGGGTGGAACTGTTTTAAAATGAGAATTATAAAATACAGGGAAAGAGTTTTGCCCTGATTAAAGTTTTATCTGCAAAAATAGCCTCACCCACAAGTTCCTGAATCTTATATTTCATTTTGCTATACCTTTGGATTGTCAATGATTGGTGTTATGATAAGATCAGACTCAGTGTAAATGAGCTCTTTCAATGTTGACTCCATATCCTGCTGACTTGAGCACATATTTTTAGCCTAGAACAAGAACAAAGTTGTTTTTTAAAAACTGTTTTGGGAAAAAAATAAAAAGTTTACATTTATTTCCAAAGCACTTCATTTCAACATTATACCACACAGTTTGGCCATGTAGAAAATATATTCTAAATTACTTATTATTTAGTTAGTAGCAGACAGGGCCAGCTAAAAATTATAATAAACACATTGGAAGAAAAAGCACTGGGTCCAAAAAGTAGACTGTGAAGAAAGAAGATAGAATTATCCCTTTTATACACTGGGGAAAAAAAAGGAGACTAAGTATCTTACATCTGAAGTGCTGCAATTTTTTTTCTTTTTTCCCCAAGTAACTTGCACACTGTAGGAGCTGCTTTCCTATTATAATTATGGAAGGATGGAGAAGACAGTTGGCTTTGCCATAGACTCCAGGCTAAAATTATAACTATGAAGATACCACCCCCCCCAACATTATTTTTCCACTCACCTTTTTCAAACATGAATCTCTTTGTGGAGAATATTGGATCGGGGCAGTAGCAGCAGCATTACTTCCTTCTACTGCAGTGTTAGTTCTAGGTGTGGGACGAGAACTTAAACAAAAGAATGAAAAAAAAGAAAAAAATTAAAAAAAAAGACTACAGATGAGTTTCACTGCAAACTATATATTTACTGCTCTTTTGAAACTTCCATGCCATACAGTAAACTTTCAGAGCTGACAAGCATAAATGATGCAATGCCTGAAATAAACATGAACTTAACTTCCTGTCTTTAACTATGTCCTGACAAGGTTAGGATTTGTTTGTCAGTTCGAAATGGGAAGGACTATGTGGTTTGGTTGTTGTTGTTGTTGTTGTTAAATGAATGCAATTTGATTATTTTCTCATGCACTGTTGCTCTCCAAACTGGATGCTAAAACATTATCTTAATTCCTAATAACAAGCAACATACATAGAAAGAGAACTAATCTGATAAAAAAATTGCCATTTATTTTCTTATTCTCTTCTGACTGCCAACTCTTAGCTAGGTAATGAGAAATAAAACCTGACTAATTCTCCTGTATTAATGTGAACTGGGGTTACTTTTCGTTTTTTCTTTTTAAAAATTTTGTCTGCTAATTTGACAATAAAGAAAGGAGAGACCAGAACACTGCAAATTCACAATTTTCATAAAGCTGCTAGTGAACTTGGGGTTTATAGTATACACTAATTCAAATTAAAGTGTTTCAAATCGACTTTAGAATTAAAGTTGGCAGGCCAGGAAACTAATTTAATCAACTCCAAATGCAGGCGTTTTCTTGATTAGCAGAAAGTAATATACACATTGAGTTGTGAATCAGCTTTATTAGAAAAAGCAAGTACTTGAAAAACACAAACACCAAACAAAATTAAAGGTACTTATGAAAATCAACAATCAAATCACTAACATATTCTTATTGGTGTCTTTTGATATAAAGGCAGCTTTTATCTACTTTCGAGACAGACTGAAACTTATAGGGCACAATGAAGGAGTGCCAAAATATTATCTACTAGCTAGATAAAACTACGTTTTTTTGAAGTCCTAATTCTTATGGCAAAAAAAATGTATCAGGATCTGCTTGGAAGTTTAAGCAGTCTTATTTCCTTAATGAAAAAAAAAAAATATTTCTAGCTAGAAGGCTGAACAAATCATTCCAGGTTCCATACTTCAAAACATGTATTAAACATGTTGGGTTTTTTTCCCAAACCTAGCTGCTTTCATATGTATTTGAGATACAGAAAATTTTTCCTACTTTTCCATTTCCCAGCTGGTTTCTCAATTTGAACTAGTTGAAATTACTAAGACTTATTCCCTTTGCACATGTAGAAGAAGCTACTGCTGTTAAAAGCAGATTAACCACTCCAGCAGCTAAGTAAATTCTGGTGCCAAGTCAAGAGCTTACTTTCACTTCAGTGTTTTAATACTTTAGTAAGTAACACCTGCTGCTTTGAGAAGTTAAATCATCAAAACAAAGAGAATTTCAGAAAATATTTTTAAAACTGTTATTACATTTCAAATTTCACATTAAAATAAGTGTACTTATCATGAAGTCTGCTGTTAAAAAAGAAGTGCTTTTTCCTGACAGTTTCGATTATATGTTGTTATACCAAGTGTTTGTAATGCTATTGTAGCCTTTCTTTTCAGCAGACTCCTAAAGCAAAGAGTAAATGCTATTTTAAATTACTAACAGTATGGGTTTAGTTGTGATGATAGAAGTTATAAGTGAGATGAGAAGAAACACTTTATTAAAACCAAGTGAAATTGCTGGAAAAGTAGAAACACTATCATGTACGAAAATCCCTATTCCAAGTTATGCAAGAAGCTTGAAAGATTATTAAGATTCAGACTGGAATATTTCTGCCTGATGATAATGAGACAGTCTATTTGACTAGATAACCTTCTTGGCTTGAAACCTACTACAAACATTCAGAATCAGGCCTCAACTAAAACAAATCACTGTTAAACCAATCACTTTTTTATTTAATATCTATTTACTACTTGGTAGATAGTTACCAACAGCTTGCGATGAAAAGCTGCAGGCAGAATTTATTTGCAGATCTTGAACTGAATGCTTATCCTTGTGTATTTAAAATAAACATACTCTCATATATATATGAAGTAAGAAGGAAAGAAAGTTCTAAATAAATTCCTCTGTTTAGACAGACAACAAAAATCAAAAGTCTACTTCTAAAAATTAGTGTAATAAAGCCATTAAAGCATTGCTTTAACTATACACATTGCTTTTACAACTCTTCAAAAGTGTCTGAATATTAATTAAATTAGTGATAGAAAATTCCAAAGGAGACACACTAACAATATGTTACAAATAGAATAATAAAATATCTGAAGAGACCAGGGTGGAGCAGGGGGGAACACAACAACATACAGGGTTTCAAGGTTTTCATACCTGAGAAGAAATATGGATTCATTTGATTCACCACCAACTGCACTTTTTGGGCGCAATTCAGTCTGAGTTTCTACTGAAAAGAGAACATGAACTTGCATTCATAAGTTAAAACCAAATAAAGCATAGGGAATATGCGTGTTGGTAAGAATGACAAAGTTGACAGGACAAAATAATTCCAAATAACATAATGAACAATATTACCTATTTTGAAAGAATTGCTTGGTAGCTTATTATCTGCTCTTGAGGATGACAGGTTATCTAGATTTTTATGAGTATCCACTGGCTCTTTGGCACTCCAACACACTGATAAGACTGTGTTTTCACTGCTGTTTAATAAAAGATACCAATCACACAGATTTAAAAAAAAAAAATTAGAGAGGGATCCTATCTATTATTTGTTGCACCTATTAGCATACAATTCACAGCTGTCATTCTCTAGAACAGACTATTGTAATATGCATTACACATATTTATATATTAGTTATGACAATGATGAAAAATAAGTTTACAGCAAATGACTGAGAATATTAAAAATTCTCTAGCTCCCTCAGTAGAAGTTGCATGAAAGAAATTAGAAAAGTTAAATTATAACCCCATCATACCACAGCTACAAAAAAACCATTAAAATCTTTATTGGAAAAATCTTTACAGGAAAAAGTCATAACAAACCTACTTCTAATAATCTAGGCTACAGACTTCATTAAGATCAATACAAACTAGCATTCTTTTGTAAAATGATTTATACATCACACTTAATTGCAAGTTTATTGATTTTGTTTGTTTGTTTGTTTGTTTTTTTAATATAACCCTCTATTATTCACATGGAACTGGGTCATATAAACTTCCTGAAGGCTCTCCAGGATATCAAATGTTAATCAAACTCATATTTTGAAGAAAATAGATACATAGGCCTCACAGATGGAAAAGAAAAAGTATTGAGCTTCTTTTGCATGTCAAGCCAATGCCCTACATTTTTCATATTCGTCAGTTAGTGCAAACCTCAGTGGATAATTCAGAGGCGTTAGAAAACCCTCAGAAGTAAGGTCAAATAGCCCAATATTTTGTAGGAGATTAAGATTCTCCCGATTCTCTGAAGATTCTTCAAAGATGAGCATTGTTGTGGAAGCTGAAATAAGTCTTGCTAAAACCTTGAATAAATTCTTTGTGGTATAAACTTTAAACTTTGATTTCTTATCTGCCTTGCTGGTGAAAGCAGTAATAAAATTAAAAGACAGAGAGTTGTATCTCAAACCAGAATAAATGTTAGTACAAAAATACTGCACTACTGGTATCAGAAATGGGTATTAAACAACAGAAGAGAGAATTTTAAAGTAGACAGAATGAAAAAATGTTCAGCATTCTAGAAGAAATCTATTTTCACATTAGTCCCCTAGATTGGAATCTAAAATATCTTACAAATATTTAGAACAAAAGAACATAAAAATCAACACTAAATATTCTAACTCAAAACTAAAAAAACCCAAATCAACAGCAAGGTAACAGGAGTTTTGAAGAAGCCTAACTTTTTAATACATAGAACCCATTTTCCCAAAAGGTTTGGGGTTTTCTGCAAGTATAGCAGTGTGGAATATTACAAATTTAGAAAAAAAAAACCATTAGATTAATGCTTTATGTCATAAGCAAAGAATGTGGGTCAGTTGCATTTGAAAGGATATAAGGCTGAATCACAAATCTAAGATGCCATACTGATAGGCTTTGTGATGCTCTAAGCCTAATGCACAATAACATACAAAAAAATCTCACTAAAGATAAAACATCCATACTTATCATGTTTTGAAAGCTTTTTTGAAAGTAGAACAAGTAAAATTACTGTGCATCATCGGTATATCAACAAATAAATAAAAATGAGAGCAGTTAGTTCAGAAGTAAATTTTAACACATTCTGTAGCTGGGAGGAAGGAGTCTGTTGAAAGCAAACAGTGTAATAACACTAATAGGATAGTGCAATTGCTAAGCATCCAGGACTGTTCACTGAATGGTGTAAAACTCCATTCACTAATTAGTTAACCACATACAAATCCTAAGCAAAATTCAAACCTGAGAAAATTTACAGAAACACACTTAATTTTTTTTCTGCTTGTGTTTACTATAAAAGAAGCATTCCTTGAATATTCAGTACCTTGAGCTTGTGTCCCGGCTGTCTGCAGAATCACCGCCACAATGGCAAAGGGATCCTTTCCAGAATGGATGCTGCAACAGGTCTGTCCAATTCAGCCTTTTGAAAAACAACAATCAAACTCAAAAAGAGTTGCAAACTACAGCTCCACAGAGAGATACCAGACTAGGTTTTGAACCTAGTGACTCTACAGAGCAATTAATCCTGTTGTTTGCTTTTATTTGGTCAACAAATAAGTTTTCTTACAGGACAAGTGTTTTGCCTCAAATCAGGATGGCTAACGCACACTACACAGAGGTAGGAGAAACTGCATAGCCAATCCCAATATTTAAGTTATCTGAGCTACCCTAAAAATTATAATCTTATGTTGTTATATATAGAGAGAGTTCTACTGTTATATATATATATATAAAAAAATATAGTTGTATTGTTAAATAACTATATCAGCTATAAATCAAAGCCTCATAAAACAGATGTGCCTATTGCTCTGGAAAAGCAAAGCCATCCAATTTTAAAATCACCCATCATTTCTATTATAAAGATATCTATCTAGCAAATAAATAAATAAATAAATTTAGCGAATAAATAAATAAAAAACCTTAAAGTATTAATTCTGTATATCTTCATATAAGAAAAAGCACGATTTGCTCTTTTATATGAGGGATTAAATGATTTTTTGCATTCTTTGTCATCTACAAAATACTATACATACAGTATCATAGCAATTATTTTTTCCAGAGGTGAAAAAAGACACTGTAAACAACTATCATGGATTAGATTGTTTACCTTTTCTGAGGATCCTTTTGAAGCAACCCATCAAGCAAACTAATGAACTCAGCAGAAGGTTTATCAAAACCTGAACCTGTAAATAGAAGCACTTGAGAAGGTAGGTATTGGGCAGCAAAAACAACTGTCACACAAAGTAGATCAAATCACTATCTAAAGATCATGCTAAAAAGTTTCTTTTAATAGTAATTTCATCTGAAAAAAATCTGCATGAGTGAAGAATCTTAAATATGCACTCTTTGCATTGCAAAGCATCCTCAAAAAAATCAAAAGCCAAACAACCAAACAAATCACCAATACTCAGTTACTGAATTATTATTATTAAAATTTAAAATTTATTTTAGTTTTTAAAAAAATAAATTTTAAAATTAAAATCTAAAACTATTAATTTAAAATTAAATTTAAAATAATTAAAATTACCCTCCAATTTTAATATAGCTATTAGCAAAAAATAAAAAGGAGTTGAAATCTGCTTTGTTTTTAATTTAAAATTAAATTTTCCCCAAGCATGATAACTTAAAGAGGACCATTGTTGCATGCCATTATACAAAAGAGCTTTCCAAAATCCATATTTAACTGAGAAAGGTCCTACTTCTGAGAGCTCAGAAGTATGAAATACACTTTATCCACTTCAAAACCAAAATCTCTCTTAGAACTGAATCAAGTAACAAGAGTTTTAATTCTACAGGTCACCATTTTCACCACATTACTATGAACTGAAAACAGCTACTAATATTCAAGGGTCTCCACAAACACCACTGGTGCCCAGAATACATGGGATCAGAAATTCCGTCCCAGAAGGTATATTTACTTTTAATTCTTAACATTAAATGATATGCTTGTCTGTCAAAAGGGAAATAAGCATTCATTGTTAATGGGGGAAAAGTTCTTATCAAAGGAAGGCAATAGTAGCATTCACTTTGGACAGCTGATTCCTGTAATGGGCCTCAGAAGTAGTAGTGCGGAACAAAACTTTAACTTTGTTAAGTATTACTCTGATTTGATTCACAAAACAGTAACAGAATGCTACCCTCTGGTCTAGGTGGCAATGGATCTTCATATAAAATCTTTTCGATTGATTCAGAAAAGCTGTCCGAGAAGAATGGTGATCTTCCTACAAACAAACAGAAGTGTATTTCACAGATTAGGCAAACTTCAAAATGTCTCAGGTGCAATGACAAGCAATGAGTTCATTTTCCTAAGGAAACATCTGAAGAAATAAACACCTTCAGCCTGATGGAAGTCACCATGATAGCCCTGTATGGATCAGCAATAAGACAACAACAAGAGAAGGTCTAGGCAGAAATCTTAATGTCCATGTAACTATGTTGATCCAAGAGATCAACGTATTGTTTAAGACTTCAGAAAGTTGCACTGTAATGCTCTTTTGTGATTAAATTTTCCTTCCAGGTGCAGCCAATACTAACAGCTACTTTATCTGCAGGAAACCAAATTATTCTAGTTTTACACTAGTGAAACAGTTTTCTCATTCAAATGTCAAAATAATGCACCCAGAGTTTAATACTGAGGAGATAAAAAATGTTATACCATCAGAATTGGAGGACTGCTATAATTTTAAATCATAGTATTTAAACAATACATGTTGGTTAATATAATATCTAGATCACAGTCAAAAGAACAATTTAACAGTATTAATCCACTTACTATTTGATAAAGACCCCTCCCTCTTTTCTTTTTTAAGTACAGATAGTATATTCTTCAAGAACTCTTTAAAACCTGTCTGAAGTTTTTCTGTGTCTTAACTCCCTAGGAAGTTAACAAGAATTTACTCTGGGACCATGACCTATGTTTCCATTATCAAAAATATTAAATAGATACCCAAACGTACAACCTGAGAACATTTCATAAAGTAAGCATCCCAAGGACCACAGATCACTGGCTTTGGAGAAGTCTTCTCCCTTTATTGCTTCTGGAGCTGTGTACAACGGAGAGTCTACAAAATACAGTATGTATAATGCACTTGGATTATTCATTCAGCATTTATCCCGTTCAACACTTCAAACTTTGTCTCCACAGTTCAGTGAGTTAGGGGTTATTTTCACTTACTATAAGAACACAGATACCAAATCTAAGTAGTTGTGAAGGAACTTCTCTCCTATACTTTTACTGAATTATGTAGGATTGTATACACTATTTTGTTATTTCACTTCTACTAACAAAGCTGACATGTGCTACACTTTCCTAACACAGAGATTCATGCAAAGAATGTTTTGACATGCCTTGACAGCTTCCAGAGCCAAACAAATTAAGCAGAATGGTAAACAACATAATTATCATGTGAGTAACAGAAATAATTAATTAAAGCAGGTTTGGGTTTTTTGTTGTTGGTTTTGGGTTTTTTTTTCAAGCTACCCCAAGACATAAACCTTCACAAAATTAGAAACTCTGTTACAAAACCAAAGTAGCTAGCCAACTAGATCACTGATCTAAACTAGTTACAGCTATTTTCACACTAAAACACCATGAAAACATCACATATCAAAATATAGCACCTTATTCACAACCCCCTTTTGTCTTGATGTAGAAAAAGAAACATATAATTCCTATTGCTACAGTAGTTCCCATGTAAACACTAACTCAGTTCTCAATCTCAAAAAAAAATACACAAACTCAGCAAAAGTGTCAATTTCGTAGTCCTTTAAAAAGTTTATTTTGGATTCTTTTGTTCTTGGGTTTTATTTTTTTAAATGACAAAAGGTCATTAACTATACACGTCAAAAAAGCTGTTGTGAAAGGCCACAGGAAAGAGATTAGATTTGTATTTCTTCCTGAATAAAGATCTGTTCTTGGTCTTAGTATTTCCAGTGTGGACTTTCAGCAGGAGACAGCAAAGTATTAAGAAAACTCTCTTTGTTCACATAAAACATTGTCAAGAATTCCACCATTCCTGATAACAGTAACTGCTATGACACATCATTATCTTGGAAATAGAGGTCTGTGAGATGGTCTGAGATAATGACTAATAAAAGATTCAGAAAATTAAAACCAAGTTTCTGACCTTTTCTTATTTGATGAAAAAATAACAGTATTTGCAGCCTACTGCATCTACATGGATCTGCCTGTTGAAACAGTAACTTTCTCATACTTTAAAAAGAAATTATCATTCTTAAGTAAAAGGTACTGAAACAGTTGAGCCTCAAACTGGAAATCACTTCAGACCATTTGCATTAAAAAGGACAATGCAAGTACAGCACTGTAAAGTCTCCAATGAAAGAAGTAGCAGTTCTGTGTAGTACTTACTTAATTTTGCATATATGTTTAACATAAAGTTCACAGAATTTAATCCTAGACCATAAAAAGAGCATCTGCAGCACAGACTTTTTAGAAGTCCATAAATAATTCCATGGCTCAATTTTTTCTGAGAACAGGATTAATTTTAAATCCATTTTCTTTATCATATATCCAGTATCAGTTATTTCTTCATTCTCCAATTACTTTGTTCTTTGAGCTAAAGAACATGAAGCATTACTGGCTTTGGGTAAGAATGATTGTTCTTGCAGCTCGAACCTAAAAGGAGGCAGGGCCATCCCAGGCCACGTGGGACTGCTTTGGAACAGCAACTATTTACAGCTGTTGCAGTTAACAATAATCAACTTCAACAACTTCATAATCTGAACACAAAAGGTTGTAAACACATGATTCTTTTTGTGACTTTCCTTAAACTTTTTTTAAATACATCATCTTATATCAACTAAGTACCAGCAATACAATTTCATCAGTTAGCAAAGCCAGTCAGTTTGAATTCTGAATGTCCAAAGTTTTAGTGATCTTCCATAGTTTTCATCAAATAACAATAATTATGCCTCACCAACAAATCCAAACAAAAAATTAGTAATTTTTAATGAATTAGCTACCTTGAAACATTTCAGATGTCATTCATATATGCGGTTTGGTTTGGATTTTGTTCATTTGTTTGTTTTGGGTTTGTTGGGATTTTTTTAATTATTGAAATTTTACCTTTTTTCTGTGAAGAGAAAAAAAATCAAGAACAGCTCATAAAATAATGAAAACGTACTCAGGATAGACAGACCTTTAGAACATTAAACCATACTGCAGGGATTTGATGCCAAGCTGCAAAAAGAAATCTGAACCAAACCACCTCCAGTTATGTTATGTTATGTTGAAAATTTGTTATACAATTATACTACAGTCTATAATCACCTACATCAGAGCTTCAATCCAAAAAATAACCTGAAGTCTATTTACAAAAATATCTATTTACAAAAAGCATTAAAGTCATGAGTTGTTAATATGTCATACATTGTATGAGAGACAGAAGTATATTTTTTCCAGCTCTTAGTTAAACTGACTTTGTGAAACTTAAAATTATCACTATATACTTGTAAATACAGTTTATTTTCTTTCTATTTACTTGCAGGGTGTCGTACCCTCTAAGTTATGATCTCTGAACGACCTTCCTTAAGAGCTAAACTTTGTTTTTGAACTTACTTAAAAAATTCCCCATACGCAGGATATGTTAAACCTACTTACAGAAAATGTACAGATCGTACTTTCTGTTATAAAGACATAGGCAAAAACATTAATCTTTACAAACGATAATACAACAGAATTAATTATCCTGTTGCCCTAGAAATTTAGTCAGCCCCAACAGAACAATAAACATGCATTTTATTTCAAGCTCTTCTCTCCAAATTGCTTGCCACAAAGGTTTTTTCCAGATCTCATTCTGTCCCTTTGGTATTAGTTAGTTTGGGCTAGTAAAAATATCATACCTCGAAACCTATTTTTCGGGTATCTTTGTGGATTGCTTTCACTGACATCTGCTTCGCCTTCTTCAGATCCAACTAAAGAAAAAAATTCTTCCAAGTTTTCACCATCCACTTTAGCCAAGCAAAAATTACTGAATTTCAAAGTACCAGGCCCTTCAAGCAGAATCTAGAAGAAAAAAGAAAATCCAGCATACAAGTATCATATACTAAAACTGATAAATTCCCAACACAAAGTATAAAATAATTTATTTAAAAAAATAAATCACAACCTCAAAGCATTTAAGTACATATACATGATCACTATAACTGAAAGCACTGAATTTTTTTTCTAAGTCACCACCAATAGTGTCTTCTTTCTTATAACCACAAAACTCCAGCATCTCACAACGGAACACTTACAAGGTGTTTAATGTGCACTTTTGTTTACTCACTATTAAATCTAAATGAACAACGTTACTACAGAAAATAAAGTAAAATTATAGTAACCCTGTATAGGAAAATAAGTGTAGTAAAAAGAAACTTCACTTTATTTAAGGACAAAAATTCTATTTAGCAGAAAATTCTGAAGATTTTGTCCAATGGTGCAGAGAGTTTTCTCTATGTGGTCACTGCTTATTCTTGTAATTAATAGCTTCACAATCCCAAAAATATTGTTTGGAGAACTCTTCCATCATGGTGGAAGATGGCGGAGGAGTGGGATGGTGGGATTCAGTCAGGTGGTGGGAATGCAGCTTTACTTCAGCGTTCTGTGTTTTGTGTTCAAAGGAATACTTTACAGCAACATTCTTTTTCAGAAGAATATGAAGTCATCTCCATTATGCTTTATTCATATTTTTTTTAGTGCTTTTGGACCCACAAGTGACAGAAACTGAGCATAATTGTGCAAGTTTTACAGAAAATTCAGAGAAGGGCAACTTGATCACTTACAGATTAGGATCAAAACCAATTACTGTTAATAAAAATTTTTTACTATAGTTAATATTCTGGTGACTACATAAATTAAAAACAAACGTGACTTTGACAAAACTATACCTGAATTTCACACATATAATCAGAAACCACATACATATTTGTATTTTTATGCAAGAGTAAGATGATAATTTAAAAGGCACTTGGAAACAAGAGAAAGTTAATAACAAAGAAAGTTTAGTTAACTTTATTCCCTCATTTTCTGTGACTTCAAAATATTCTACAGCATGATAAAATAAGCACAACAACAAAGTTACATGTCCAAGGACAGAGAACTAAAATCCTTCATTAATTCAAACCAGTACAATAAATAAAAAAAAGAATCTATCACATCATATCAAATATACAATGGAAGAAATCAACTGGATCATAAAATATTCAAGCTACAGACTTGTCTCTCATTGTCTTCACATGTATTATAAAGCTCAACTGGCCTCCAACTTGAGGTGAGCCACTTCCAAATAGTAAAATAGAAATAACGAACTAAATGCTGATGGCCTACAAAGTAATATGCAGCATCCCCTATAAATAATACTCCTTCTTACCTTGCCAGGTGTCAGTTCACAAAAGATAATTCCAAGCTTATGAATATGGTATAAACCAGTAATCAAATCAACACCAAATTCTCTCACTACATCTTCAGGTAGGTGTTTGTCTTCAGCAATAACAGATTCTAGAGAACCACCTGAAATATATTCACATGTAGTCATCAAGTGCATGTGAAGAAGATGTCATACAAATAGTTCCCCAAGTACATTATATAAGCTCCTTCAAAAGATGTCAAGCAAAAATCACTATCAGTAGATACTAAAAATATTTCCTGAGATTAAATAATAATTAAAAAATCTAAGATGTACACAAAAAAAATATTTCCAGTACTGTGACAAAAAAAATCTTGACTACAATTAAAAGGAATGCATGACATCAAAATTACTTTAATATTGATTTATTTTACAAAGGAAACAGAAGAGAAAAAAGAAAGCCAGAAACTGCACCACATCACAACATAATAGTACCCAAAGGGTTTATTCAAATTCCTTTTAACTGATCCCTGCTGCATGAGTTAAAAGAATAAACAATACCAAGAACAAGCTAACAACTTCTGTGAACAAGTGCTAAAGCTTAACAGGTAATTTTTCACCGAACTCATAGACATCAGAAATAGTAAAATTGGGTTACATTCTGAGGTCAACAACATCCCACAGAAATTCTTTTGTTTGTTCTTCAGACATAGTATTTCTGTACAGTCCTTTTCTTGACTCATGTGCCCCAGGTCTTTCATTTGCATCCTTTCCTCTCTCTTTTGTGGCTTTTTTTTTTATTATTACTATTATTTTAAGAAAAAAGAATTTAAAAACCAAAACAGAAATACCCAGGAATAAACTTTCACTTTCCAGGTTTCTCACATAAATCCCAGCTTCCTGCCCCAGCAAGTCCTACTCATATCTCTCTGGACTTCTCACACTAATATGAGACCCTTCTCTGTCCTTCCAAAATCACCACTTTCCCTTTCTCCACTAAGTTCCAACCAAACCTTCCTCTGTTTCTGAGCAGATCACACATACAAAGCCTTTCAAATAAACCTTGCATATATCCTCTATCACCTGTGTCCTTTCCCTGGGCTTCACGTTCACTCTATGTTTTTCCCTGTTGACTCCAACTGTTTCTCTGTCCTCACCAAACCTCTCTCTTTCCCCCATCAACTACTTCCTCACACTACTGATTCTCAGGTACACCATCAGACTCATCCCATTTGAGCCATTCCTGTCCTAACTGGTCACAGGACCTGGACTTTCCCTAATCTCATTTTCCATAAAGTCATTGCTCAAACAGTCTTTCTCCTCCTCCCTGTCCCAGTCTTCTATCCCAAACTCCACATACCCATCTCCCCCCAAATTCCTCAACTTCCTTTGGTCCTCTTCTACTCCTGCATCAAACCTGTTCTCCTAAGACTACTGTTTGGATTTCACAAATTATCTGTGGGCTTCCTGCATTATCTATTATTCATATCTTAGCCAAATCATGCAGATTAAACTAAACAAAACAGAACAAAAAAAAGACACAAATTTAAGTCCCTGAATGAAAACAGGAATTAGGAGAGATTTTCATAGACAAGGATACTAGATCCTTTATTCCAAATCATGTAACAGATTTTCCTGAGCTTTTTTTCCATTTGCTCAGTAATTTCTTTCATAGAATGGCAACACTAAAAATTCTTTCATCACAGCATTCTTTAAATTATTCAATCTGAATCTTAAAATTATTTTATTTCTAAGCCTTTTTTTATGCTGTTTAGTAAATCAGTCACTCCTTTAAAACCAAGCCTGTATTACATAGCTATAGTAAAGAATTTTCCATTATTTTTAATCACTGCTTTTAATAATTTAATTTAGAGGACTACATATAGAATAAAATAATTCCATAATATAACCAAATATGCAAAGGAGAAAAAAAATTAGTGAAACCAGTAACGCAGAAAGAGTATGCTGCATCTGGTAATAGAAACTCACTTTGTCCCCTTGAGACAAGTGAGAGACCTTCCATATTTCAAGTGATTTTCAGGGCTCTACAAAATTAATAAGAAATCCATGTCAGCCTATTTAGAAGTAAGCTAGCTTCCAGACTCTCCCTGCAGCAAACTGCAGCACCACAAGGTAAAAAATACATTATAATTGTTCAGATTGTACTTAATTAAAGGCTGCCTGTCTAATAACTTAAATATATGCCCATAAGTTAGACTAAGCAAATAGACCAAAGCCTCCATATGAGTAATTAACTTCATTCTTAATTGTTAAGAGAATGACCCAACCTCCCCTCCCCTCCCCGCCACCCCACTCCCACCTCCACCCCACCCCACCCCTGCCGAACTTGTAGCTTCTCTTTTTCAGTAATTTTTGAAAAAGAATTCTGGATAGAAAGAAAGACTGTGTGTAATTTGGACTTTTACTATGATACAAACTCCAGATACCAAAATATTAACATGAATCACCTGCACAATTCGCCTTCTTTCCCCTCCATGTAGTGTAAAGCATACTATCTGGAGTTTAAAACATGCAGTTGTCACAATTAGAGAATGCTTTAAAAGATTTCTGTAATGGATTGATAAGAACCTATCAAAACTCAGTGAATCACTTAATGCTGTTTTAGGTTGCCAGAGCTCCCAAATTAACATCTTAACAGAAAAGTCAAAATACTTCTACTGAACAGGAAGAAAACTTAATTTACTATTAGCTACAGAATTGCTTTATGATTAAAAAATTCATTTGAACAATATTGTCTTTTGTACATTATAACTTTATTTGCTCCTTGCCACCTTTATTACTGTGTGCTATAAAATGAAAAAAAAACCCAAAAACACTGAAGCTGCCAGTCCTTAGAAAACTTACCAAGTAATTTTTACTTAACTACCGTCCACCTATTCACAATTTGGTTTTAAGTTCCCCTGAACACCTTATCACTTCAGCTATTACAAACCAACATTACATCACATCAGTTAACAGTTAACATACATATACAGTGAAGCAGAGAAGTATGATTTCTAAAAAACGTTTTCAAAAGCAATAACTGTGCTATATCTAAATACAATCCTCACATTAACAATCAGATAATTACTAAGGTTTTCCAAACACACATTTGTTGTGGAGAAACTATTATATGAAATCCTCATTCTACAAATTTTCACCTTCTGAGCTTATCTCACCTGTGCATAATTCCACTACAAGCCAGAGGTGATTGCTGGTTTCATACCATTCATGAAATGTCACTATATTCTTGTGTCTGATTTCATGAGTCAGACGAACCTAGAACAAACAACATACTTAATGGGGTGGGGGAGAAAGCAATATATATGGACTTAAGATGAGGAGAGACAATATGAATTTACTCTAGATTAACTACTCGTTCTCTTACCTTTTCCAGTGCACTAAAATTATTCTCCAATTCAAATATTTTAGTTTTACATACATGTTGAGAAAAGGTAAGTTTCCTCACAGACCCTGCCAAACTCACTTTTAAAAATACAGAAAAAAAAAAAACAAAGTTCCCCAGCCCAAAGTTATAAGCACTATTTAACCTTCCTGCATCACTAAAACAGTAAAACCGGAAATCAGAATTTGGAGTCAAACTTGCATTCCCATTTTCTTTTCCATTGGGAACACATTGTAAGACAATAGGTGAATACAGTAAGAGGAAGTAAAAAGAAATTTTTACGTCATTCTTAATCTTATTAGACAAAAGCAATCATTCAAAGTCCCTGGAAATCTATATTTCTACTACACCTACATGGCCTCATCTCTACAGAAGCCTCTGTATCTTGCCACAGTGGTATGTAAGGTATCCCCAAGGGCTTTCTAAGAGGAGTATGCTGCTAAGAACAAAAAGTTTACATTGACCAAATTGGTTAATGACCCAGTAAATGATCATTGAAGCAACGAGAGGGAATATGAAACTGTAACAGCTTTGCATGGCAAGGTTTTGGTAGCAGGGGAGCTACAGTGATGGCTTCTGTGAGAAGCTGCTAAAGCTTCCCCTGTGTCCGATAGAGCAAATGACAGCCAGCTCCAAGGTGGACTCGCCACTGGCCAAGACTGAGCCCATCAGCGATGGTGGCAGCACCTCTGGGATAATGTTCTTAAGAAGCAGGGAGGTGGGGGTGGGGAATCTGGGCAAAAATTGCAGTGGAAGAAAGGAGTGAGACTACGTGAGAGCAACAGCTCTGCAGACCCCCAGGTCAGTGCAGAAGGGAGGAGGTGCTCCAGGCACCCCTGCAGCCCATGGGGAAGACCATGGTGAGGCAAACTGCTCTTGCAGCCCCATGGAGGCCCACAGTGGAGCAGATATCCACCTGCAGCCCATGGAGGAACCCACACCGGAGCAGTAGGAGGCCAACATAAACAGGTTTGTTGGCAGGACTTGTGACCCTGTGGAAGGGACCCAAGTTGGAGCAGGGTGTGAAGAACTGCAGCCTGTGGGAAGGACTTGACTGGAGAATGTTTGTGGAGGACTGTCTCCTGTGGGAGGGGGACCCCACGCTGGAGCAGGGGAGGAATGTGAGGAGGAAGGAGCAGCAGAGACAATGTGCAATGAACTGACTGTAACCCCCATTCCCCAACCCCCTGCACCATTCGGAGGGAGCCGGTAGAGAAATTGGAAGTGAAGTCCAGCCTGGGAAGAAGGGAGGGGTGGAGAGAAGGTGTTAGGTGTTTTCAGATTTGGGTTTACTTCTCATTACCCTACTCTTATTTGATTGACAATAAATTAACTTCCCTGAGTTAACTGGCAAGTGATCTACCTGTCTTTATCTTGACCCATGAGCCTTTTGTTGTATTTTCTCTCCCCTGTCCAGCTGAGGAGGGGGAGTGATACAGCAGCTTTGGTGAGCATCTGGCATCCAGCCAGGGTCAACCCACCACAGAAGCAAAATGTATCTACTGGAAAAATAAAATATTTTGAATGTCTAACTGTGTCACAGTTTCTTTTCCATAAAGTATTATATGTTTAAAACTTTGCCAAGGTTTTAAAAACCAGAACTGATTTACCTTAAATGCTTTTTTTTCCATTAAAAAATACTTATTCTTGTCAAGTATGAAATTGATTATTTACTGGAAGGTATTACTACCACTGGATTTGCATAACTAATAACAAAATAAAGCATACCACTACATGCAAGTAACTGTTTTTACAAGTTCTCTGACACATCACAGCAACAGTAAGCCTGTAAATATGGGTTTATGCAAACAAAAGTCAGATGAAGAAAAAATACATTAAAATAAGACTATTAAAAGCATAAGAAACTCTTAAGAAGCTGACCTAAATGGTGACAAAACTTGTAAAGAAGCACAAGGTATTTTTCTTTTACATTACTTGTGCTACAAGGGCTTTGTAAGCTGTATCTTTTCCCAGGTTTAGCAGCAAAAAGCATTACTTACCCAGTTTGTTACTTCAGCTCTTTTGCATTTATCAGTGCAAAGAATGGCAACAAAATTAATTGTCCCCTTTCTTCTTCCTTTGTAAACAACTGTCTTATTTCCTCTTCCAATCTCCTCATACAAAATGAAGTTCTCCATAGTTAACGATGCTTTACAGGCAATGGCTTGAAAACATGTTATTTGTCTCATACACAAATAAACCTTTAAAGACAGGAGGAAGAGGGGGAAGCATTCATATTTAATAGTCATTGATGTATAGTAATTACCCTCCCAATTCTCAAAAACAGGGATTAGAGTCTTGCAGCAAGATCAAACAATTACTTTACAGAAGGCCTCCTCTCAGGAAATGTGATAAAAATTTTGAAGAGGTAGTAGAATTTTCCACTTTCAAAGCTCTTAACACATTTGAAAAGTTACAGATCTACAAATTCTAAACATTTTATCACACAACCAAAATTAAAATTGCTTGTTGACATAAAACTGCTGCACAAATGAAAATATTCTATACTAAAAGCCTTGCCAAGTAAGACTGCCATTTCTGCCCAACAGCACTTCAGGCAAATGTGCCCCTGTAGCTTTTCACAATGTAATTTAAACCTGCCAAGAAATTGATTTCATCAACATAACTGAAAAACACAGGACTTTGTGAATATTAGCACTCCCAGCAATGCTAAGCTGAATGTGGCTCTACCAGGTATAGGACTCACTGTTAATTTTTCAGGGACAGAAACAATTCCTTGCAGACAAAAGCTGTGTAAATTTGTGGGAATCAGTAACTATCACTTTTGTCTCAAGAATTTTATATGTTTTAATTTACACACTGAAACAAATGAAATATCTGTCACTTGTTGCAAACCCAGCAAGTGGCATTTGTATATTTAAGTAGTAAAATGCCTTTCATAAAAGTCTTATTAATTATTTTGATCCATAATTATTTTCTCTGAGAATCTTGGAACAATGAGAGAACTGATAGCAAAACACTGAAGCAACTATAATACATGAAGTAAGAGTTCTGCACCAGCTTTCCATCCTGCTCCTCAGCTATTCCACTGGGTTAGAGCAGAGGGATACAGAATTCCAACACCGGCATATTCCAGAAACAGGATATATTGCTAATTAGCCCTCAGTGACCACCTTGTAGTAAGTTTGTCCACCTCCAGGACAGCTTCATATTCAGTGCCCAGTTCTTCCAACTACCAGTTTAATTAGTTCCAAGCCATTTGGAGTTGGTGTTTCTACATTACTTACTCCATTTTGTTTATAAAACTTTTGGGTTTTCTTCAGTAGGACCAGTTCTCAATGTAGTTATCAAAAAACCATATAAAAGCAACATATTGGAGAGGGTAGTGCAGCAACATGATGAGCAAGGATGGAGAGGAAGGGCTGCTTAAGTAGAACAGCTGCCAAATGCCTAATCACAAATCACAAACTCAGTTTCACTTTAACTCTTTTCATGAAACACCAAGCTCCAAGAGTGACAAATCAAAGACTAAAAAGAAGATAATACCCAAAAATAAGGCACAAAGAGCATCAGGAAAGAAGGAGGCATCCATTCCCCACCTCTCTTTTCTGATTCATGCAGATCATCACATCATTCTTTATGTTCTTTTTCTGGACAGCTTAAAAAAAAAAAAAACAACACAACAAAACAAAACCAAAACCCCCAAACAAAAAACCACCATAATGTCTTCCCCTACTACACCAAGGTTCCAGAACAGCAATGCCATAGAAATTTATTTGGCAAAAAAAATAGCCAATCTACAGCCCACCCCCAAAATTTACATAGCCACAGCCCTGTCCCTGTATTTCTTTCCCAAGAATACTTCAAACTTGACATGTGCACCTCATCAAAAGACTGATGCATATACACATTAGGTGGATGGAAGCTACCTTTATATGTTGGTCATACGAAAGGCATTATCATCCACTCACACAACAAACGACACAAATATATGCCAGGCTCAACGCCAAATACAGAAATCTGTTTATCTGACACAAGCATGATCAACAACACCCAAATGCACAATAGGACAGAGCAGTCATGGTCATGAGAAAGGGAAGCCTTCACTGCTACCTCATAAGAGGCAGTACTTGCAAATAGGGTCTCTGTTAGCTGCTCTGCTATGGGGAAAAGCCTCTAGCCTTGCATCCCCAAATTGCAAAAGTAATGGCTATGCCATAATTTCAGAACACAAACCAACAAAGCATGACAGACGAGACAGAATTTGAACAGCTGGAATATGTTAATTAGTTTTGACAAAGTAAAAAGAGATCAAATAAAGTGACACAAAAAGTGAAAAGAAGCATATCAAGGCGAGAGGGCTGCTGTGGAAGCCTGTCACAGGTCTGAAAGAGCTGAAACAGAACTGAAACCTCACAGAAAAACCCCAAAGCAGCAGACTCCAGCTGCCAAGGGAACAGTTGCACCTCGTCTGGGCTGGACACAGGACACCAAGGAGACAGGGTTCCCTCTCCTGGTGAGAAAACGACCATAATTGCTCTGAACTGAGCAGCACCTGCAGGGCCTGAGCTCTCCTAAGTCAAAGCTCTGTCAAGAGTGCGCCGCACCGCAGGCGCTAGGCCACAGCAGCCCCCTGGCCCAGCTGGCGCTGAGGGGAGGGTGCCACGAGGCTGGCCTCCCTCCGGCGGGGTCTCCCACCCCTCAGAAGCCCTTCAGCAGGGGTAGTGGCACTCCCGTGTTCAAGCACTTCCTCAGACCCGGGGAGCGACCGGGAAGCGGGAAGAGGGGGGCGGGAAGCTGCCTGCGCGCGCGACCCCCACAGGTGGGGCGGAGGGCCGCGCCTCGCGCGCCGCCGCGCTCCCCCGCGCCGTTAGGTACGCGCGCGCCGCACCATTTCGCGGCCGTTAGCCATCCGCGGGGGGCGGGGGGGAGGCGACAGGTGTACCTGCGAGACGGGGGGCTGACAAAGAGGCAGCTTTACTAACGGCGCGCCGCCGCCATCAACCGAAGTCGGCGGAGCCCCGCCCCCGGGCCGGAGTCTCCCATGCCCCCATGGGGGGAAGGCGAGATTCCGAAGCGTCCCGGCAAGAAGCTTATCCGTGCACGCCACAAAATACAGCCGGCGGGGGGAGGCACCGGCACAGCGCGCGGAGAGAACCCGGGAACTGCCTGGGTGTTTCTCCCCTCACTCTAGCGAGAACACGCCGCCAGGTCCCAGCCCCGCCCGCCCCGCTCCCCCCCGCGCACCGCCTGGATGGCCGCTTCCCGCGCCCGTCTCCAGGAGACAGGGCCGGACGCCGGAAGCAGAGCGGAGCCGCCGCCGAGCCAGGCCGCGCCGGCGTCCGAGCGGGCCCGCGGGGAGGTCCCGGATGTTGCGGCGGGGCTGTGGTTGTTGGGGCTGTTGCGGGTTGTCGCGACGGGGGAGGGCGGGGGGACAGCACGTGCCGGGGAGGGGGGGGCGGCCGGGGCGCAGCCGCCCGCGAGC
>JAVJGJ010000047.1:97402498-97473160 GCA_035590215.1 Microhierax caerulescens
GCATGGGGTAGCCCTTCCTGGGGAAAGCCACGTCCGCCGCCGTTACCGGCGCGCGCGCCTGGGGGGCCCGGAGCGGGGTGAGTGCGCGGGGCGGGGCGGGCAGTGGGGGCCGGTTAGCGCGTAACGGTTCGGCTGGGGGCGCGGCGGGCATCGGCGCGGCCGCCTCTGTCCCCGCTCGCCGCCGGGTCTCAGGTGAGCGAGCGGCTGCGGGGGGCGCGGGCTGTGCCGCGGCGCTACGCGGGCGAGGCCTGCTCGCTCGTCGGGGAACGAGGCGGGTGGCAGAGCAAGGTGCAGCAGCAGCGGCGCCGCCGCCGCCTCCTCCTCCTCCTTCTTCCTCCTCCTCCTCCTTGTCGGGCCCCCGCAGCCCTGTGGTAGCGGGGCGACCTTCACAGCCGGCTTGCCCGGGGGCGGGCGGAGCGCTGCGCCCTTTTGTCCCTGCCGCCCCCCCAAAGGAGAGAGGCAGCGGGGTGTAACTGTTTGCCGAAGGTCAAGAATCGCTTGGCACATTCGGACTGTAATTTGCAGGTAAACCGCCGTCGTTGTCAGTTAGGACCCCGCTTCCAGGGATAGCTTTCATAGCCGGGGGGGCGGATTTGGAAACGTTGTCTTAGTTTCTGAAGTGTCCGGGGTTATGGGTGGCTTTTGGCAGTATATACCTCAGTTTAAAACGGCTGAAATATTTCATTATGTCTTTTAGCAAGTTTGCGATCTCAGTGTCTGCTTTGGTTTGTAGCCGATGGTTTTCAACTACGTCTTTAGATGAGCTTCTTTTCAGGTAAAATGAGGGTTTATCAAAATCCATAACATCTGCTCAAAGGATGAGAGCCCAGACTTCTTGTTCTCCCTTGCTCGGACCTTGGGAGAAGTCTCCTGTGTGGGCACTTTTCCCTGTCTTGCAATCCATAACCTTATTTGAACCTTTCAGTCCACCGAGATTAAATCGTGGGTGTAATGGTTTTTGCAATCAGGAAAGCAACAGCAAAAAATCCAAGCTAAAACAAAACCACAACAAACAACAGTTATGATGACCTGTTTGCCATATGTGCATGTTTTACTGCTGTGTGTTGTACAGTTTTGTGTACTGTAAGTAATGCTCTGGCCTCTGACTGTACTGGCACTGAACAGTGTTTAAATGTGGTTGTTCCTACTAGGGCTCTTCTGGAGTTTCTGTAAGAAGCCTGGAGGAAGAAGTGTCCCCCAGCCCAGGAACCACATTCACAAAGCTGTGCCTTCCCTGAGGCGCTGTAACCTGTTTTAATTGAGCCAGAGCAACCTATGATGACAACAGATAAGAAAATAATTTTAGAAGCCCATAAAAAGAAAATCATGTTAAGCCATGATTACAGCTGTTACTTCTCCATTTTTCAATGAACATCATTATAAGGGAGGAAAAACAGAAGGGTACAACCCCTAATGGAAGGCAAACGTTTGCAGCTTTTAACCTGAGCTAGTGAATTAAGTGAAGACCAGATGGCTGTATGTATGGATAGAATTTAAATTTCTATTGAAGTAAACAAAAGTTTCTATCAGTTGCATGAATGAACTCCCATTTGTCAGTGGATTTAACTGCATGGTGGATGGCTGTAGTAGAAGTAAGTAACCTCTCTGGATCTATGGCAAAAAAACCCATAACCAAACAAAAATCTTGCGGATCATAAACTGAGCTTGGTGCCTGTTCTAAAGCACTGGATAGCACTCTGGTATGCTAAAGAAACATTAATGTGATTCTGCCTCCGAGGGTCCGACTAGTTTAATCCGGAGTCCTGACTAGTGAAGCAGTACTTGCCAGTTTTGCCGTCTATATTAATGGATCTTAATTTGGCATTCTGTCAGTTTGTGGAACACAGGTGAGAGTTTGTGGGAATTAGTGAACTTGCACGTACCAGAGAATGAGATCAGATTGGAAAGATTTTGCCTGGAACTGTTTGGTACTCCTGTTGTTCCCCTCTGCTGCAGCTCACACCTGAGCTCCTTTTTGCTTCACACATTCTGTCTCCTGCAACAGATTACCAGCTGCTTTTGTAGAAGTAATTTGATCCTAACCTTCCCGTGTCCTCTGAGGGTTTTCTTTTGACTTCTGAAATATTCCAGCCAGTCTGCTTTGGGAGAGAAGAATGAGATTAGTATCATAGGAATTAGTGCAGGTTAAATATTTTTGTTTTAAATATGCACTTGATCAATAATATTGTTTCTTACAGTTGTCACTGTTTAATGTTGGAAAGGAAGAAGGCTGGAACTTCCCACTATCTGCTAAGATAGGCAATAAGCTGAATGCAAGATACTTTTTTTTTTTTTTTTCTCCTAATAGCTTAGTAGAAAAAATTCTCAGAATGAGTGCTATTGAGGCAGCATCTGGAATCTCAAAAGGCAAGGAGTTAAAACCAAACCTTTTACCCTTTCTAAAAGCCGTGTGTGTTTTTGTTAACAGTTTTCTACGTTACTTAAAAATTTCCTTGGGAGAGGGAACGTAATCAGAGGGAAGGCAGTGTATGAGTTATGTTTGTTTGGAATTTATTTCTTTCTGAAGTCTTTAAAATAGTTTTCTTTGATCTCTAGAGTTGGGGTGGTTTAGTGCTCCTTTTAGTACTAGGATCAGAGGTAACATTTGTGGGACATGGTTTGTTTTGTGTTGTCTGGATGTTGTATGTTGTGAGTGGTTCTTGAGTCAAGGTTGGTAGTGTTTTTCGTTACTTTGTGGAAAATGGTGTGTTCTTTGTTCCAAATTTTATAACAGAAACTTTTCCCCCTGCCCCAGCAAAGATTGTTCTGTTTGCAAAAATGGGTGCCACCTCTAATAAGTCTCTTGACATTAGGCTGGGTACTTCACTGATGTAACTTCTTGAATAACCGTGCTTTAACTCACACAGAACTGTCGTTGATTTCACATGCTGTTTATTTCACTATTCTTCCATATTAATACAAGAACAGACAGACCAGTATATCAGAAGTCCTGATAACTACAATATGGAATTAGGAGCCATGTTTTAGCCTGTTGGTCAGAGAACCGTTGTTGATAGATAGGTTTTTATAACTGTTTCTGTTTTCCTTTTAAACTATCCCTTTTCTCCAGATGTATGCCTCTAATACAAAGCTTAGTGATGGCACTAAGGTCAAGATTAAAAAATAAACACACTTAAATTGCATGTAAAATGACCAAAGCCATCCTGACATCTTCCTGTGTGATGGTCATGTTGTTAGTTGTTTCTGCTGGGAATAAGATTGTCCCTGGTGTGTTGTCTAAGGGCTATTAAAAGGAATAGATTCCAGTAGTGATTGTATACCAAGTGGCTTTCAGACTTATCATAAAAACAGTAAGTAGGAGAAATGCTTTCTACTCACTACATGACAGCTGTTGCATGTCAGTTGCAGACAGCTCAGTTAATGTACAAAACTTTGTAATGCTGAACTGTAAAACTGGTTTGTGATGTACAACGCCTGTGAGGTGAAGCTATGTTTCTGGGCTATGTTTGTATCATTGAAACTCTGTGAGCAATGCCTTTGGCTCCTTGGAATGCTGACCTTGTGTGGAGGGCTCAGTTTTGTGGGATCAGAGCTACCGGGAGAGAGAAAAATCTTGAGAATTAATTTCCTGTTAAGACAGGCTTTCCAAAGATACCAGTTGGTGTCTGATTCAGAGCCTTCCTGCTTACTCTGTGGTTTGACTGAGGTAGTTGCGTGAGTTCACAAGCACTCCTATTTTACTTTGTAACGAATAACATGATGGCTCCTAAATAAATTTCAGGAGTTCACTGCTAATATTCTTTGTTTAAAACTGTCCTTTATTTGAACTTTGATTCATCAATATGTCTCTTTTTATTGGAGCCTATTGATTGCAGTGCAAAAAGTCATGCTATATAGTCATCCTGCTTTTGGTTGTCCAGCTAAGAGGCTTATTGATAGCACAAACAGATTAGCTCAGAGATAATTCTTAGATTCAATTATGTTGGCAGATTTGCTTTAGTTAAATCGGTTAGTGACTGTACTGCAGTCGATTCTTTGCCTTTACAGCTTCTCTGGACAGGATTGTCTAACCTTGCAGTCCATTAGGTGCTGTAAACCCAAATGATGATGCTACTTTTTAATCATCATATATCATTGTGTGCATGCATTTTGTTTTTCAAGTGTTCTGATGGATTAATATATATTAGAGCCCTGTTGTTTTGGCTTGCATTTATAGCAGAAGTTGAGAACACAGTAGCAGTCAGTAATACAAAGGAGGAAGGAAATGTGAGAAGAGCTTGGTTTAAAAGCTCTCACGAAGTTTCATTATTAGGTTGTTTTGACATAAGACCACGTTGCTGCCCAGCAGAGCAAATTTTCTCCTGGCTGTGGATTCCTTCTTCTGTCCCCTTCTGTATTATGGTGCTGGGAATCAACTCTTATGTAGCCCAGAACTGTTTTCAAGGTTAATTTTCAATCAGATTGTCTGACCTCTGAGCAGGCTGTTAGCAGTGAGGCAAAGGAAGCCATAGGAGTAAGTGGCTGAGGCTTAGGTGTCAGGAGGGAAAGTCTTCAGTGAGTATAAGCTGATATTGAAACTGCTGCACTCTAAGCTTTGATATAACCAACACAGTTGTGTCTTGGTAGATGAGATGCTAATGCCAAGGCTGACAATAACCTGCTACATATCTGTGTGCTTATGGAACATTTTTGACTCTCAGCACCTGTATGAACAGAAGAGAGAAATACTGAGCAGTCGATGTTCTCAGGCTATACACAGATATTATCCGTTACCATACAGAATACAAATATACTTAAGAATAAATTTGAATATTTTCATTTTGCTAGTTCTCAGTTCAGTCTGCATTTCTGAGTGTTATTTCCTGAGCAAGTTGCCCACAAATTAGTCTCTATTGGGAATAACGCAGTCCTCAAAACTTAATGTATAAACCAGCATGATTTTAGATTTATAAAGTAATATGAACTAATCTTAGAAAAAACCCACAACCTTGTTTTCCTTCTGTTATTTGTTCTTAGCAGACTTCTTTGGACAGGCTTTCCTTTTGTAAAACTCATACAAAATCAGCAGAGCTTTTTGCCTTAGGTTTTATAGCATCAGCAGGTAAATGTTTTTCTTCATACGCCGTAAGACCAGAAAGAACTGGGTGGTCAAGTTTCATTAGCAAAGCTCTGAGCTTATGGCTCCATCCTGAAGTGTTTTCATCTGAGTTAAAACTTCTCTGTGTGTTTAATCACTCTGGGCAAAAATGATCCAGGTATTTTTAATTAACTGTTGCTTGTCTAGTGAAACAGCCATGTGAAAATGGCTCATGTTTTTTCTTTTTTTTTTTTAATTTTCTTTTTTTTCCTAAACATTTCTTACAATGTGTTCTGAAGTGTTTGGAAAGTAGAAACAAGAGATTTTATTAAGACAGTTGCTCTTTTTTCCTCTACTGCTTTTACTTTGTGAACCTCTTGTAACTCTGCAGGCAGTTTGCAAATACTTTTAAGTCTTAATGTGTAGTAAAACATATAAACGTTATTTCTTTAGTTTCTTTTTGCAGATCGTTTAAGGGAAGTGAACACCAGAATGAAAAATGACTGGTATAGAAAGTGCAAGGAAGAGAAATACAAAGTGATTAAGAGTTTGAATTTCTGGGATTCTGCAGGCAATGTATTGTAAAAGGGCAAAGTTGACTTAATGGTCATGTGTGAAGACAGGAGCTCTGTGGAAAGTGTACCACGTTGTGTTTGGTAGATCACAGCATGGCTGAGGTTGAGGGGATTCCTGGAGGTCATCTGGTCCAACTCCACTGCTCCAGCAGGGCAGCTACAACTGATTGCCGAGGACTGTGTCCAGACATCTTTTGGGTATCTCCAAGTGTGGAGACTCCACAACCTCTCTGGGCAACCTGTGCCAGTGCTCAGTCACCCTCACAGTGAAAAATTGTTCCCTGATTTTCAGAGGGAACCTCCTGTGTTTCAGTTGGCACCCATTGCCTCTGGTCCTGTCACTGGGCACCAAGAAAGCCTGGTTCTATCTTCTGTGTCTCCCTTCAGGTATTTATACAAGTTGATGAGATTCATCTGAGCTTTCTGTTCTCCAGGCTGAACAATCCCAGCTCTCTCAGCCTCTCCTTACAGAGGGATGCTCTGGTCTCCCTTCTTTGTGTTAATGGCCCTTCACATTGCTCTCTCCAGTATGTTTATGTCTCTTTTACACTGGAGAGCCCAGAACTGCACCCAGTACCCCAGGTGTGGCCTCACCAAGTACTGAGTAGAGGGGAAGAATCACCTCTCTTTCCACCTGTCTGAACAGCTGTTGAAGGAAAAATGTAAGACCACCCTCCTGCCATGCTCTGCTGTGTAATAATTCCAGTGCTTCAAACAAAACATGGAAAAAATGCTTATCGTTAGTTTTCAATGCAGTTTAAAATAATGCTGAGTTGACTTGTCACATCTTATAGTAGAAACCAAAGGTTAGGAAAACGTTCATACAGAAGAAAAATCGCCTAGAAAGGATGAATGAAAACCGTGGATACGTTGAAATAGTTATGTGCACGTCTTTGAGGAAGTGAGTTGATTACTGTAGTTTGTAACCAATCAGTGCACTTCTGTATTGTATGTTCACATAAATTCTCCTTTTTAGAGGCAGGTGCTGGTAATGTCATATTGGACTTTAATTTAATGCAGGTAAGGACTCTGCATGAATTATGGTCTGACAGCAGCCATAATTTGGTGTCTAGAGAATACTGAAGTGCAGTTTTATTTGGAGAGAGAGGTATTTTTAAAAGAAATTTACATTGATGTTTGCACTTGCTGTCCTCTTTAATGTTTGCATAAGTGGAGCCTGTATTATTGACAACATTGCCTGTCCCAGAAAACCTAGTTTCACCATGAGATACTGCACTTTTGCATACTTTGCAAGGGGGCACCATCCACTTCTCTGTAGTAAGCAGAAACCTTGCAGTTAAAATCCATACAAAACTAGTGCATGGATTTGTCCCAGTGGTACCTATAAAATGAGCAGAACTGAAAAACAGTGGAGCAATGTCGAAGTCCTGGGACTGTCCTTTAAAGCTGTCTTGAATGGGATTTCTTTCTCTGTGGACTGGTCATAGTGGCTGTATTTCTGGGGACATATGCACCGTTGGTGTAAAGTGGTAAGGAGGAAGTAAATCTTTCTGGTAATACGGTTTCTTGTTATAGATCTCCTATAGTCACAAATTGCACTGCCTTCAGAAAGGAGTGGTAGATTTCGGTTTTGCTGTGGTAATACTACAGTAATGATCGCTTCCAGGAAGTTATGGAGGGGGTGGGGATCATTGTTTACCAAAAACATTACCTTCCCAGAGGCTTGGGCCCTGTAATGAATGTGTTCTGCAAACCTGTATGTGTGAAGGTCATGGCAAGATCAGTCCTTTATGGCTGTATTTCCTGAGGCTTATGTAATCTTGTCAGGTTATAGATAAGCATGTTACAATTTGATCCAGTGATTTGTGGCTGACCGACCCGAGCACCACAAATTTCCTGTATAAAGTGATGTGAACTGGAAGTACTTCTTCTGCTTGTTTGAAATGTTTATAACCTTTGATTATTCTTGTATTTGTTCCCTAGAATTTTACTCCATAATGGCTTTCTCAAAAATCTTGTTTTGCAAGGCATCCGAAGCCATTAGAATGAGAAGACTGAGGTGGATTAGATACCGCACTGATCTGGCAGAATGCGGTCTTGTCCCAAAGTCCAAAGCAGTCTCTGTTGTCATGCTATTGGATGTATGTTATGCTATTGTTTTTTCTGTAGAGAACATTGGTTTCTCCATGACATTCACTTGTACTGCTTTTATCTACTGAATGAGATTTCATTTAGGAACTGTTGTACCTTAGGCAAATGCAACTTTCTTAAATATCTTCTCTTTTACATTGTAAAAGCTACAAAACATTCTATGTAAACTTCTAATGAACTGAGTTTGTTGAAGCATTCATGAATCACAAAAGGTTGGTCTTCTCTTACTTTGCAAAGGCTGAAGGGGGTCAGTGAGATCAAAACATTTGACTGAGGTAATTCAGGAGTTGGTGCCAGTACTAGAATTAAATCCAGTTCTTGTGAATCTCTGTTAGAAGCCTAGCAGTCTGTTAGGATCAGGGTGTTGTCACCCTCTGTGGTATTAGTTGTGTAGGACCTGACAGGGTAGAGTACCTGAAACAGGCAGCTGCCTCAGTAGACGGAAGCGCTACACTTCCCCTTTCTTATTTACAGTATTAAAGTTGATAATGTACATTACTAATCCTCTTACAAAAGAAAAACTACAGGTGAGCCAGAAGACTCCTTTTCTCTGAAGAGTGTGTGACTTGCTCAAGTAATTTGCTTGCATTTTAGAAAAGTTTTAAATAACTGTCTGGCAGATGGGTTGTTCAGGATATGATGGTGCTACTGTGGTAGTAGTGATTTTGGTGCGATTTCTATGTTCTTTTTTGCCTTCAGTAAAACTGATGGACTATTAAGCTAACCATGGGGTGTTGCTACAAAAAAAATCAGTGTTCATAATGGGAGTCTGAGATTTCACAAGCTGGGAACACAGCACATCCAAGATACAGTGCCATCTCACTTTACTCACTGATGACTGTTCTAGGTAAGTCAGAGTCTTGAAGCTTCTTGAGCCTGACTTACCAACCTCCTCCTTCTAAGAGTAAACACTGCACCTATTTTGTACTATTTATCAGCTTTTGGAGGATACCTGCTGTATGTTGACATAGAGGAAGAAAAGTGGAACGTTTTGTTATTAATGTTCTGCTCTACTGTTATACTACATAGGAGGAAAGAGAGGAGGGGAGTAAGATCTGTGACTTGATTCCTATCCAGACATTTCTTTTTTTGTTTTGTTCATGGGGGTATTGCTGTCTTTTTTTAAAAAAAATGAAGTTTGGATAACTGATGTTGTGGAATGAGGAATGTATTAAAAGTTAGGGATGTTTGTATGTAAAGGCAAAGTTCGTAAGCAAGTATAGTTCCAAGGGAATAAATACAGAATTAACAATTTATGGTAGATACCAAACTCTCATGAAAAGCTTCTCAGACCTGATAGAGCAGATGGATGGATGCCACTGCACTTTGGGTATGAATGATGAATGTATCGCCTAAAAGCAGAGAGTGGATTTCTTAAATTCAGTAATCAGGATTTTATTATGATTTTATTTCATTCATTAAGGGATATTTTGTATCTTATTCCTGTTTCCAAATTGTTATTGATGATACTTGATGGCAGGAAATGTATCTTAATGATATGACCTTAAATAAAACAGAAAAGTTGTGGATGCCCCATCATTGGAAATGTTCAAAGTCAGGCTGGACAGGCCTTTGAGCAGCCTGATCTAGTGAAAGATGTCCCTGCCCATGACCAGGGTTTGGACTAGTTGATCTTTAAAGGTCCCTTCCAACCCAGACCATTCTGTGATTCTATGAAATGTGGCTATAAATGTGGGATCTTTTGATCCCAAAGTAGTATGAATGCACTGTGTTGAACTATGTGAATATTTATAGTAAGAATTAAGAACTGGAATCACTGTGTTGAACTAGGTGAATATTTATAGCAAGAATTAAGAGCTGGAATCAATTTCACATATTTACTGATGTAAAACTGGTGTATCCTTAGATTCTCACATGATTGTCAGCTGGTATTTAGACAAGTTTCAATTCAGGTGGGCAAAACTGTACTTTTAAATGGCCCTTATTGTTAATCATAATTAATTTTCTTACATTTTGGGATTAAACCTAACCTTTCTACTAACTGACTAAATGGATTATTTCTTGGATTTGTAAACCTAGCACACCTGCTCTTCCAGCAGGTCTGAATTCAACAAGAACTAAAATGTTTCTCAGCTCTTCAGTTGCCAGTCAGTTTCTCTGCTTCAGTTTCTTGTGGCTATTGAATTGATCTGGGTAAATTGAAACCTCACCTGTTTGTATCTCCAGAAGAGGCCATTGCTGTTAAGCTCTGGATTGATGCTTGTGTGGGTTCTGGCTCTGGGTGCTCTGGGAAACCTAGTGGTTTCCCTCAGACCTGTGGTGCCATGGGTAAGCTCCTGCAGTAGTTGATGGAAATGCTGGTAATGAGTCCTACCAGGAATTGCTGTTCTCATGGCAGTGAAGCTTGGAAGAGAACATTGCAACACCAGTATTTGAAAATCCTCAAAGCTGCAGATGAAAGCTGGGAAGTGACTGCCTAAAAGGAGGTAACAGGTGAAGCCAACAGAGTGCCCTGGTTTAGTGGCATGACTCTTCAGAAAAAACAAACCGATCCAAAGTATTTTCCTGACAAACAACTGAAGCTGCAGAAGAGGGCAGTCGTCCTTCCCTGTCCTCACCCCTCCCTCATGCACTGCTTCTTGTGTGGGCATGCAGTGGCCCAGTTCAGAGAGGTGATCTAACTGAAAAGTACTTTACACCACCCTCTGTGTGTTCTCTCCTGCCTGCACACACACACACACACACACACCCCATCCCCTTGGCTTAGCCTTCCAACCAGGTTCCTGATCACATTGGAGTGGCACAATCACCAGTGTGTCTGAGGAAAAAAGGAGTGATGGGAATATATGACTTCAGGGTAGGTGTGCGGGAGGCTGAGGGTGTGCATGAGGACAGCCTATGCTAATAATTAGCTAGAGGTGACTGGGAAAGAGTGTGCCTGAAGGTTGTGCTTTTGCAGCCAGATTAGCCTGGTCTCACAGTTTGCCATCTCTGGTGGGAACAGTCCTGCCTCATCACCAGTTATGTATTGTCCTGCTTTGTCTGCAGATCTGACTGTTACCCAATGGGGAAATAAGCCAGGGAGGAAAACTGGAAAAACATGGTTTGAAAAATTTGGTTTATTTCTTTGGCTTTAGTTTTTTTGCCGGTTTCTGTTTCTTAGGGAGTTAGATGAATGCTGGAGATGGTACAAAGGGCAAATCAGGGCAAGGCCGATCAGTTTAGTTTGCTCTAGGTAAGTAACACCACACCTTATATTTAACATGTGTGCATTAAGTTATATGACTCTCGTTAAAAATGAGAGTTAATGTTATCAGGATTGTATCACTTGCTAGTTGTGTGGGAGTTATGGTTTTGGTGTTTTGTTAGTTGTTTGTTTTTTTTTTTATAGAAGAAAGCAGTAAACATAATTTTAGTAATCTTCATTAGCAGAAATGCATGGGGGAAATTGACTACCCTGTCCTATTTTGTTATCTGAGATGGTAAATTAGCACTAATTACCTTGTCAAGAAGGCTGAGAGGAAATTTCTAAATGCACCTAGCAGCAAGCCTGTTGTTTTGATCCTATGACCAGTGGGAATAACTTGAAGATAAAGCCATGATATAATATTTTAGCAGAAGTGAGTAAGAGGAAATAGGAGGGGCTGCACAATCAGGAAAACGATCAGCTTGTAACATGACTTGTTATAGCAGATGTGTGTGGTGTTCTTCATTCCTCAGACCTTTCTCTGGAAAAAATAATCAAGCCGTTATTGTAATATGGGAGTAAAATATTTATTTTTTATTTAGCAAACTCCTAGACTGAACAGTTATAGAATACTTGCTTAGATCTCCAGAAGTCAGGAAGGCATGCAATTGTAGAGCTTCAGCCTGTTCTGGCTCTGATCTGAATCCTACAACAGGTAATTAATTTCTGTTCTGACTGGGGATTGGTGGTTCCTGATCGTTAACTGAAAACTGTTGTTTGTCTTGTGATAGAAAACTTACAGTACAGCTGTGTGGCAATTTAGGATTGAGTGTACTTCAAGCTAAAGAATAGACTTTGGGAGGGACTGTTTTGGACACCGCATTGTTCAGTGGTATTGTCAGTTACCACAGGAGAAGTGAAAGGATTTTGAACTCTTGGGATCTGAGAATATTAAGGTATTGCATATTCTGAAAGGACACTTTGGCTAATCTTTACTGCTTCTCCCTGTTTTGTGTTTTTCCTTTTCTTTTTTTAATCGTATTGTTTCTCTGTCTTTGTTTTGTGTCACTTAAGAGCTCCAAGAGAGAAATGTCAATCTTCTTTTCTTTACAGGGAATCAGTTAATCCTTTGTAAAGTTCTTTGCAGCAATTAGTTGTACAGAGGCATTTTAAAAACAGATATTAACAAACAAGACTAAATGGAACTGATAAAATGCAAGTGAAGGTCTTATTTAAGATTTAACTCTTAAAAAAATCCACACAACTAATAGAGACCACCCAAAATTGAAATAATTCTTTTATAAATTTCAAAATATTGTTTCACAAAAGATACCAGGAAGTTGTTCTCTAGGGCAACTTATGCAGTATGCCAGATCTTATTATAAACCCCAGAGATGGCTGTGGTGGCCAAAAGAAGTTGTGCTGCCTAACTTTATTTCATGTCTTATCAACCTAAAGTGTCTGATAAAACTGATCTTAAAAAAAAAAAAAAAAAAGGCATTTCTGAACAAGTGGACTAACTAATTTCTTGAATAATAGGAGTTTAATAGGAGTTGGAAACTGGTATTTACAGATGTGAATGTTTATCGGTTATGAGAAGCAGAATATGGTCTTGTAAGTTGGGAGTGATTCCTTGAGTGAAGTCCAAATCGTAAGGATGTGGATTCCTGACTAAAAGGGGTGGGTTGGTTGTGATTTTTTTTGGTCTTGAGGGTCGGTTATCTTTGCTCTTTTGGGAAATAATTGCAGGAGCCAATGAAGTGAGTCAAGATTCAACATAGTTTACCATTTACACTCTAGAACAGCAAAACCAGACATGAATCACAGTGGTTAAACAGGTGGTTACTTGTTGCTTTTTGTGTGAAGATCATCCTTAGCATGCCTGAAGTGAAAAAGGTGGAGGAGAATGAAATACAGTGATATGGTGTGTGGGTGTGTTTTGGAAGAGGGGAGTAAAATTTGGAAGGATCCGTTATAAGACAAGATGTTTGGTTCAAAATGACTAGTATTTTGTCTTGAAACCCACCCGTCAGCCTATATAAATATCTGAGCTTCTCTGCTTTTTAATAACAACAATAATAAAAAAAACCCCAAACCTCATTTGATTACTGTTGGATTACAGTAGTGCACCTGACTGAATATAGTTAGTACATATAGTACCTCAGCTGTGGAGGTAGAAAGAGTCTGGAAGTCTTGACAGTTCAAATGCATTTCTGAATTACAGTCTCTTGGATCTTGAGTGCTGCAATATATGGACCATGTCAAAATGTCAGCAGCTGCTTCCACATTTGTGGTACTGACAATATGACCTTCAGGTTAAGAGATCTGTGCTGGCTTGAGCTCTCCAGTATATGTTTAGTTTACTCTGTATGAAGCTTTTGTATTGCATACTTCTAAATGACCACAGAAGAAATCACAGCATGAAACAGCTCTGTGTTCTGCACTTGCAAATGGCTCTTAAGTATTTCAAGTGCTGATGCTCCCATTTTTTCATGGTGCCCTGGGGTATGATACTTTGTGGTAAAGCATGCGTGCAGGTTAAATGAGAAGGCACAAAAGCAGCAAGTGTATTTCTTGGCAACTCTGTATCATTGAACCAGTTCCCATTTGCACCTACACCAGTGGGTTTCAGATCAGTGCTGGTAAATGCAACTGAGCGTAGTGATGCTGCCCTGGGTATTTTTTGCCTCTTACCTACAGAGCATGCCCAACTCAAAAATCAGTACAAAGTTGCAATAATAAGAGATTGCTATCAACTTCTGTTAACTCTTGCTTTAATATTTATTAAAGACAGGGATATCAAATGGCACAAGATTCAGCCACAGTGAATTATTCCATGGTGTGAGCTTCTAGGGCAGGGGTCCTCAAACTTTTTAATCAGGGGGCCGGCGTGCAGATTAAGTGGCAGGCAGTCATCTGCGGCTGCTTAGTTTCTCCCCCAACCCCCGGTGGGGGGTGGGGGGGATTCTGTAAATACCGGGGGGCTGGATTGAGGACCCTGGGGGGCTATATCCAGCCCGTGGGCTATAGTTTGAGCACCCCTGTTTAAGGGCTTGTTACTTTTTGAGCTAATTTTAGCCAAGTGACTTTCACTGGAGCCTATCACCTCTTTAGATAAAGTGCTCAGCTGGTGAACTCTGAATGTTAAGGCTGTTTAAGGTAGGGGACTGTCTTGTTAACTGAACTTAATTGTAGTTTAGAAGGCTTCAAGGCTGCTCTGTAGCTGCATATGTCTGTGATGTGATTAGTTTATAATGTTAAAACAGCTCCCTCATCCACCCCTAATCTTCTACGACTGTTGGTGGCAGTGCTATCAGAGACTTATTTCCAGAAAGATGGGAATTGGGCCAAGCAGGAATTATTACAGGTTGTGGTAACTTTGTCTATCAATGACTGTACTTTGCAGTTATACAATGTTTGCATTGTGTCTGTCTGTTGTCTGATGTACTCATTTGTCTTATACCCCAGCCTGTAGTTTCCTGAATAGCAAAATACAAGTTCTGTCAGGACAGCTGCTTAATAAGGCACATGTTGAAATACTCAGGAAGGGAAAACTGTTTTCTGGATAAATTACAAATTGCTGAGAGGAAGCATGTATGAGAGGATAGCATGCAGATGGGCCAGAAAGCATGGAGGTTAAGATTCCTGGCCTTTTCCTGATCCAATAGCTTGATCTCACAAGTGGGGAAAGGCTGAGAACTTGTAAATTGTATGCAGATATTGTTGTATTGAATGAAATAGCACAGCTGCAGTGCAGGATGGCTGCCGTGTAGATGGCTAGAATCTGTCGCTGTCTCTTTGAAGTGTGGAAGTACTAATCCACTTAGAAGAAGTCCTTGTCTATCTATACCTGCTTTCTGTCACAGAGACTTGTAGCTACAGCATGTGGCACCAGAGAGAAGAGGAAAAGGAGTTTGCGCCTGTAGCAAGTGAGGAAACAAAATCTGGAAACAACAGTTGTTACGTGCCCACTGCAAGCCAGCAGTTGTGAGCTGGTTTATGCAGGAGAACTTTGTTCTGCAAATTGTGCCTCTGAGAGGTTATGCTTGTTTTGTGAACAGCAGTCTTTCCTGCCAAGTTGAAGGGCATCATGTGTCTTATTTGGAGTTACTGTATCTGTTACACAAGCAACAGCACAGCAACAGAAGACTTCTTTAATGTGTCTGATGTCAAATTTATTTTTAAAAAGCAGTGTAATTCATTATTGGTGCCAGCCCAGATCTTTGCCACAGTCAACACTTGTGACACAGCTGTTGCTGCCATTGCATACTTAGCTCCCTGGTTGTAGTTTAAGGTGGGAATGAAGTGGATTTGCCTTATTTGCAGTCAGAAATCTATGGCATGACCACATACATACAGCCTTCTATAGGCAGTTGTGTTGTACAGTTATTGGTATTAAGAATTCATGATCAAACTGGTGGTGTTTGAGGCTGTATCTTTTTTTTTTTTTTTTTTCTTTCCTGTAGATGCTTTTCTGCTGCAGTTTTCCTCCTTGGATCTGGTTCTTGCTGATGTTTAGAATTTGGTTGAAAAGGTAGGTCAATTTGCCTAGTTTCTTAAAACATACTTTTTTCATAGTGAAGTCAGAAATAAAGAGCATGTATGTAGTTTAATAGTCTGTGTGAGACTCGAGATAAAAATGCTACCTAAAATGTATCTTGATCTAGCAGAGGAGTAAGGCATATAATTGTTTGTCACAGCCAAATTGATTACTGTAAATGGGCTGATCTTGTGTATTAACCTTTCTCAGACTTCAGTGGTTTTATATAAAACTAAAATGTAACTTACTCTGTATTTTCTCTTCTGTTTCCCTTTGCTGTTCAGTGATGTGGTGCAAATTAAGAAAGATTATCTGCTAAATGGCTCTTACTTTAAAGTGGGTGGATATTGTTGGACAGCTTGGGAATTTACAAAGTGTTGCCTTTATCTGCTTTTTTTTTTCCCCTTTCTCCCTCATGGGAAATAAGAATGAAACATTCCTCGATTGGGACGTTAGTGTCACGTATCGGTGTTTTATATTAGACGATTAAATGGGTTGTCCCTGGTATTTGGAGCTCAGTATTCAGTCTGTTGTTACGTGGATACAGTAATTTGCTAAAGTAGCCACCCCTTCGTGCTTTGCCAGTGACTAAACTTGGCTGTGGAATGCTTGTCTCTCCGGTCTGTGCTAGAGACAGCCAGTTACTGGGTCAGGTCTAGCTTTTCATGGGTGCACCCGCACACATTATGTTAAATCATAAACTGAACTCATGCCTGTTGACTGCTTGAAGCTTTTGTGTAGTAGATTAAAGAGTAAAGAGGGTAGGCTGAAGTGTAATGGAAGTCTCAGGCACCTCACCCCCACCCAAACATTACTTTCTTTGTTCCCGCCTTCACAGAGCCTGTCATACTGTTTTGTTAGCCACAGAATGGGAAATCACAGATGTTTCTCTAAATCATCTCTGTGATAAATACCTGTTAATTCCCGGTGTTGACTCTGTGTGAGCTAAATCATAGTTCAGTTTCCTGAGTTCCTTGCTCTTCTGCCTTCTTTTTTCCCCTCTTTGAAATAAAAGTTTTCTTCTCTACAAACTAGCTTTTGAACATGTCTAAAAGAAAGTGGGTAGAAACATTTATTTTTAAGTAAACTAAATGCACAGGAATGGAAGATAGTCCATGGGTTTAGTGAGGTACACACATGCTCCAACACCTCTGTAATACAGTTAAGTGCAGTTAAAGCACTTTGTGTTTCTAACCCTGGATCAGCTGAGACATGCACTTACTTTCTTGAGTAGCTTCATTTTATGGACTAGGGAGTGCTCTGCTAAACTGGGATTTAATGGAAGGAGCACGGGGATATCCTATGGAAACAGTGACTGTTTAACTGCTTGAAATGCAAGCATTTCAACTTTCTGTGTTGGTTCTTTAGTGAAATGCAAATAGAGTTGAGAATGAATGAATGACTCCAACCTTTGAGTGTTTATGCACTTTGCCTGGGCTGGGGGACAGTCAGGAGTGGTCACATGAGTCTGTGCTGAGATCATTAGGCTGGGGACACCAGCTGTGCTATTATTAGGGGTTTTAAAGTCGGTGGCAGATGTTCTTAGGCTCTCTTCCAGCCCCCACATACGGTGCAGTGGAGTACATGGAAAAAGAAATGTCTGACAAATTGGTTTTCCATGCAAAGAACGTGTTTTTTTTGTGGGGTTTTGTTTGTTTGTTTTTTGGGTTTGTTTTTTTTTTCTCTTCCCATGGACTGGACAAGATATTTTATGTTACCTTGTAGATATCAAAAAACAGTTTAAAGTAGTTGGGGCAGAAGAATGAAAGAAGCGATTGTATGAAAATACATACAAGTACTTTCCTTGGAAAGCAGGACTTAAGGGGTTACCCAGCACTCAAGCCCGTAGGTGCCAATGTTCTGCCATGCATGTATTTGTTTTCAATTTTCTTTGATACTGCTATTTAGACAGGGCCCTCTTATTACTTTTTGTGTATGTATATAATGTAAAGCTGCCCCTGCAAAGATTTTGAATGTCTGTGATGAGATAGAAGATGAGATGCAATACTGAGCAAAGAGGCATTAATCACATTGTGATTAAAATCTGTGAATGGAACTGCTTATTATGTTATGGTGATACAGCATGTAACATGGAGAAAAGCATGTTTTTTCTTTCTTTTTGTCACAGTAGGAAAAGAGTATGTGCATCCTGTTTTGAATATGTAATTTGAGTCCCTTCTGGAAGTTAGTTAACCAGTGTAAATATCCTCAAAATATAAATCACAAGCTGCTTAAGTATTCTATGGACTTCTGATGTGTTTTGTGTTGTACAAAATTCAAAAGGGAGGTGTATACTGGCAGGGTGCAAGTGACTAAATGGCAGACCAAAGGTACGTGAGGAACTGAAGAATGTGAACTATTTATAATAGGTAACAAGTATGCCTCTCTTTCTTGTTATGTTGTGGGTTTTTTTAACCATATAAGCACATTGTTGCTAAGCAGAAAAAATAATGTTTAAACAGTTCCCTGTGCATCATCTTTTCCTTTCTGTCATTGAAGTGTGTAGTGTTCTTTGAGCTAAACCAGCTGAGATGCTGCATGAGTTTGCCCTGTGTTAAGCACAAAGGAAAGAAAATGCAATGCTTGATAAGTTTTTATTTTTGTATGTCCATCTCTCAGCTTTCTAACTCTAATCAGACAGCTCCTGTATACATAGCTTTTTAGTATGATTAAAGAGAACGGTGCCCAAAATAAATAATCTAACATGCAATTCTTGTTGGGGCTGTCATGCTTTTCCCATTCACTTTCTCTTTCTGGATGTTACAGGTACAGACCATACGATTGATCAAAACAACTGAGTGCTCATTCTCTGCATTGTGTTATCTGAATACAAAACCCAAATATTGATGGCCTAAAGGGATTTTTTTTTTTTAAAGTCAGTGAACTGAGATTTTAGTCAAGAGTTAGGAGCCACTTGTAGGTGCATATTTCTGGCAAGAGATAAGTATCTAGATCTGAATGTGATTCCTTCTTTTGATCTCCCCATCTCCAAACTGCTAACCTTTCTACTTTCTAGTAATGGTGGTGTTATAAAACACTGGAGACCCAGATAGTTCTTCAGGCTGTTCCTCAATATGATGTAAAAGAACCAAGTGCCTCCATTTACTGCAGTGCAGAGAGCTGTGGGATGTGACCCCAGAAGTCTTTGGGGGCTCATGTAGGTGAGTGCTGTTTTATGGCTTACACCTAGTCATTTGAGAGTATGATTACACCCAAAGCAAGCTGGACTGTGCGCTGAAGCCTGGATGCTGGTTGCGGAGGTTGATAGCAGTTGAGGTATCAATTGCTATTTGACTAAGATCATGACAGTCCACACAGCCACATTCATCCTATGAAAAGAACAGTGTCTCCTGTGTTACTGAGATTACAGTGCGGGACCCAGAGAAAATTTAAGAGGATTAGTCATGGCATGTTGCATTAAGCCTGACTGCTTAATCAGAAGGATTTTTTCCTGAAGATTATTTTGTTGGCAAAACTGAGAAAATCAGGATCTTGATGAGCTCCAGGGGCTTGTTCTGAAGGCTTGGAGCAAGCGAAGACCTAATATGCTAGCTAACGTGACTGGTTAGAATGTGTTTTTTCCAGGTAAGAGATGAACTGTCACATCTGCACGATGGGAGGAGACTGTGGTAAACGTGCTTATAGTATTATGCTTGCCTTCATAGGTGGCAGTCCTTGTTTGACTAGAATCCAGTATTTATATAGCTTCTTGCAGTATTAACAACTTTCTAACTGGAAAATAATTGTTTGGATTAAAGTGGTTGTGTCTTGTGCTGAGAGTATTAATCTCCAGTCAGCTCCTCCCCCCCTGCCAATTCTGAACTTTAGCAACTTGTCTAGTGTGTTACAGACATGTTTCAGAAATGCATTTTCACCTCCTGAGGATGTGTTAGAGGAAGCAGTTGCTCTTGTTAAATCTGAACTTCCATGATTCTCTGCAGTTCCAGTGATGCCATCAGTTGCTGGTTCACATACATCTTTTGGCAGAAAACACTTCCATGCAGTAGGTTCAAGCTGAACAGTCGCCAGTTATGTTTTAATTTCTCTGTAACTCTCAAGTGCTTTAGACTTATGATTCTGATGTGGGTGTGTCTCTTTGCGGGTAAATGGATCAACCCTTGACAAATTAATTTCTCACCCTCTCACTGAACATGTATGTTCTAAATCTCCCCTGTGTGAATGTACAGGAGCCTGCTAACAGATTTCACTCTCTTCAGCCTTCCTTAATCAATACGTTGTAAATAATGTGGGAACTGCCATATTACGGGTATATGTGATTTTTTTTTTTTATGAAGGTTCATTTTGCTAATTGACAGGTTGATAGATTAATGCATACTCCAGCTCCTTGGACGTATGGAGGATGGCCTATGATTTTTTTTTTTAATATCCCCCTCTTCCCCCAAGCTTGACACTTTTTTGTTTGTTTGTTTCTATTTTACAATACTGAGCATGTTACTGCTTCAAGCCAGCAGTAAAATAACAAACTTACTTGTGTTCTAGGTAAGTGAAGCTCTGAAGAAGCAGATCCCCTGCGCTATTTCCCTCTTATTAGTTTAAAATTAGATCTGCTGGCCAAACAGGAAGGGGCTTATGTTTCTTGCTCATTTTCCAACTGTCAAGCAGAGCATGTAGTCATGCTGAACAAAGCAGCAGCGTTCCTGGATCCTTTTAACGATGTATTCAGAACTCCAGTGCCTCCTGATTTAATGAGTACAGTGAATGTATTCATAACTAACAAGAGCGTGCTCATTAAACAGCAGTAAGTTAACTGTCCTATTCTTTTCTAGCAATCCAGTGCATAATTAAATGGTGCCATATCTGAATGCAACACTGGGCTGTCAAATGGAGAGGTTAGATGTTCTGTGGGTATGCATGGTTAGATGGGATTGTTGGAGTATAAGTAATTTAGCGCAGCTTGCCTCACTGATAGGGACACTTTTCTCTGTTGGGACTTTTTGTTTACTAGTCCCAACCAGCTGAAAAGTTTAAGCATTAATTTATTAATTATATAAAATATATAAAAAGTAATAAAACGTTAATTTAAATTGTCTTTTAGTTTGCAGCTTTCGTACTCTGCTGTGTTGTACTGTTACTTTTGTGTAAATCCAAAGTAGCACAGACTGGAGTTTCTTGACTGAAACTGAGGGCAGAATTGGATCCTTGGTTGACTTGGCTGCTACTTAAACTCAGTCTTACAGTCCTGCTGGTTAGGTGGTGACATTTGAGAAATGAAGAGATCGGTTTAGTGTTTTGGAATAGCAGATGCAAGCTAAACAAAGGGTTATGCTGCCTAGTGGCATACCAGAAGATTGTTGGAATTGACTTCAATGATTAAAATAAAAGTAACAACTGAGTGCTCATGTAATTATCTGCCCCCAAAAGTACTTTTTTTTTCTTTGGAATTATGGGTGAAAACATAAATATTGAATACTTATCTTTACTTTTAATCTGATGTCTATTCTGATATGTTTTGTTTTTAATAGTTACAAGCGGTATTTAGTAACATATTTGAAGGCAGAGGGAATTTGGTCCTGAGGGAGGGATAGCATGTGTGTGCTGTCTGCTTTTCTACTGGTAGTGTCCTGATGCTGTTTTGGGGCCTTTTAGCATAATCAGGATGACACCAAGCCAATTCTTATTTAAAACCAGCTGACAATCTATTGAGTTTGTGCTGTCTTTTTTTTTAAACTGGTTTCAGAAAAAAGCCATACAGTCCTTAGTACCTGTTTGCCATCTGGAACAGCAGGCTCCCGCATGGGTAGAGGCAGATGTACCAAATGTCTTGGCAGCCTCCTGCAGCTGCTGCCTGTTACCCCAGGCTGGCTGTACCTGGCTCCGATCTCTGATCCTCAGCCAGTCCCTGCAGGTCCCTGGCACGGGTACCTGTCTTAAGTCAACCAAACAGATGTTGAATTCTCCAATAAATAATCATTAGTTTCCTTCTTTCATCTTTTTTTTAAGAGCCATTTTCATTCAGATACACTGAGTAAGCCTCATTGATGGATTGTCTTCTACATCTGTCCTTTGACATTCACAATGTCAAAGTGGTGAGGTTTCCTTTTAAATGTACTGCTCTGGTGTACGTTGTAAAACATAAGCGTGAATTGAAAACTTGCACACTCTGGAGTAAGGAAGAACTTGTTCTTTCCATCTTTAAATATGAAGGTGGAGCCACAGTGGCTGATGGAAACTGGAAACCACCTGTATACTTGGGGCATCATGTGGAGACACACCTGCAGCTACTAGTGTCTTGTGTAGTGAGTGCACTATATGTGGGCAAGAGGACAGAGGTGGGGAGGAGACTCCAGGGTCTCTTTGGTTTGGTTTAATCCTCAGTAAAACTGTTCCTGCTGATGTCTGTAACAGGTGAATTCAGCTGCATGACTTCTTGGGTAACTTGTTGATGGAGGTGTGATGGATACTGCCATAGGAATACCATACAAAGCTGAGGCAGGGAGTCATTTTTTGTAATCTGCTGCTTTCTACTTCTGCCCCCAGGGTTTTTTCTGTCTGTATTATGCAAATTGGTCAAAGGCCTGAGTGTTTTTCTTCAGTGTTTGTCTCTGGAGGGTGGGAATGGTGGTTGTTTTGATGTCTTGTTTTTTGTGGTGTAGGATTGCTAGGGCAGAAAAGGACTCTTTGGGGGAACAAGCTGTGTTTGTTTTATTCTTATTTCTGAGGTTGAATTGCTTTTAACTTTTTTTAATACTAGACCACAAATGTGCATTAGACAAGGAGGGAAGTGGAAACAGTTCCTGTATTACAACACACAGTCCTATTTTTGCAAGATCTTAAATCTTTCTAAATTAATTCTAAACTTTGTTTGTATTCTAGTTTATAGGTTTCTTACAGTAACCATATAACTTAGTTTATATTTTCAATATTGACAGTCTACTACTCAGCCCATTTGCTCAGAGAATAATCTATTTACTGACTGTGTCTGGTAAAAAAAAAAAAAAAAAAAAGCTGAGACACATTCCAAATGTTCTAGTTCTGAATAATACTTTATCCTGCCTACATACAGTGTTTTCACAGGAGCTGCAGGGAAAGGATTTTGGATTGAACGCATATTTGCCTGTGTGGGTGTGAAAGGGTGGTGTAGGAGACATACTTCACTGGAAAAATGATCCACAGTTTTCTCTGTAAACTTTCTTGGCCCATGACTTCCGTTTGCATCTGTACACCCACTATGCCTAATAGCAGTTACTACAAATGACAAACTTTTGTTACCTTGCATTAGTAAAGCAACACTGGTTAGTAACGCAGAGAGGCTACTCCCTTCCTCCAACCTCTCTTTAGGTTGTTTTCAGAGACTGACCTTTTCCTTACCACCAAGCTAAGATGATAGTGAAAGTTACATTACAAACTTACTAGATAAAACAGTTTAAAAATGTTTGGTTGAAATATATTGCAGGTGAAGGAAATCAAGAAATGTTGTGTTTTGCATGTAGACTTATTATGAGGATCAGTTTGGTTGGTTGGTTGTTTTTTTTTTTCCCATAGCAAATGGACTGTCAAAAAACAGATGTGCCAGACCGTAGACCTGAGTTACTTCAGATAGCTCTGCAGTACTACCACCATGAAGCAAGTCTTGAGGATATGCAGTGCGAGTAGATGGATGATGTAGGTCGTGCAGCACAGGATTGTTCCAGCTGTGGTGGCATAAGGTTTTATGGGTAGGCGGGAGACATCTAGTTAATACCTTGAGGCTTTGGAGGTCTTATAGTATCAGCAAGATGACTCTTCATAAAAATCAGTGTGTAAATAGCATGAAATAACTGCTTGTTGCTTACAAAAGTCCTGTGTTTGTATTTTACTCAATCTGTGGTAATGCCTAGGTGTCGAAATCTGTCATTTGCTGTTCTCTTTTTTGTTATCTTTTTGTCTTCCCAGTCTTCAGGAGCAGAGCTGATTGCACCTCTGTGAGAATTTAATCTCACTGCATGTACTTCAGGTATCTTGAGGAAAATGTGCTTTGGGTTTCAGATGTGCCTTCTGTTTTTGCAAACTGAAAATAAATAAATAAAAGGCAAGGGGATGATCATTCAATAACAGTTTACCCAGGTACTGCTCAACAGGTTGTCTTGATGGAAACTTCTTTCCCCTGGGAATGTCAGATAAATAGTTGGTAATTCCTTTATTGAACAACAAACCAGTTCTTTCAATTGGAATGGAGTAGAATGTCTTGAAGGTCTGGGGGTACTGATCTGGCAATTCACATACGTGATTGCATAAAAAGCAATGACTTGTGTTTCAGAATAAACTTTGCCAAATAATAAACCCAAGCAAATCTATACAAGGTTTAGTAGCCAGTCAGCTGTAGAGTTAAATCCTAATTAATCTTGCTGGATATTTAACAGTGACATGGCCTGGCAAAGAATAAATAATCTTACTGTCAGTTCGTTTGTGATTATAAGGTCAGCAAATCTTCCTGCTGCTGAAGATACGTGGGCAAGACAGATGGAAGATGGCTATTACAGGGACATCTGTTGGTTGAAAAATTCTAAGTTCTTAGAAAATGTAAATTGCGTACTGAAAAATGAGTGAAATGAATGAATGAAAACAAAGATTGGATTTTCACTAAATACTTGATCTGATGTGATTTTAAGGAAACATCTGTGGAAATCCCAAGTTGTACACAAAGGGTATGAACAGGAAATCTTTCTCTTAGTTCTGCATGTTGGTGAAAAGACATATTTTTCTCTGCAATTTCAGCTTTTAAGGGTGTTTTATTCCTTTCCCTGGTCAGTGAAGTGCTGTATTTGCATGCTGCTGCAAATGTTATTTCTGGATTGTCTTTACCTGACTGTTGAAGGTCTACTGCTGTACTTCTTTCCTTCTTTCTTCTTTCATGCACACTTGGGGAGGAAGGGGAAACTTTTTTAAAAATAATTTTCTGTATCTCTGCGTTTTAAAGTTTTGTAGTGCTGGAAAATATTACCTCCTTAGCAGTGGAACTAACTGGGTAAATAACTTGGGGATGGGAAGATGTCGTCTTTGAAGTAGGAAAGCTACAGTATTTTTTTCAGTGGAAAGTTCTATGTGAAATATTTTCATTGGTTAAATTTTGTTACTACACTATCACTCATTCAAATTTAATTTCTCCTGTTGCAGATGTTTGTGCTCAGGTTTAAGATAGAGGTATGGAAGTGTACATGAGAATAGAATTACATTTGCAAATGTAAATCACCTCATCAAATCCACCATTCACCATATGGTGAACTTCAGTCTTCTGTAATCACAGCCTGGTACTCATAACAGTTCTTGCACTTTAGTATATTAGAACTGCATGACTCAGGACTGTTGTGAAGCAGAAAAACGGTGGTGTGAAAAGGCACTAGGAATATCTGCAGCTCCACTGATAAAGTAAATGATGGTATATCTTAAAGGCTGGACATTATTCAGGCATTCAATTATGCTCAGTCTTGGAACTGAAGAATAATAAGGTGTTTGAATGCAAATCAATCTGAAAACATGCGTGAGTCTAAAGTATTGATATAGTAAGAAGACAATCCAAAATGGGGAATCTTCAAGAGTTGGGTTGTCAGCATCCAAAAGCTTGTTGCAATAGGAAGCACTGTAAATAACCATTGATGTAGGTGGAGGCCTGAATTTTTTAGAAAATCTAGATAGATGTGTAGGAAGGTAACTTCTAAAAAGCAAGATCAGATGAGAAATGCTTAAAATTGCATTATCTTTTATTTTGTCTGAAGGAGCATCTGGTTTTGAAGAGGTTTGCAGGAGGGAGTTATATTTCATATCTAAAAAGTTTCAAGGGTTTGTCACTGGTGTGGACTTACCCTTGGAAGACAATGTTTATGTATCCTTTATTTTGATACTAAGGGTTGGATCAGTCCACAAAGAGAATTGCTGCTGTGAGAAGAGGTGGCTGCAATTGCAAACTTGTCCTGAATGTGACGGGACAGGAGGCTGTTTGAGAAGAACTGTTTTGACCTGTCTTGGAGGATGGCTCAGTAGTTTTCTGGAGGAATGATAAATTATTTCCAAATTCTTAAAACTCAAAATTTTGTTGAGGTGATGGCTCATGCACTATATAATAATGCCATTTTGAGGAGGGCAAAGTTCATGACTGATCTTCCTTTGGAAGATAATTTCAGCAAAGTGGGGCTGAATTTGTGGGAGTGCTTACGTGATTGCCAGATGGGCTCGTAGCTCTGTTCTCTCATTAGTGTTTCAAGACTTGCAGCAGAAAGCCTTAGTCTTTTGAAATGTGTGTGGTTTTAAAGTACTGCTTTATTTTGCTCTATAGATAAATCTTGCAGCTTTTTTGAAGACTCTGGAAACATTTTGTAGTGTTTTCATTATGGTATACACTTCCCTGTTTATGCTTTCTATGTGATATTTAAGAGGAGAAGATTTGCTAACATCTGTTTTGTCCAGAGGGTGTTTGTGTTCAGCTGTCTATAGTGCTCAGTGCTCAAACTAAAGATTTTGGACACGATTAATGATGTAGATACTATAAAATGCTCAGAAGGTCAGGGTTTTAATGCAGCAGACTGAAGAGAGTAGTCCAACCCTTTCTTTTTGACTCAGTTTGGTAGTTTGTGTAGCTGCTCTGCCAAGAGAGGGCGAGGAAACTTGTCTGTGAGCCAAAGTTACAATTGCATTCAAATGACCTTACAGCATCACAAACTGTTCATGTGGGGGGGGAACGCAAATAGAAGCGATGCTTAAAGTAAGCCTGCTAGCCAAATGGTGACATTCTGGAAGGGAAAAGGACGCTCAAGAAAGGAAGAATGCTGTGCAGATGATCAAGAGCAAAAAGGATTGCAAACCAGGTACAGCAATGGCTGCTACAGAGCTGTAATCCCCTCATACTGTTTGTCTCTCTTAGAGCTTTTAGCTTTGAGTGTGGACTATAGGTAGTGTGTGTAGAGGCATTGCTAGCCATGTTTTAAATTAACTCAGACAAAGGAAGGGAACATGGCAAACGCTGCTTTAGTACTTTTTAGTTTCCCTTACTCTGCAGTTTAGTTGAATGCTGTTTTTCAGCTATAGCAGGGCATAACGCTGCCTGGCCTCTCTCTAATAATGCTGAGCTGAGCTGCTGTTCTGTTGTCAGATGCAGGTTTTGTTCTGGTGGGGCAGAGGAGAAGACTTAACGCTTTCATCTGCAAAAGCAGGGCATCGACAGTGTACTGTGCTTGAATGGGCCAAGGACCGCTGCTTGCTATGGCTGCTTTCTCCCTGCCTGCCTCAAGGTCTGAAGTCAGTCCTAGTAAACTGACATGTTATTTAAAATGCTGCCACCGTAAGAATTTTTTGAGAGTAAACTAGAAGCAATCTGAGGCAGCTACTATTTTTAATGTTACAGATGGAACTGTTTTGGGCATCAGGTATCTTAAATCATGGTATTATTGTTAAACAAGTGGCGTGTTGGGAGCAGACAAATCGGTGCAAGCAGAATTACTTGCACAGTTTTGAAGGCTTTCAACTGTGAAGAAATTGCAGTTATTTGGGATACTCGTATTGTCCTGTATTTCTAGGACAGTTCATTTGTCACTGATTTCTGTTGGTGATCCTGGAGCACCAGAAGCAGGAAATATGTTTATATTTATATGCTATGTGTATTAATCTCTGCATATGCTGACAGATACTTCGGTAACTTTAGGCCTATTTACTGAAGTAGGCTACTAATGATGCCTGTCTAACTGGTATCCTGGACTTAATGCTATTGTTAAAATGGAAATTTCTACAATATAAGTAGCTTAGAAACAAGTGTTCCTTTTGAAACACAAGATAACTTGTGCTGGGGATGTCATCATTACATTAAGCATATTTTCTGAATGTGGTTTGAGTTTGCTTTTCTTACTTGTATTTAAATTAGACACCAGAAATGTAAAACAGAAAAATGCAAAATGGTTAAAAATTAGCGCATGAATTTTGAACGATATGAACTATTTTCTTCATAGAACTTTTATTGAAGAATTACTTTTTAAATCTTGATTACTCTAGAATACTAGATTACTGTTGAAAATTTCTTGTGTTTTGGTGGCTGGAAGCTGGGAAAGCTATTTAGACATCCCCACCCCCAACATTGCTGCTATGAATTTGTTTGCTTACTAATGAATTTTAATGTAATAATCTTCATTGCTGCAATCAAATGAGGAAGAACTCCTTACAGTTTACTAGTTATTTTTACTACTCCACAACTTATCTGTGTCTGAACTCTGTTAAAAGAATTAGTACATTTAGTGAATTTGTAAAAAATTTGCAACTGCTTCTAATCACGTTAAAACAAGAAATCAAGTTTATTTTTTACATGTTCTTTGTTACAACTCCCGTTTAATCTCAGAGCCAAAATAGTTTAAAGGGCTTTCCATCTTTGGGAGCTTTTTAGCTTTGGAACAATGCCCATAATAGCTGTTCTTTGCTCAGTGATTGACTGACTTGAAGGAAGTTGACATCTCTTAATAAAAAGCTTTACATTTTAAAACTTCAGAAAAATGCTTTGGACTGGCACTACCTGCAATGCCTGAAGTCCTGAACACTTGAAAATCTCAGTGCTACTGTTGTTTTTAGGCTATTGTAGGACAGCAAAGGGAACCAAATGAGACTTTTTTGTTTGTTATAAGAGTTGTTAACATCTGTAACATGACTTGGTAAATTACAGGATTGTAATTGCAGTTAGATGGAGATGGAGTTCCTGTGGGGAACTTTTAACTCTCTTTTTACTCTCTTATAACTCTTTTTACTCTCCTCCTTCTCTGTCCCCACTTCTTCAGGTAAGATTACATTGCAACAGAAGAGACAAATTCTAGTAAGAGCCCTTGTCCATAGGAACTAGACTAAAAATCTAAAGTGTCCTTGGGTGAAATAAATCTGATAGATTTTTTTTGTTGTTGTTGTTGATTTTCATGTCTTAGTTTTTCCTCTTATAGATTTCTGTTTCACCCCCGCATAAAGAACATAAAAGTATAGTGACTACAAAGTTTGTAGTCTCCCTGTTCACTCACCCACACTTTCTTGTTTCTTTTTGTTAAGTGTACTTCCCGTGAGGTGCTGGTATTCTCTCAGTCATTCAGAATTTGTCCCCACTTTTTTATTTATCTCTAACATACGGAGGAACTCCTGCCTTGCACAGGTGTCGAGCAATTTTCAGTCCTTGTGGAGAAAGCCTTTTTGAGGGAGCATGTTAAAATTAGAAATATTTTCAATGGACTTCTATTTATCCTGTAACCACTCCCCCTGCCTTCCTTGTGTATCCCATATGCTTGAAGTCTGTACTGCTGTGACAAGGACTGCAGTGAAAATCGGTTTTATTTATTTTGCGTGAACTGTGTCCCAAAACGTGGCATTAACACAGATACTAAGAAGGAAAGTTGCAGGCAGAGGAAATGTGGCAGGTGCTGTTAGAAACTGCCTCGTAGTCGGGAGGTTTTATTCAGTGATCAGCCTATGTGTGAAGGGAGCTTGGATAAAAGCAAAGGGTGGGTCTGTACCAAGGCTTGCAGTCTTTGCAGACTAGGAAGAAAACAGAGTAACTTCAGTCTTTAAACAAAACTGAAAGTATTTGGATTGATTTATAATACACTTACTAGCTTTCTTAATTAGAACTTCAGTTAGAATTATTCTGAGGCAACACATTTCAAATACAAATTAAAGACTAAAGTGAATATGTGGCCTTTTAAAACAGTACAGCTTGCCTTCAAATCATCATGGGGCTCTACAGGAATTACTGGGAAAACTGGAGGATCAGAAGTGATAGGGAAGCCACAAAGTGAAATACATTTCTATTATTATATTTTTAAATACTGAAACTATTTCCTCATCAGCTGTGATGCTGTTCTTTTTGATCCCACCTCGTTATGAAATCCTTTTTCTCTAAAAGAGATGAAATGTGCTTCCAGATGTCATTTGACTTCACACATAAAAGGTTTCATCAGAGAGCTGGACCTGAAGTTTTAAAAAGTAGCTGACAAAGTTTCAATACAGGAGATGCAGAAAGAATAGCTGCCTAGTTAGGCTCCAAAAAAAATCATGTGAACTTTAAGCCACTCAAGAGCTTAATTTAGTGGAAGACTGGCCTGAGAGGCTTAATATAGATAGCTCAGATATCATGTGGAAACTCTAATTTAGACATGTATTGATATAAGAGAAGTTGAGCTTATTTTTGTTTCTGGCCAGATTGTTTGCTTCCCTCCCTTAACCCCACTCTTTATTTTCAGGAAATGCAGTACATTAGCAACTGTTACTGCACATCTACACCTAACGGTACCAGGGAGAGTGAAGGAAAATTGGCCTTCCAATACTGACACTTGGTTTGGTTTAGCCATTTTTCAGTGGAGTCTTAAGCAAACGTTTGGTACTGCTCCTGCTAACTTGGACTGGGAAGGTGAAACAAGTAGGTGCTCTGGTCAGATTATCCTGCTTGCTGAGAAGTGTATGTGACTTTTGAACATGGCCTTTCCTCTTCTTCCCATAAGTGAAGCAGTGAAAGAGACAGCAAATGTAGGGAAGGTGTACCTGTCTCAAAGTTGAGAGGGAAGCAGGTAAATTAATTCATATGTGTCGCTCTTTCAGTGCCCTCCTTCCAATGTAAAACAAAACACCACCACCACCCAAAAAAAAAAAAACAACCAACCCAAACCAAATAAAACAACCCTTGAGTATAAATGTTTATCTTGAAATGGCAGTCTTTAGATCAAACAAATTCTTCACTCTGCCTGTTAAAAAAGGATGCAAGTTCACTGGGATTTCTACTCCTTTTTTTTTTTTTCTTTTAAGTTATGCCTAAGCACTAGTTTACTTCTATGTTTCCCAATACTGTAACTTCAAATAGCAGTTATTACATTAACAGCACAGTAATTTTTAACTCAGTTCAGAAAACTTCTTGTTTCTGGTGTGGTCATTAACATAACATCAGTAGGAGGGTCATAGTGTAACTGATGTGACTTGCCCTCTTACAAAAGTGTCATGGGAAAAACAAATGGACAGATGGATTCCCTGTATGTTTACAATAGCCATGGAAAGTTCTGCTTTGCTAAAATCTACACTGAGCTTGGGAGAAAAACCCACTCATGCTCTTAAATCTTTAGTTAAGGAAAAAAAAAAAAAAGAAAATGTTTTCAAGTGTCAGTTCAACTCTACACTCTACACAGGAATTTATTTGTGATAAAATCATATTGTTGGTCTGGAAGCAGCTGGGGATTTAAACTATACAAGAAAAAGTGCTTCTGAAGCATGTCTTCAAGGTCCGAAGTAGGTGGTGTTGATATCACTCCCAGACTTCTTAAAATGATAGCCCTTCATGTGATCACAGTTTATGACATGTAACTGTTTTTACGGATCTATAACTTCCTAACCAGAGATTCAGTTTTGGAGGTAACCATTATGAAAGTTGTTTTTGTTTTCCATGAGTTAAAATTCCTCTACATCAATGCAAAAGCAGAGATGGAGTAAATAGGACACCTTTATGTTTAAAAACTTTTAAAGTTGATAGTGAATGCTTCACTACTTAAAATTCTTTGTGAACAAAGCTGACTCCTGTGAACCAAATAGAATAAAGCTGGTAATAAGAGTCAGACCAAGGCTGTTGTGGTGGGTTGCAGAGTTTTTGCTGTAATGAAACAAGAAATCTTGTTTCATCCATTTTAGCTAAGTCCTCTGGTAGCAGTGAGTGTTGGAGATTGAAGAGTGTGGTCTGTATAGGGAGGACAGTTTTGTGTATGAAGTTTCAAAGTTTCGCTAACTTTTCCTGTGTCTTTCTGAGAGATGGCAAGTTACTTTTGAGTTAAAAAAACCTAAAATGCAGATAATGTGAGTCAATGTTACTCATTTTTTTTTTTAAGACATCTTGAAAATTTTGGATGGTACGTTAACATAGTGATACAGTGCAGAATACAGTTTTACGCAATGTCTGAAGATGTCATGTCTCTGTTACATTTGCATTTATGATAATTTAGAAGTGATTAGCATTTATTGGTTAGCATAAATATAACTTTTTGAAGGGGAAAGGAGGGCAATGTTTATATTTTTTCTTTATTGAACAATATTGCATTGCTTTGCTACTGATAAGAAATTACCATCTTGGGTTTTTCAGTTAACATCTATGCAAAGGACAGCCTCAATCTCCAATTCATTTGTATTAGAAGTAGATTTTGTTACAGCTACCTCAAAAAATGCAGACAAATGCTTTTATGTACAAATGTTTTGGACACCAGACCCATTGTCCTATTAAATTCTTGCTATTAAACTAGAGAACTCAGTTCTAGAGATGGCAAGGAGAGCAAGCAACTGGGTGTTTTTAGTGTTAAAACACTCTTTCATTTCCTGAAGCGCTGTAAAAATTATTCTCCTTTCTCACAGTTTGATGGAAACATGCCTTGTGTACTTTTTTGAGACTCTAACTGGCCTTTAATTCTGTAGCTCCAAACTTTGGGTAATGGAGTATCTCATGTGCGTTTTTCCTGTAGCAATCATAGTGTGCAGTGAAGCAACAGAACCCACAACATGGGTATCCATATAAAAGTGACCTGGGCAAGTCTTCTAATGTCTTGTCTGCTTTATTATTGTTTTATAGTGAGAAAAATGACTTTGAGTGTTGAGAATGTTGCACTTGCCAGCAAATTGTCACATAATGTTATTACATAAGATTGCCTGTAAACATCTGTCACCTGGAGAAAAAAATATATGTCTGTCTGATGGACATGGATGGGCATGCGTTAAAGGCTTCCTTAACCTGACAAAGCATTCTTTAGTCTGCCTCTTCAATCTCTTGTTTCACCAGGCTGAGCTGTGGAGCTATTACTAGGTCTACAGAAATGTTTTCCACTGATAATGTACATGTCTTGTAGTTGAGAAGGTATTTTTAGCTGTCTGGTTAGACTCTTAGAGTCACTGGGGGACAGATCCCTGGCAGAGAGCTGTAAAAGGGAGCTGCCAACAGTTTGGAATGGGAAAGGCGGGGGGGGGGAAGGTACCTTTCATTCCCAACTGCTTTGTCTATTTTTTAATATGTTGTTATTTCCTGGTAACTTGCAAAGAAAATGCACTTTTCTCAGGTTTGTTGGCTAGCATCCACCTAGGAATAAAGCTTTGTTATTGAGGGAAAATGAGTAAATTGCATGGGCAGCAACTTCCTTTTGCACTGTGATGATGTTCAAAGGCTGCCTGTATCTTCGCCGACTGACTGCATTTAACTAGAGTGAATCTGAGAAGTGCTGGTTTTCACTGTGCATTAGTGGAAAGGCTGGATAAAGTGACATGGGCTTGTTGGAGCAAGTCCAGAGGAGGGCCACAAAGATGATCAGAGGTGGGAGCACATCTCCTATGAAGACAGGCTGAGAGAGTTGGGGTTGTTCAGCCCTGAGAAGAGATGGCTCCTCCGTGCTTAAAGGGGCCCACAAGAAAGCTGGAGAGGGGCTTTTTACATGTGGTGCTAGGACAAGGGGTAATGGCTATACACTGAAAAAGGGTACATTTGGATTAGACATAGGGAATAAATTCTTCAATATGAAGTGGTGAGACACTGGAACAGGTTGCCCAGAGCAGCTGTGGATGCCCCATCCCTGGAAGTGTTCGAGGCCAGGTTGGATGGAGCTTTGAGCAACCTGGTCTGGTGGAAGGTGTCCCTGCCCATGGCAGGGGAGTTGGAACTAGGTGATCTTTAAGGTCCCTTCCAACCCAAACCGTTCTATGATTCTGTGAAGTTGGAGTTACATTAATTTGTACACTGCATTTGCTTATATGTCAGGCTTTTTCCTGATTGCATAGCAACCGGGGAAGGGTGATGTGGACAAAAATACCACTGAAAAAGGAAGTTGTTATAAATTGTGGAACCTTTAATTTAGCCTCAGCTAAATGGTATTAATTGATTATTAATTGAGTATTAATGATACTCAGCTACAAGCAGCTTTTTAATTTTTAAAATCTGAAATTTAAAAAACTCTTGTGAGTTTCAATTTGATGTATTTTGTTCACAGAACTATTACATAAAAAAAGACATCTGAGGTAGAAAAATAACATAAAGTAGGTTACATGTTTATGTGCTGCATTATGAACTCAGGTCAGGAAAGCTGCTGTTCTTTCTTGGTGGCAGACTAGCTAGTGAGACTCCCCTGATACATTGTTGTGCTTTTCCCCTTCCTCCCTTCCAACGTTTTGTGATTTTTAATGTGTGTTTTGATACAGTGCTGAAGTCAGAGGTTATCCCCAGTATTTCAGTCACCGTGTGCATGGCTGAATGGATGTTGTTTGCTTCACTTGCATGTTTATCTTTGCAAATAAAACCTGCAGGTAGAGAATTCAAAATGGAATTCAAAGCTGTTTGAGACTTCTCTAAATAACATACCTGGGAATGCTGCCGCATAGCAGAAACATTTGTGATGTGTATTTCATTGCTGTGAGGACACCAAAGATGAAGTAAGGTAGGCTGAGTCAGTTGTTACAGTGTTTCATAAAGTAACATTCCACGCAGTATAAGATGTGCATCTGAAGTGAACTATCAGCCACCTCTCTTCTTACTCTTAATTGTTGGGTTTTGTACATTCCACCATACTATCTCCTCATACTGGGGTAGTATCAACTATCTAATATGGAAAAACTTTTTTTTTTTTTCATTTTCTTTCAGTTCAGAAAAACTTTCAAAATGTTTGTTTTTCTTTCCTCTGGCCAGTCAGAATGCATTCATGCTGAATGTCATCTTTCTTCATTTTAACTCATGGACATTGGTCATGCCAAGATTATTGTATAGTGACTGACTTTTGTGCTCCATGTGCAGTCACATGGATTTTTGTGGGCTTAATCTGGTGGTACAACTTTGCCTGTGTAGGATGTTTGTTAGAAAATTCTGTGTATGGCACTTCAGCTGTGTTGGGTCAGGTGTTTTCTGCCCACTGTCACGTAGAATGTGTGAGGTAGTCTGGGTAACATGCAAAATTGCTAAGCTGAAGTTCTATTTTATTTTTACATCTGTAATTTTTTTTAAGAACACAGACCATAATAGTTAAAACCTGGTGCTATGGCGGTCATTGTCTTGCAGCAAGGGGAACTGGTGATGAATGCAAACTGTAATGTGGTAGCTAATCATTATGTGTTTGGTTTTGAAGACTTGATGGCATATGTATGCCTGTCGCTGAGTCTGGTGGCTGTGCAGAGGAACATAATGACGTGTCCAGTGTCCTCTACTTGCCTTTTACTTTGCACTGTGAATGACTGGGCAGTGCTGCCCAGCTGTATTGTCTTCCAGGTATGTTTGGAGCAAGGATAGAGCATGCTCAAAGTCCTCTCTTGCCTTCATCTGTGGGAATATACCACTGTGCACTAATGTGCATCTATGTTATTTTAACCAGAATTGTAAGTAAGTAAATAAATATTTTTCAAGAACTCAGTGGAACAGATTCATGTATGTCTTCAGTGACATAGTTGTGATGCATGACTGCAAAAATAAGGTCCTTGCCTTATAAGAATAAACTTTTGTAAGAGGAAAGAGGAAAAATCTGTCTGAATTCAGAAACCTGCAGCTAAACACCATGCCAGTAAATATATGCATTCTATATAAACTTCCATATATGCACTCTAGCAGCAAGAAAATATTCTTTGTTCTAGCTGTGGGTTTGGGTTTTGTATGGCTTAATTGCCTCGTAAATTGGTATCTCTGTATAGGCCTTTGAAAAGCAAATGGACAGCTCTGTTGTTTTTTTAGTGCCTTTGGGTCTGAACATTATGTAAAGATAGAGGAAGAATGGAAATCTATGAAATGACGCTGTTTGTGCGGAAGTTCAAAGGAGAAAACTCTGCAAAAATCCTCCCAGAAATGTAGTGCCAGTTGTCTGTTGCTGCACTTGTTTTATGACCCCACTGTAGGTTTAGCATGGATTATCTGAAATTGGTGGGAGTTGTAAACATCCTTCTGTTCTGTATCGATGTGGCTGTATAAGCACTCATTTGGCAGTAGGATTCTGGGAGTTTCATGGTGTGTTCTGGGAAAACCTGTGTCTTACCTGGCCCTTCTGGCATACTGCGCAACTGATCTTAGGTATAAAGTTGTGGATCCAAGTGAAATTGCTGACCTTTTCCTCCTGCTTATTAATAAATCAACCTTCATGTTTCTACTATAGTCAGTGTAGGTAGAGTGAGACTGAGGAGGAGAGCGTTTGAGCACTGGCTCATCCCCCCTGAGAAGGTGGCACCATGTCTTACTGAAATTGCAGAGATTGCTTGGGCAGTGAGCACGAGCGGTGCAGGCAGCTGGTGTGGATTTTGGTGGCTGTGGAGTCTGGACTGAACTGCAACTTTGGAGCAAGGCATGAGCGGTGGAACTGCAGATCTACAATAGAAACGTGTGCAACTCTTAAAAGAAGGAGAACTCCGGGAAGATTCTGGTGGTGCTTGTCATTACCAAGACATTCACTCAGGAGGGGCTATGCTAGACTCAGTGCTGCTTAGGAGCTGGCTGCCTTTTTAAACTATAGGTCAGTGGCTTATTTTGGCCTTGACACATCAGTTGCTGATGTTGATGATGATGGAAGTTTACAAGGGAATTATTGCTAGGCCTGAGTCACTGGAAGCTTGCTGTGCTTCCTGTTTTGGCCGTGGAAATTCCAAATTCCAGCGTAATAATGGCTATCAGTAGGGTACTTTGATTTTTTTTTTTTTTTTTTTAATTGAGTAATATAAATGAGGTATCTGCATGCTATTTTTTTCCTTCCATTTCTGTTTCCATGGTGAGGGACAGGTGCGTGAAAACTGAGCTTCACTGCTATGGACTGTGGAACCTTATTGAGACCTAAGAGCACACAGAAGAAAAATGGAATATCACAAACTGACAGTTTCAAAGTGATGGCAGAATATTTTACTGAAAACAGAAAATGGTTCTTAGAAATTTAGGGTTGTGTCTTTGAACCCTGTGGTTTGTTGGTACGGGTGAATAAACAGTATGCTTTTGAAAATAGTCTGGATTCAGAACAGCAAGGAAAGTGGGGATGGTCTAGTGTACCTGTGTCTCTACTCTGCAGTAGGAATAACTGGAATGTTTAATTCCCAGCATCCTAGTAGGGGAAATAACTGCAGTTTTCTCTTTGGGATACAGTTGCCTTTTGCTTTAACTGCTGCATAAACTGTTTGGACTCCTGTTGTTCTTTAGACCAAAAGGGTGACCAAGAAATGGTTAAACAAAGCCAAAACTGTTGTTTGTCTTGGGCAAGTGATGGCCTGGAGATCTCTGGTGCTGTTATGGAGCATGCTTTTTAATGTTATTTCAGCATTAGTTGCTGAAAATTCTGTTGGAAGCCAGACCCTCGGGCAGAAAAACTGTAATATGTCACCTTGCTTGTGCTTAAAGCGTGACTAAATTTAAATCAGAAACTGTTTTACATGAACTGTAAGAGGAGTTAAACAGGTGACTTTGTTTCAGGGAAGCCAGTGCCTGTGTAGAATATAGAAGTACTTCTCTAAAAATGATCTGTTAATGGTGTGATGTGCAGCCCTTTTCAAGCAAGTTCATTTTTCCCTGTCAGACACACTAAGCTGCAAGGAAGTGCTCCCCAGACCTTATTTAATAGCAAGGAAAGTTTAATAATCTCTTGACAGCAAAAGAGATGTGATAAAGCTTCAGGGTCTGATGCTAGAACGTACTGTACAGAGAACCTAAAATTGTAATTAAGGCTAAATAATGAAATTGAGGGTGCACGGTTTGAAAGCATTTTTTAGTATTACTGGCTTCAGCTGTCAAATTTTGGCCATTTTACTTTTTTTTGGCTCAAATAAGAATTTTTATGTCAAATGAGCAATCTATATGGGGAGTTTAGAGAGTAGGTAAAGAGGTCTGTTCCTTTCAGGAAATCCCGTGTTTATATTCAGGGTTGTACTTGTAGGCCTTGCTTTCCATTTTTCTTGTTGATCTAGAAATCTGAATCTTCCATCATAACTCCCTGGACAGAAGCTTGCTTCTTTGTGCACAAGCAAAAAGGGCAAAAGTCTTAAAATAGTCAGGCAATTATTTTGGCTTTAGTGATACTTTCCTATGGTGTCAAAATTTATCGTCTTCTTCAAATGTAACTGTGAGTACTGAAAGTCCAGAAGATGTTCCAATCTTAAATTTGAGTAAATATTTTTGTTATTTTGAGGAATGTTAGTATTGGGAATGATAACCTTGCTTGTGATAAGAGTATGTACATAAGTCGAGGAAAATGAATCCTGATTGTGGTGCTGAGGCTGATAGGACCTTTGCTTTGCCAGATTTATATAATGAAAAAACATTTTGAAGCAAGAAATTTCTAAGCATCATAAGATGCTTTTATTGAGAGAGGCTTTCTTTTGAACTGGAGTGGGGAACATTAGTGGTATCTTTACATTTTTCAGTTGAATGAAGTGCTTCAAATGCTGTATTTTCCAGCCTTGTAAATGTACATGTTATTCTGTGCACATTCACTTTTACCATGTGTCTGTTATATTTTAGTACATTTGTCTGGTTCCTTTTATTGCCTGAACAAAGGTTGGTTTTGATACCATAGTGAAAGTTTTCAATTTCAGAGAAATTTCAGTCTTTCAATTAAGTTGTAGAGTACACACAGAAAAAAAAAAAAAGTGACATATAGGAATAAGGTTCATCAAAGAACTGTTTCCCCTCACGGAAGGCTGGCTCAGTTGCTTGCCTGAGGCTGCTGGTGTACTCAGAATGCTTTTTGACTGGGTGCTAAGATATGAATAAGTCATAAGGCATGCTGATAAGTGGGAAACTGAATTGAGGGTTGGTAAGCAGGTTGGCTTGCCTAGTCCACTTACAGTAGTTTTAGGTCTCCATTGACAGAGATTTACAATAGAGCAGGATCTGACAGGGGGCAGTTTGGTTGGGTGCTTTCTACTGCCTAATGCCATGACTGTGGTAGAGTACTGGGCATGAAACTTCAGTCTGTTGTGCATTTTGGAGAATATGTATATGCATACAGGAATTTGAGGACAACTTCAAGAAGTGCCATGTTTAAGGGTTATTGCAATTATTTCCAGATTGTTTGGAACCATTTGATCCCTCTGTATCGAGTGACTTCAGATTTTAATTTCTGTGGTCCTTTGGGGAAAGACACAATGCTGGATTTCGGCTTCATTGCGTAATTAAGTAAAATAGTTTAGTCTGCAAATGAATCGGAACCAGAGCATGTATTACATTTAATTTGCATTTTTACCCCTTGGCTTGTGCTCGTGCTTTTGTGTAGTTCTTACCTTGTAAGGAGACTTTTTTTTTTTTTTTTTTTTAATAAAGACTGCACCACGGTGTTGGTTTTGCCATGTTCATGTCAGTGCCCCTGGAATTTTCTAAAAATCTCTGTTTCAAAATCTTTGCTAGTGTGAGTTTGACTTTAATGGCACTAAGCCATGAATAATTGGCTTGGTTTCTGAAAATTCCACAGCCTGTTGTTAAGATAAACATTTCTAGGTTCCCAAGAACACAGACACATGTATATGGTAATACACTGGGTATATACAGAGCAACCTTTAAATAGCAAATTCTTCTTTTTCCTATGTTACTCTTGATGTTTACCTACAAACTTCATAAGCAGAAAAATTACTTGATGGAATAATTGTGCCAGTTTTTGAACTACTCTGTAGCATTTTAAGAAGGACTGTGAAATTTCTTTTGTTGTAGCCATTAGCATCTATGGAAGCAGAAGGGGAGCAGTCCTGCACTGGAGTGGTGTGTTGAGATGCACCCTGGTTAGTCAGCAGCTCGTGTCTCAGTCGCTGGGAAGTCCCTGTGACCGAGGCTTTTGGTTTGAGGCCTGGGACTGCTGGTTGATTAGGAATATGTAGTCTTGTAATGTTGATCATCAGTGCTGGTACCTAAAGTGACTTGTAAGGCCCGAGTGCCCACAAGTGTTGGAGGTCTAGCTTTCTTTTTGGTGCAAAGGCTGTAATCTGCATTCCCTACAGCCCAGAGCTTTGGAGAAGGGCTGTAATTATGGAGCTCATGACAGAGCTGCGTTCCGTTCACTCGTGTCCTCTCAAACATAGCAGTATATGGTTGAAAGTGCTCCATACGTAACTACTTAAAGATGACAAAAGAAAATTGATATGAGGCCCAGGGATGTTAACTGCCAGCTAAGAGATTGTGGGGTGGGTTCTGAGGAACTCTGTGCATGTTCAGGGTTGTAAGACAACCTTGAAGTGTGAGGGAGGTTCTCGCTGGGTTGTGCTGGTTGCTGAAGCATGTGGGAAGGTTTGCTGTCAGGGAGTGAGGGCCAGCGGTGCTAGTGAGCCAAAGCATGTCATCTTCGCATCTTACTGGGTGGTCTGACTGTCCTCCAAGGTAAGCTTCCTAATAGTTGTCTTTAAAATTACTTGTAGCAGCAATAGGAAACTAAGTTACCAAGCTCTTACTTTCTGGGGAGAGAAAAATAAAAAAAGGGAGGGGATGTGCTTACTGAGCCGGTTGGTTTTGATCTGTTTGGTGATTTTTATTTTTTTTTCTTAATCATCTTTCTAAATGATTATTCAACTTAGTCCCAAAGCAATAAACTCAGTCTGAAAGTAAGTGGATCAGGACACAGCAGGTGTGGTGTGTGGGGGTTTTGGGTGTTGGGTTGGTTTTTTTAGGGCAATTTGGAAGGCATTTTGTTTCTTTTTTTTTCCCTGTGATCTGGTTCGGCTGACCCCTGCTCTCACTGTCTCTGTTAATAAGAAATAGTAAAGAAAAGCAGCAGTCTTCTTACTTCTATTATGTGATGTTTTATGTAAATGTTTTCAGGACAGCTGTTAAAATTTAAAATGATGACATTTCTCCAATCCTGTGAACTAGCATGTTTTTTTAAAATTTAAATTGTACCATCTCTATGTAGACTCTGAAAAGTCATTGTGAAGGGTGAGAAATTTAAAAAAATTCTCCCGTAATGGGGGAAAAACAATAATAATGCAAAACGAGATTAAACACCACCACCCCTTGATTTTAAATAGCGATGAATATCTGGCTTGAGTCAGTCTATTCTTTGTTTAGGGTTAGTTGACTAAAACTCTTGGCCCTAATTTGTTGGCAATTAGGTTAATTGTGTCTTTGTTTAAACAGTAGTAGTGGCAGTTGGGAACCACCATCCTAGCATGGTCTTTCAGCTGTTCTCACTGCTTTCCCTTGCTCTTTAGTGTTGTCCTGAAGAAGAAGATATGGTTTGGCTCACTAATCAGGGTTTTGGCTTGGAATGGTAACATACTAATTTGAATACTTTTACCTACTGCATGCTGTCTTAGGCCCAGGCACTGTTTGGTAGGGTTGTTGGGGTTTTCTTTGTTTTGTTTTCCCTTTTACTAGTAGCTAGTTCATGTGTGTCTGGTGCATTTATGCCTTTCTTCTCTGTTCAGCTTCTGGTTAAGTGCTCTTGCTGGTTCTCATGTGGATGGGAAAGGAGCTGAGGACTCATGAGTAGACACAGTGGTGTTACCTCCTCTGCAGCATTTTAGAGAAATTGTGGTCATCTTGCAGCTCATCCCAGCCAGTGGAAAAGCAATACCAAATACTTGCCTATCTTTTGAAAGTCTTTGAGACTTATGGCAAAGTAAAGAAGTCAGGAGTTTCATGCTCTTATGGTGTATAAACAAACAACAGTTTTCAGGTTTCTGATACCACTGCTCCCATTCATACTATTTGAGGATCTGGTTTGCTGCTGGTGTAATAATTTCCCCCATATCTGAACTGTTTGAGAAATCTTCAGTATCTGCGGGTTTTTGGGGGTTTGGTTTTTTTTTTTTTTTCCCCTTAGTGGTACGAGGAGATATGCTGGTAGGTAGTGAATGCATTAATGTGCTGAAGCTTATGATGGACACCCCTTGTATCCATCTTGTCTTGATCTACCTCAGTGGGCACCTTGCATGTGCATAAGTGTGAACAGAAAGAATGTTTGAGATGTTTGTAGTTTGCATTGCTGTACTTCTGTGCTTTGTTTTGTTACCTGATGAATTCCTCCTTTGACTGCACACAGAGCCATGCATACTGTACTAGTGGTGGTGGTCAAACAGCTTTTTCTCTCCAAGGCAGGTACACAGCATGTCTAGCTAAGATCTCCCAGCCAGCAGTGTGATGCATTGCATGAAAGGGAATGCACTAATTTTTAACTATTTTCAGTTTTATTTGTTCATGGGGGGAGTGGGGATGGGGAGGCAATTTTGGTGGCCTACATTAAATAAAAGTAGAGGGAGCTATAAAAAGCTCCCAGTGTAATGTGAGCCTTATACAAGGAAGAACTATTTATAGAAGGCTGCAATATTTGCCTCAAGGAACTTCAGAGTGGAGAGGGGCAGTGTTAAACAGAGCTGGGTGAGAGCACGCTTGTGCACCCGCAGCTGCGAAGGTCAGAGCCAGGTCTTTCCTACAGTATGATCCCACTCCCCGCTGGCCTGAGGGGGGAAGAGGCTGACGGGCTCCTTCTGAAGGCCAGTTCCTCATCCTGAGAAACTTTGGTTTGTGGAGAACAGTGGGGTGGGTTTCTCCCCACCTCACCCCCACCCCCCTGCCTTTTTTTTTTTTTCCCCTTCTCCCCCCTCCTTTTCTTTTTGGGGCTTTTTATTTGTGATGTTTTGACTGGCATTGCTTTTTGAGAAAAACATGAGTGTTTGTCTTGATTGATGACTTGATGGTCAAACAAGGCCAAACAAGGTCACAGCAGCAGCTTTGGGGACCTAGAGTGGAAGGTTGTATGCTTTACATGTTTATACTATCACTTAAACATCTTTTTGGTTATTGCTGCTGCTATTCTGGCTTTTGTTCTTGACTGACTTATTCTAAATGACGTAGCCATGCTACTGGCAGTTAATCAAGTATTGTTCTGGTTTTGGATGCCTTCCGTCTGCTTCATACTTGCTGGTTATGAGGCTTTATAATAAATGATTCTAGAAACCCTTCAGTTCTTTAGCTTAAAAATGTTCTTCAATGGTTTCATAAGCAGAAGAACCCCTCTTGGGAGGCGTATACCTGAGAAGATCCTTGGTAGCATGTGATATAACCACTGAGTGTTGATACTTCTGTGAAAAGATTGCATTTGGCTATGCCAAAGAGTTCCTAACCCCCAACTATGAAGAAAAAAAGAACACCACCACCCCCACCACCCCCAAACCACACGTGGAATATAGTTAAACTGTAATATAGGGCTTCTTGAGTAAAAGGATTTGTGTGATGTTGGGGTAGCAGATGGCTTTGGTGTGACTGCCTGGGTCACTGGGCACAAAAACGCTGTTAAGAAAGTGAGGTGGTGTTTCCCCCAGGGTAATCCAGGAAATTTGATTAAAAGATTGTTTAATGGCTTTAAAACTTTAGATAAGGATGTAGTCTAGAGTTGCCCAAGATGCTTGTCCCTTTAATTTTCTGTTAAACAATGGACCACTTCTAACATGAGAAAGGCTGTGCTTGTTTTTATGCAAAGTGTTTGAAGGTAAATAAACTGCTTGTCACATTCTGTCACTAATCTATGAAACCCTGACTGTTTATGTGCTTCCTGTTAGAGGTTTAACTAAGCAGTTAAAATTGTGCCTATTAAAAGGTAGCTTCTAAGCAGAAAATAACCCCCCCATGGTTTATAAGAGGGCATATAATAAAGTACCAGATTTAAAACAACTCAGTAAATTATTTGGGATCAAATTCAGCCTTTATGTAGAAGTTAAATAGTGATTTTGTGTATGTGTGTGTAAAAGCCAGACCTATTGCAAACGGTTGTTTCATTATGATCTGACAAAGTGTATTTAAATAGTAGTAGGCATTTGACTGGCTCTTGAGCCCACCCACTCAGTGAAGAAATTGTTTTTAAATTAAAAAAAGAAAAAAAAAAAGGTGCAGGCTTTTGTAGATGCAAGATGTGAATTAGCAAATAAATAAGTTGAATGTTTGAAGCAAGTCTTTCTAAGTTGCTTTGGTCAATTCAGTGATTATGCCTGGATTCTGAATTAATGAGCGTGAGCCAGCATGTTAATCTATTTTGCAGATTAGACAGGCTATAAACTGGCTTTGATTTGCTCCAGTGTCTACATGGGGCATTTTGCATCTGAAGAAAAGTGGTTTTGTTTCTTTTGTGTAAATAAGAAGCTTCAGGATGTTTTTACAGAATTTAGTAAAACTTACCAGACTTTGTAAAACCACTAAATGCCTCAGTTTTACTAAGTGATACACAGAACAGGGAAGAACATTTTTGGTGGGACTTGTTCAAGTGCATAAAAGGGAGGTATTTCAGCACCCTAGAACCCTCTGCAGTGTTTAATCATCAGTTAGTAGTTAGTAAATGAGACTGCAGGATCACAGCTCTGTAGCTCCAGGCAGATTCCAGGAGTGGAAAGCTCTCTCAATCCCTTGACACCCTGAGGTTGTCTCTAAATTAGCAAGTGCTTTGGTCAGTAAGGATGGATGAGCAGATCAACATTATTGGCACTGAAGCATCTCAAATCGTCATTATTGATTCAGGTGGGCTACTCTGTATTAGATTTAGTTTAGCACCTTGGGCTGAATGTCCCCACTCAACTGTGCAGTTTGAAGCTTCTTGAAGGAGAAAAATGCAGTAGGTACAAGCCAGATGCCCTTGCAGTGATGCAGCCCCCAGGGTTATTTCAAGTCCCTGTTTGGCAGCAGGCTGCATTTGAAGTCCAACTCTTGGAGTAGAGTTTTCAGGTTCTCTTACTCAAAAGGGAATTGTTTTTTCACATGTACCAAAGTTGTTCAGAAAAGCCACCTAGCTCACAGTACATGGTTTTGCTTCAAAGCTCTGCTACTGGTCTAAACCAAATAATTAAGTATGAGAGTATGCATAGCAAAAGGATGACCTGTAACAAAAGGAGCATTCTAGTTGGATGCCCTATAAAGGTATTTTCCCCCTCTTTTGAGGAAGCATTTTGGTTTGCAAATGTTTGCAGTGGTCAATCTGCCATTTTGGACTAATGAATGTATTATATGGCTCACAAAATGTGAGCTAGGTAGCTAAGGTTCACAGCTTAGTAATCACCATAGGGTGCAATGTTTGGCTTTTGGGTAGCACGTTATTTGTAGGAGTTCCAGATGTTTTGTGACTACAGTATACTGCTGTTGCTGCAGTCCCAAGATGGGGATGAGAATAACATTGCAATGTTACAAATAATGCATCGCCTGGCATTGCTGGGATATGGGTAGGTGGCTGAAGAGCTCACTATCTTTTACTGCTTTTGGGGGAGGAATAAGGATTACTAACCCATTTGTGCCTTAGATTCAGAGGTAATTTGTGTTAATACTGAATGCAGAAAACCTTTCTCAAATGACTGAGAAACAGCAAGTGGTTTATTTTATTTTTATGAAACTTGTGCCATATGACACTTAATCCCTTTCCCCCAAAACACACTGCAAACAAAAAATGAACATAACTTTTTAAAATGGCCAGAACCAAGAAGTGGCTGACTGATGTATATTTTTTTTTTTCCCTTTACCTCAAAACCCTCATATCTTGGCTGTTTTCTGATGTGAATGTGACTGTTAGCATTAAGCTGCATTGCCTAGGTACTTAGAGCTGGGTAACTTTTTTTTAAAAAAAGTGGAATGCAACGCTGGCTAACCACAACTCGGTTTTGGAGCAGGCTTTTTCAATCTGGCCTGCCACAGGCACACTGCAATCAGTACCCAAGGTACTTCCTGATCAGGACTTAGCTACATTGCAGTCATAGTCCAAACTATTGTGCAAATGTACTATTAGATGACAGTGGTGTTTCGTGTATTAAAATTTAAACTTCTCATAAATCATGCAAACACTCAATTTTAAGCATGTATCGGGTTAGTCCAATGTCTGGATGTAGTATGGAGGAGGTATGCAGGAGTAAGCCTTTGTGCTTATGTCATTGCTTTTATAAAGTGCAAGCTTTGAGTGAGTCCCTTTAACATATATTTACAAATAAGGGATGGGTTTTTTTTCAGAGTAGAATGGCCTGATTAAAAAGATTTAGGTGGTAAACTTAAGGCAGTTGTGGTCTTTCTGCAAACAGTTTTACACTGAAGAATGAAGCTCAAACATTCTAAATTAAGTATTTCCTTACATCCAGGTCTGTTTATTGGCCCCAAACTGTCATTGTATTTAGACTGGTAGAAATGGTGCAATACAGCTATTGAGGCAGAAGCTGAAGTATATCGTATTTGGTAGAAGAGTTATTTGAATCCTGTATGGAGGCTGCTGTTGACATATAGAGTAGAAAAGAATGAAATGCATTGAATTTTCATCAAGAAAAGTAATCGTCTGACTTATAAATTGTGTACGTGTTTGGATGTCAGGAGTAAATAGAAAACATTGTGATAACAATTTGTGTAGTCCTCTTATTACAAATACAATATATGCAGGAGAGACTGACTAAATAATATTAATGTTTTGTATTTTGTGGGTTTAGTAGCTACAATGTCTGTTTCTCTTCATGGGCTGCTCTAGCTATCTTGTAAATAATGCTCAGCTGTATTTTGGATTTTTTTCTGCTACAGGAAGATTTAGATGAATGCTTAAAGGAAAAGTATGCACCTCTGGATTAGGTGGTAATATTTGCCTTGCAAGAGAGGCCATAGAGATAGTGCTTCTATAGATTTGATAGTCAAACCAACATTTTTTCCACTGTGTGTATGGAAACGGAAGCTATTGAATAAGTCTGAAAGGAAGCAGGCATAGTCATTTATGCCTGCTTTCTTCCCTCCATGATACAAGGTTTTAAGATCAAGGCAAATTCTTTCCCTTAATCCAGAACTTGACTTTCTTGTGCAGATGTTACATGCGTTTCTGCAGCTGACCAGGCAGACTGACTTGGGGGGGATTTTTTTGGGGGGTGTTTTTGTTGCTTGGGGTTTTTTTGTTTGGGTTTTTTTTTTTTCAAGCTCTGCTCATAGTTTCCGCAAGTGCCAACAGTGAAACAGCTTGTGTGAAGGAAAAGCGTTGATGACTTTTTGTTTCTGAATGTGTCTATTTACTTGTTCTTAATGGTGACAAGGCAGAAGCTGTTGGAGTGCAGCTTACAGGATTCCATGGTACCTTGGTGGGGTGAATGTTAAGATGGGTGAAGGCAGAGAGGTGAAGCTCATTCAGCACAAACTTCTAACGCAACTTGGAATGTTATATTCTGGGCAAAAGTATTTTTGGTCAAAACTATGTGAGAGATCAAGTTGTGAATGAATTAAGGTGATCAGGTACATCACATGTTGAATGTCAGTGTGTCCAGGAAAGCTACAAGATCTCACGTTCCCAAAACTTACTTGAAGACTTTTACACACAAATTGCACTTTGATTATCAGTGTTATTGCATGTGGTAGTGTTGGTATGTTGCTGGCTTCCTGTAATTGCTGAGGCAGGGCATGGAGAGGAGAGCAAGAAAAGCTGGAGTGCTGTTGATGCTTTCAGTTACTTATTCCCAGACATACCCTAGTTCGTAACAACAGACTTAGCTCACAGTTTCCCAAAACAAACATGATTCACAGATGTGTGGTAGCAACTAGGACAAAAATGGAGCCCTTTTAATCAGTCAGTCTATGGATTTTCAGTGTATTTTCTTGTTCACAGCTTAAGCTGTTTCTGTCTTCAATGCAGAGTGGAAAACAAAGATTTCCCTTTTGATTCCAACTTCATTTGAACAACTAATTTCTAATATCAGTAAGTCTTCCTCTTGTTATTTCTAAAGAGCCACTTGAAAGTGGGATCATTTTAAAAATAATCAGTGCAAATGACCCCGTTGTTCTTTCCAGTAGGTACTGTGATAGCTCAGGAATAATGGATGCTCTGCTGGGGAACCATAAGGTTTTCTGTTAAAGCACTCAAGGGAAACTTTCCCTTCCTGCAGCTACCAGAGTAGAGTACCATTTATGTGAGAGTATGGTATCCTAAAGTTATCATTGGATTTAATAAGTTCCTGTAGCTATTAAAATAATTATGAAATACAGGTTTTGAGCCTCTGAGTGAGATCTGTTTTCATGTTAAGTGATATCCTGCAGATATAGAAGTATATGTAATTGAGGAGAACTTAATAAAATGTTTTGTGTATGAGGGTGGGATTTTATTCAGTTGATATTGCCCATCTGTTTTCCAGTTGTGATGTTCTGATTTCAATGTAAACACATCCTTGTTGAGACCCTCTGAAGGAGGACAGAGTTGTGCTTTTTTTGTTCTTATGCCTGATATGTGTGGTGACAGGGAAAAGTGGGTTGAGAAAAGGTGGTGGTCTTGGTGTTACAACTTTGTTGCAAGATTTCTCTGAAGCTTACTCCCAGAAGGTCTAGAATCCATTATCTGTGTCTTGAAAGTTGAGACAGATGCTTAAGTCTTGTGATGACTTGCTAGAAATACTGTTGTGGTTTGGTGAAGCAATAATGTTATTTACTAGAAATGCCAGAAAATAAGATGTCAAAATCTTGTGTGTAACTTGAATAGCAAAATAGGATTATCTGGGTGTGTTCCTAGAGATTAAAGAGAAACTATTTCACAGGATTCTTCAGAAAACTCTTGTATTTCTGGTTCTCAGTGAATGACTGAACATTCCATGTTCTGTTGCTGCACACGCATATTGAATTGCATCCACACCTTCTGCTTGCAGACCAGTGCATTTATGTCTTCTTGCTGGCTGTTTTTCTGCTTTTCCCATGTAGTCTGAGTGTTCTTGTGTGTCCTGTTCTTCAGCTGCTGCTTATGTCTTGTAACTACTACATATATAGTCTTTTTTTTTTTCCCTGTCCTTCAAGTCCTTTCCTAAGACTGGTTTTCCACAATCCCATGTATTTTCCTTTCTTCGCAGTAGTGAGCATTTGCATCTTTCCTTATGCTGTTGATAACCAAAACCAGAGCCCTACCACCAGTTATTGCAGGGCCTTTAGTCCCTTATTTGAAAGGTTCAGTGAAGCTTTTGGATAAAAGTGTACTTCGTTCCTTCTCTGGCCATTCTAATCTTGCAGGGGGCATCAGTATCTGTCTTTGAGGGACTTGGTTCCTTGTTTGATGCTGAAGCACTGGGGGGCCGCAGTAAGTGAGTACTCCCTTAATTAACTCAGTGCAGCTTGAGTCAGTCCTGTTTCCTATGCACTCTGTAAAGGGAACAAAGATGCCAGCTGGTAGTCTGGCAGTGAAGGGCTGAGCTGTGCAGGGTGGCCTAGTGCAGAGGAAAGTCTAGCAGGGTTAGTTTAAGCTGCTAATAATTTCTGTAATGTTTGCTGTCAGTCAGTTTTGAACGATGATGTTCAGGTACCAGTAAATCACCTAGTGGAGCGCAGTCTGCCTGTGCAGTGTGGCTCATACAACACGCTGGGTTACATAAAGCTTTTGCTTGGCTGATGTGAGAGAAGGTTAGTTGGTGAATGAGCCAAAGTGGATGGGCTGTGCTTACTCCAGGTTGGGTGAGGCAAAAAACCAGATGCGGGATCAGCTGTTGGCAAATAACACTGTACAAGGAATAGCACTTTCCTACTTGACATGACTGCAAGGTGCAGAGATAGGCAGCTGCTCTCTGAAGTGTGTTTGGGTTTTAGTATTTGCTGGATTTATCAGGTTGGACTAATGTTTAAGGAAAAGAAAATTATCTATTCCATTTTATGCTGTTTGGAATGTCTTGAATTGAGCACTTGTTTCCTTTGTGTATTGCAGACTTCTTGAAGCCAACTTTAGCAAAGAGAAAGAGTTCTGTTTCTGCCAACCAGACCTAGTCTCCAGTGCTGGTCCCCCTGATGGCAGTTTGTACAACCCTGTGAAACCTGCCAAGCTGGACGCCACAGCTTTGCACGACTGCACTTTGGCCGCCACTGTGCCTCCTTTGGAGCTGTCAAATCATGCAGTCCTAGCCTGTGACACAGGCATTCATGAAGAGCACTATGTAAGTGAAGCAGTGGAAGATGATGTGCCAGACTGCAGAGAGTACAGAGATGCCTGCACCATTACTGGTAAGCAGTTAGATCTTTTACCTTGGGAAGGATGTGGAGATGCACAGTTAAGCGTCTGTTCTTAAGCTGTTGATGAGGTATCAGATTCATGGACAGTGCTGCTGACTTTCTGCACATTTTTTTCTTGTTTAAGAAATGATTTCACAAGCACCTGAATTTTTGGTGAAAGCACTTTTGTAAGGTTTAAGGCTCTTGCAAATAGGCTAGACCAGTGACAGCTGTGAAACTAGGAAACTAACGTGCTTGGGAAGTTGAACCATTTGAAGTTTGTTTGGAAAATAAGCCAACTGCAAGTCGGGGATGAGGGGAAGGAATCATGGAACAGTTGTCCCAATGTTCAACATAATTTAGATCTTTATCTTAATAGGAGAATTGGTTTGTGGGAGAAGGGGATGGGGTAAGTAGTATCTCACATCATATTTTGGCTGTACATCCTCCTGCTTTTCAAACCATTCCATTTTTGTCATATCAGTTATGGGACTATAAAAGTTAAATGTATAAGGAATGGGTTCTGCATGCGTCTATGAAAACTTAAATGTCTTTTTATCATAAATTCATACCAAAATTTTTTTTGTGTGTTTAAGTATGGTATTTTAAGTAGAATTAGATTCTTAGTGATGTGGTCAGCTGACCCAATTTTTTTGTGTTTGAATAATCACTGTAATTCAGTTTAGTCATGGTTGTGTCCATGAAATGACAGGCAGTTTCCATTCCAAATGCATGGTTTGTTGGCTGAGCTGTGAGGTTTCCTTTTAGTTTAAAGTGAGCTTGTCAGTTCCAAGGTCTTTTGGGAATGTTTGAGAAGTTAGTTGAGTTTTCAGGAGGGATAATTGAGAGAGCTGAGAAAAACACAAGTAAGACTGGGGCCATGTTAATTGGCTACTAGGTATGTTTATCCTGAGTTACTTTCAGCCCTTTCTAGGATGGTCTGTAGGTCAGAGAACTAGTTAATGGTGACCATCAACAGATACTTTTGTAGTACGCCCTAACTTAGCTCAGCCCAGCTGCTGAATAGTTAGTAAGGGTTGATACTCTGAAAAAAGAAAATAGAAAGAAGGGGAGAGATGCTCTGCAAGTCCATCCTGATTCCCTTGAGAAGACAAGCAGCAGGATTAACAGTGATGTCAGTTTCAGTCAGGTATGATTCTACATGCAATAAATATTTTGTTAACAGAAACTTATTCCCCATCCCTCCTCCCTTGTGTTCATGTGTTTAGAGCTCCTTAACTGGTTCATTTATAAGTGGGTCACTCTTGACTGCCATGTAGGTATTAGCTTGCTAGGTGGCCTAAAAACTCTACACATTACGTAGATGCATTACTGGTAGCGCAACTGTTTTCTAGGCCCCTTCTAGAATAATATTTTTTTGCAGGTTGTTCTGTTGGCTGTGTCCTGTGTCCCCTCCTTTCCCTCTCCTGTTAACAGGAAGATGTTAACTTTAAATTTTTCTGTTTTTGACTACAAGCCCAGACAACCAACTTCTTTCATGAACCAAGATGCTTTCTTGGTTATGGTTCCTTGAAAGGCAAGATAAACTCCTCCTTTTTTAATTTATAAAAGTAGTTTTTGTTAAGTGGAGGTCAGTGCATGTTTTCCTACCTCACACTCTTTCAAATGTGATGCAGTTTCTGAATTTCTTTTTTCTTGCTTAGTTGTCAGTGAAGTGTGGCTTACTGATTGATCTTGTAATGCATTTTTTAATGGACTAGCTGTTCTGCAGGCAGCACATTTTTACTGCTTGTGACCTGGAGACAACATGATAAGACTTGCAGTAGAAATAGTGGTATGTAGTTTTGATTAGTTGTTTAGGTTTGTTTTTTTAGTTTGTTTTTTTCTTTTTAAATGGCTGTTTGCTATGCTTTTTAAAGGTCTCAGTGGACATAGACTGGGGTTTAGGAATTGGTCTCATACTTCCTCTGTAAAATATCTGTGGTGTCAGTAGTATGTGCTGGTGTGCAGCGTTATACCCTTGAAACAAGCAGGAAGAGAAATACTTGCAGAGGAATAAGGATTGTCAGAGACTTTGACACAAAGACTTTATGTAGGTCTCACTGACAGGTTAGTGCTATTTGCACTTTAAAACTGTTTAGTGGGAAAGAAATTGCTCATATCAAGTCAGCATATACCATAATTTTTCTTCTGATGCCAAGCATTGCCTCATCGTAGAGCAGGCATGTTCAAATTTATCCATCAGGACAATCTGTGTTCTTGTAGTCTGAGACTAACAGCTAGAGCCTATTGTAAAATTCATCTACAAAAAGTTTTGCAAATAAAGGCTTGAACAGGGTTTAAAAAACCCTGAAACTGAGTCACAGTGCTGTGTAGCAATGCATTCTGAAACCAACTAGTTAATAGTAATGTAATTAGAGTTGACTGATATAATTTAAGCCTAAAAACAAATTATGTGATGTGCACATTTTGCTATTTAACTTCTCAAGAAGCCCATTGGTGCTCAAAGAATTTCAAATTCTTGCTACTTTTTTTTTCTTTTTCTTTTTTTTCTTTTTTTTTTTTCTTCTTTTCCCTCCCCTATTCTCGTTGCTGGAGAGCAGCACTTTGGCATTCTCTGTCAGCAGCATGATCTATCCTGCCTGGGACATAAGAGCAGATGCAATGTAGCTGAGGGTGCATTGCGCGTTCTGAGTGTGCTGAGCATGTTTTCTTGGACAGAGGGTTGGCTTCAATGCTTCCTGTCCCCAAACCACCTCAGAATAGTGCTTGTGCAGATTTCTGCGGGAGTGCAGCTGGAGGTATTTCAGGCAACTGGTCTGGGTAGAATCCCTGTTCTGTTTTTGTGGCAGAGGGGAGATGAGTTACTTTCTAGCTAGGTTACACCTCTGATCTGTGCAACTATGTGGCTAAAAGCAGTTATGCTGGCATATCCCAGTGAATGAGCACTGCAGGGGTGGGCCTGGGTGACAAAAAACTGGTGAGAAGCTGGTGTTATCTCAGAGTTGGGGACAGCACCATAGAAGAATACTACTTTCCCCTGAATTTGCTAATAAAGCGATCCAAAAGTCATACTTGCTATAACTGAAATGTTATACAAGTAGACACTTCTGAATCTGTGCTAATTTGAGCATAGATGGGCAAATGAAAAAGATAACTTATCCAGTTAAAAAAAAAGTGTTGTGAATGTTTTAAGAGTTACTAAAAAAATGTTACCGGTAGAGCACGTATTTTCTAAACACTGGTAGTATTAAGCCTGAAAATGGATTCAGTACTGTTATAGCAGATTTTTTTTTTTTTTTTTTTAAATTATTACTTCATTTTGGGGTTTGGTAAGATTTAAGAGAAGAGTTCAATGTAGTCTGACTTACAGGGTTTTTACTGCTATCACTTGTGGAGCCTCTGTAGGTAAATAGGGAGAAGGAGATTCACATCCCGAGGCTGGTGGACAGTGGGGCAGCACTGCATGACATAAAGTGGCTTGCTGCTACTATGTGTGTGAGGCACCTATCTTGTCCTAGTTGGTTTTTTCCCTTTGAACTTTTCTTTTTCTTGCTGATGCCATTCACCTGAGAGTGTAAAGGTAGGAATATGGATGTAGCACCATCTAGTGTTCCTTTTGCTAGAAGTGGAATCGAGGTGCTTTTAAAGGTGTCTGTCTGTCCTGTTAATTGCAGCGCAGACCTGGATGCTTCCAGTCAGGTGTTGATGGAAACAGGAGCTGAGGTTGGGGGCCGCCTTCTCTGTTGAACACCCCCTGCGCCATTTTTTGCAAAGCAGGAAGGACTGTAATTGTGACATCGTAAAGCACAACGTCACTAAGTTGCTCAATAATGTGATTACCTTTCTTATTTGTCTATCAGCTGCAGTCAGACAAATCCTGTCCTTTTGGAAATGGGGAGTGCAGTGGGGGTGAAAGCCTGAAACTCCATTGTAGTATAGATTTAATCTTTTGACAGATGTTTAGCTGTGAGTGGTTTTGTGGTTGGGTGTTTTTTTTTGTTTTGTTTTGGGCTGGGGTTTTTTTTTGTTTTGTTTTTTTCCCCCCTTTGTTTCTCTTAAAATATGCATAACAGTATTGTTGGCCATCTTCAGTAAGTTAATTTTCAGTCTGCTTTCTCATGTCTGAAGACTTGCCATTTCCAATGATTTTGGCATGATATACTTTGCAATTCAAGAGCTGACTGCTTAATATGCCATGTAGGTTTCCTTCATCCTTCTCTGAAAAAGGAGAGAATGAATGGGCTGTGATTTAAATTGCCTAGCTCCTTCATTGGTTTGCACGATTCATTTGTTCATTGTACTAATTACTCTTTCCAAATGCATGTCAGAGTGTGTTCTCTGGCTGTCATGCTATGGGCATTTTCCTGAGGGTTCTTGGGAAATTCTTTGTGGTAATAACCTGTTCTGTATGTTACTCTGTAATTAACACAAGTAGATTTATTTATTTTAAAATAAAGTTACATCACTGGATGGGTCAAGCCGTGAAATCTTTTTCTCTCAGATGGGAGGTATCTCTGAGAAGAGTTGGTATTTTTTGACCTTGCTGGGTGTAACTTCTACCTTACTGCAATGGTGGGTAGTCATAATGTCCAGAGAAACGGACTTTCTCCTGCTCTCAGGCCTCTCACAATCTCCTAGCAACAAAGACATTTGGGTGCAGAAAGTTTTCTTGGGATTTTCATTTGGCTTCTATTGTTATTGAGGCTATAATTGTGTTCTCATGTGAAACGGAGCTTTGGTTCTTTCCACCAGTTGTTACCCCTCTTCATTTCTCATGGCAGCATCAAGTAGTTTTGATGACTACTTTTGATCCTACAGATAGCTGGTGTAATTCTGACCATTTTTTTCTGTAGTCAGTTGATTTGAAAAGGCATGCCTAGGGCCTGCAGAATTTCCATTCCAGTCACCTGTGGTTATGTGTCGTGTCTGTCTGTCCCCCTCCAATGTGCATGTTTTTGTTCGCAAGGCTGAATTTCTGTTCCTTCTGGTCCAAGCATGACTGCCCCAATGTAACTCCTTAAGGATTTTGGTAATACAGGTTGTTACTAGAATGCTTTACTCCTGTCATGCAGGAGGTGGGAGAATACTGTATCCCTGGCCATCCTGTTTTGGGCGCATGAGATACAGTCAGACCTTGCATGATTGCTAATCTGAGGCTGTTGAACAGGGTGCTGTGGTTGTGTTTGGTATCTGTTAAAGGCTGTGTGGTTGTCCTCTTAAGTAGTTACAAAAGCATTGATAAAATAGTAACAGTTTTGAATTGCTTCTACCTATCTGAACCTCTTTGAGTTCTGTTACCATTAGCTTTCTCTTTTAGGGGTTGTTCCCTACACAGCAAAAACTTGCTCTAGCACTTTATGCTTTTTCAGCTCCTGTTTTGGGATACTTTTGTGTTTTTTCTTGGTTTCATCAATATGAGAGAAAAGGTGTAAGATGGTGTTTGGTGGAGCTGGAATTCAAATAAAGAACATAAGAAATGCTCTCCTGGGTTGGACCACCTGGTTCAGGACTGTTTCTGACTCCAGCAGCAGCAGATGCTGAGTATGCAAAGTACGTGCTCAGCCACTCTAGCAGCCTGTTCTCAGCATAAGTACCCCATCTTGCAGAACTGTTGTACTAGGGATATAGACAGTACATCCCTGCCTAGCTCTTTTAGTGTCTATTTGGTGTTGGACCCTGTCTGTGACTTTAAAACCTTTCTGAATCTGCTGGTTGTGTTACCGTGGTAGTTCATGGGTTTTATTGGCTGTGTGCAGTGGTACTTACACCTATCTTGCACTGGTTGCTGTCAGTATGTGGTGGTGTTATGTAGGATGTAGTGAATGTCAGGTTTTTATTCCCCTCATGATTTTATCGTTGTGATCTTTGAAAAATCTCCATCACTTTCACACCCTGGCCTGCTCCTTTCCCAGCTTCCTTAGTCTCTCCTTTAAACAAAACTTCAAGCATGTCAGCTCTTCCCTCAGTCCATTTACTTTGCTATTGCTGTCACTAGTCCCACCCATACTGTAAGTTGGATCTAGTTTTGGTCTCTTCTCCCTCTTCTTTCTGTACACTTCCTGTAAGCAGTTATTGCTAAATTCTGAGCACTCTTTCTTTAAGTCATGCAAAAAATGCTAATTCTATTAACATGAGATAATAACTCTCTCAACATGAGTGGAACTGTTCTGTGGTGCTGACTTAGTTCTGTCTAGCATGCTCTACCAAAATGATCTTACTCTCTGTGCCTGCCGCATCATTGCAACTGTTTGAATTTTCTGGCTGGCTTCTGGTGGATTCTCATTCAACTTCACGGAGCTTCTCCTTCCCCTTCCCTTCCCCACCACCCTGGCTTCCTATCAGTTGTTTTCTAGCTCTTGCTCTTTGCCAACAACTTAGTCTTTTTCCTGATTCCTCTGCTGTGACAGGCTGTTAATGCTACTACCTCTTAGTCTGTATCCCAGGCATACTTTTTTTGTTTTCTTTCAATGATGATATTTTTGTGCTTTGGTGTTGGGGTTGGTTTGTTTATTTGGTTTTTTTTCCCCAAGCAGAATTGTGCGCTACTGCTATGCTCCTTATTCAGCCTTCCTACTTATACTCCTCCTCCTAGTGTGATACATGGTTTTTAGTGTAAAGTGTCAATTCTAGAGTCACTGTGAAAGCAACCGTAGGAATTCCTGAAATCCAGTGTGGCTTTTTAAAATGTGTTTCTAGATTTTCCCTTATTTTGGGAAGCACTTGTCATTCCTAAATATGTACTTTATTTGAGGTAGGGATATGTGAGAGCAGTAAGCGTTCATCAGTGTTCTGTGTTCTTTGGAGAAACAACTCCTGAAGGCAAGTACCTGGTGGATTTTTTTTTTGGGTGTTTTTTGTTTTCCCATTGTGGTCACTTGAGTAGTAATGGAAGACTAAAAAGCTACATTTGGTTATTGGTGTATTACAGATAACAAGTATTTTGACATATTTAAATTTACCATCACAACATGCTGAGTGCAGCTTTACCTTTCTCCCTCAATGTACATGTATGTGTCCACCCCGAAACAAAAAATTTTCCATTTGAAATCAACAACTGTAAAAACCAAGCTACACAAGGATTAATTCTTATGTTTGGTTGTGATTCTAAAGCTTCGTTGACATCCATTGTTTAGGGGTTGGCACATTTTGTAGCTGGGCTGAACAACAAGCAAAAGCAGGACAATTGCTATTCAGGGTTTTCCGTAGCCAGTGATTTATCAATGGGTTTTTGAGACGTTCTCAGTCTGTCTTGGAAGCTGGAAGATCCTAATGGTTAATGAATGTGTTTATTCTTTCTGCTGCTGAACAGTGTGTTGCCAGCATGCATTTGTCACATGAATAGCTTTTGTTCTTGCTCTAAAAGAATAGCCATGGTGGTGGAGTTTCCTTTTATTTTCTGTTTAATGTAAAAATAAAAGCATGAGTATGGCTGCATTTATCTACAAGGAAAAGCATCTCCTTACTGAAGCAAAGCTCATTTAAATTTATGGCATAATATACAGTAGGGGTCTAATAGTTTAATGGTCTCTCATCGCCAAGATCTGTCTCACCTTTAGTACCCAGTAGGAATGTGTGTGTAGGATGAAACCAAAGCAAGGAGACATTAACCTAGTAAACAATGATATTTCTCACATTGGAATCATGCTTCCCAATAGTTTTGTCTTTGTTACCTTTGACATTCCCAGCTTTATCCCAGTCTTTATTTGGTGTGTTTGACTAAGCCAAGTTTTATTCCAGCTTACTTATTCAATATGCTTTCAGTTGCCAAATTTAAGTAGTTTCCTACCAAGGAAGGTTACATGGTGGAAACAGTGCTTTGTACTCCCAAGTATGCAGATGTAGGCTGAGTCCAGTGGCCTATATGGGAAGACAGTTCCATGGGTTGTGCACCCCACAGACAGGTTTGGCCGGTGCCTGGTGTGGCAGAACTGAAGGAACAGCATTTTTTTTTCTTTCGCTTCAGCTGGCAGCCTGGTCAGTGTAATGACTTTTTCCTCACAACAGTATTATTTTGGATAATACTGTGATCTGATCCTTCATACCAATTCTGCTTTGTAGCAAAGGAAGAATTGTGGTTATGTTCTGTGCTGCTTTCTCACCCTTGCATAAATCCTTTAAAACTTTTGGGGAGAAGAGACTTCTTCCCAGTAATGAAGCTGGAAAGCTTGTTCAGAGGAAAGGGGATGGGAGTTAGTGTGGGGAAGAAAAGCAAACTCTTGAAGTCTGTTTCCCTCCTACTGTTATCCTTGCTCTTATAAATGCATGTTTGTATGAATTGAAATATCAAATGGCAGACAACTGAAGTGATGCATGGTATTATATAGATAATATGGTGAGAATCCCTGTTAGTGCTTCATTCTTCTCCATGGGCTGGACTTATCATCCAGAATTCCTTTGCCATGATTCACTGTGCCCACTTGGCTACCACAGATACTACCTGCCTTTCCTGTGGTGCCCCACCTGCACAAGGTGGGAAGTCCAATTGAGATCTGTGTGTGCAAGAGAGGAAGCGCTGTGGGCAGTACTGAGTTACAGGCCAGCGGAAACCTTGCTGTGGCAGCCCAGAATGGGAATACCTGAGGTTGGCATGGGGGTCTTTTATTTTCCCATGGAAGACTGGATTTTGTGCAGTTTTCCATGTTTAGAGGCAGAAGAACCACTGCTTAAACAACTTTGATTAAAGGTGTGGCAGGACTTGGAATTCTAAAATTGTGTCATGCCAGTCAAGTTACAAGTTGTCATGGGCTGTTTGAGGAGTCTTGAGTTTTAAGGGTATGAGACAGCATTCTTGTTGAAAAGCTTTTGCTCCAGCAGTTTGACTTTGCAGCCATTAATGAGACTTCAGATATGTAGGATGCTAAGGCTGTCTTTCCCTTTGGGCAAGTCAGTGAGGTGGAAGTATGGTGAATTTAATTTTTATTAGAAGTAGTTTTTTACTCTACAGGCTGATAACACACTTCACATTAAAACACACATATTAAGTTTGTGCAGTCCTGCAGTCTTGCATTCAGCACTAGTATTTGTAAGACTTCAGTATAATTAGCCACATTGTAGGTGTCCTGGAACTGAAATTGAATGGGAATATGGTGGGTTCTGGTATTTTGCCTATTGCAGGTACATGTGTAGAGTAATTGTTAAATAATGTTAAAAAAATACCTGTAATTCTGGACCCCAGTTAGTACATAATGCCAGTGTGTGGGTGGGGGCCTGTAGAGCTCAAATAATGGATGACTACAGGCTATATTTCTCTGTTCAGTAGATTAGCTAGCAGCCTAATTGTGGGGTTGAAGTTTCTCATTTACCCTTTTGCTTTTCATTTGTATGTAGATCTCTTCACAAGGGTAATGCCTAGTTCACACCCTTCCATTATTGTTTAAATGGACAGAAAGCATTGGGAAAATGAGACTATCGGGCTGCTTCAAACAGCCAGGAAGTACCTGTTGGAAAAGCATTTAGAGAAAGACCATCTCTCTTGCTTCCTTCCCTGGGATATGATTAAGCTTGTGGTTTGCTGAGAAAGGCAAATCCTAATGTAGTCATGGTTTCTTGGCTGGTTGTCAAGCTAGGTTAGGAGACTTTTCTTGGAAGGAGTTTCCAGAATTTTCTCAGCCCAATGGAATGGGATGACTTTTCACATTATGGAGTTGCATATTTTTTCACTATTTTAAAAATGAGGGAGATGCTGAATACACTGAGAACTTTAAACAGGGCACTTCCTGCTTAAATAATGCTCTTGTGTGGCATTACATGCGCAGTTGAATTTTGTGTAATTTCACATACGGGGATGCAAAATTTGTCCAGTGCTTGCTGATCCTTGGTTTCCTAGAAGGGTCTCTTTCTGTCTTTAAGACTTTCAGACTTTCTCAGTGTGTGTGTGCGCGTCACATGAAGTAAAAATAATCAGTCAAGATTCACTAATATTTAGCATAGAATAACCTCAAGTTGATGAACTCTGATTTCTTGCTTTACATGTGGCTGGACTTTAGTCTCCATGTGGCAGGGCTGTTCTGCAGAGAATTTGCCTTTACTTAACTAGTAGGGAGCCAGCACTGGAATTGAGCCTTTCAGGTACTGTGTGCTTTTTTCCCCCCGATATAAATCGTTATGTATTGACCAGCCATTTTCAAAGGTTCCCCCCCACCCCCCTCTCTGTTTTAAACTTTAGAGTTAAATGTCAAGGATGAGTGTAATATGTGAGTGGGACATGGGATGGAGCTGAAAACCAGAGACAGTGAGGAATAGGTGGCCCCACGTAGTAGTAGGCTTCTTAGTTCTTCCTTTCTCCAGAGAGTGTCTTTGTTTCTCTCATCTATTTTTGTTACTGTGTTCTTGCCTACTTCTGTTTCCTCAACTGCCTCAAAGGGTCGGGACATGTTACAATGCCTTAATTCTATTATGGGAAATGAAAGAATTTGCCCAAGAGTGACAACAGAGACCGGTTTGGTTTGGTTTGGCTTTTTAAGGAGAGGGTATTTAGCCCACGCCAGGAAGGGGCAGGCTGAGCACCAGCTGCTGGGTGGTGATGCAGCGGAGTCTCCTAGAAGATGGTCAGCGTGGGTGGGGGACACAACCTGATCACCAACGCTTGTGTTTTGAGAGTTGCAGTTGTCCACGGTCACACCTGGCGCTTAGTTGTTGGGCTGAACACCCTGCTTCTGCGCAGCAGTGGTTTCCCTTTCCTCAGAGGAGGCACTTTGGGGTAGCACAGCTGCTTTGAGCCGTTCGCAAGGTGTTGGCCTCCATCCGGGCTGTAACTCTGGCACACGGTGCTCTTGAGGATGGTACTGTCTCTGGGTAGTTTTCTTGTGATCTTCCTTGTCTTGACTTATGTGTGCTGGCCTGACCCTTCTGGAGCACAACCCTGACCCTAACGTGGTGCATGGCAGGGCTGGGTTGATGAGAAATTGTTCTGCCCCTTTTGCAGCAAGGGGCTGCGAACGAGAACGGGCTGACGATGCCGTTTGTGGTTATGGGGCGCGGGTAATAAGGCACTTCTTGCGGCAGGTGGCAGCATCCACTGCCAGCACGTTTTAGCCTTGAAAGGGGACCCTGCGCTTGGAAACAAACGGGTGAAACCGTAAAGGTCGAGCTTGGTTAGGACCAGAATTTGGAGAGACCGAAACTAAATATTTTATGTTCCATGCAATGACTGTACTGATCAGCATTGTTGTATTGTGTCTCTAAAAACTCCTGCAGATACCAGGATCTGAGATTTGTAGAGTTTCTTTCCTCTGTGTATGTATTTTGTGTACATTGCAGGGGTTTTGTTGTTTGTCGTCCCCCTTCCTCCTCTTCTTTTCTCTGAATTTGTCGCTACCTTTTATGTTAAGTTGATGCTGAAATTGAATAGGTGGTCCTTTACCAATCAGGCTAGGTTTAATTTTGACTTTTATATATATTAAAAATATATATAATATTATATAATATATATTTTATATATATATATATAATGTATAATTGGCTATTCAGTCATAGCTGAAAACAAGTGAGACACACAAGCCTGGTAGGGAATGGAGTTTCACAGGTGAGTTGCTGTAGGTGACCATGTTGTTTGGAATGCAATCTTCAAATGTGGCAGCCTGTGGTTCATGTTGAACTCTGCTTGAGTTGACGTTGGTTCAGTTGAGGTTGAATTGCTGGGTCATGAGGTGCTGGCATAGTTCTACGCATCCAAATAGCACTGGCAGCTAAATGTATATTTAACACTGTTTGGGAAGTGACCTGATGTATTGCACGGCTGCATGAGTGCAGGATGAAAACGGCAGTGGGTGGCAGCACCCTACACAATGCCACATGATCTCTGTGATGTTATGTGCACAGAGGGGGACTGGCAGTTCTTGAGGTGCCCTTTCGGTACAGTCAGCTACTCTTGTTTTAGACCTTTCACTCCATTTTTGGTTTGATCAACACCTTGCTCACTTGTCAGCAGAGGAGGGGTGTAAGTAAGTGCACACCAAAAATAATCTCTTATCATCGTGTGGTTGTCCTAAAAACTATACCTCTTCCCACCCAAAAAATTAAATAATAATAATAATAAATTACCCTTCCTTCAGTCTCCACAATGGAAAGTTAATTTACTATGCTTAGGGCATTTTGTATGGATAGAGGTGTTGGCTTCTGGAGAAAGGGAACTGACAAAATAGTTTAAGGTATCCAGATCAGTAAGTCTAATAAAAATTCCTCTAAGAAAATGCTGAAATAACCAGTGAAACTTTAGTGGCTCTCTTTAAGTTGGGAGGGAGGTGGCAGAAAGGTTGAAGTCCAGAGAAGTGAAAATATGCCAATCAGTCAAATGCCAACGTATGAAAAGACATGGAACTAGCTAATAAGTATTCCACGACTAACTATTGAGATACTGAAGTAGGAAGAGAAAAATACAGGAGGACGCTCAGCTGTTCTGCCCAGTTTTGTGTCGTCTTTACTGAAAGAGAAGATTACAATCTGAAGCCACAAAACAATCAACACAGAAGTCTTTCAAAGAACTGGATTTAATCTCATTTAGAAAATATAGTGAGGATGAGGAAAAATAATGTAAAAAAATCCTGCAAAGCAGACTAAGCAACTTTATTTCTGGAGGACCAAGGGCGTTGAGAAATACATTTTTTGCACCGGAATAGGTGAGGTGGGGTGTTTGTGCATGTGCTGCATTTAAGCTAAGAAGACAGCAAAGCAGTGGAATGTGTTACTTGCAAAAATAATGTGGAAAAAAATTACCAATGCTTTTTTTTTTAATATATAATTATTTCTATAAAGTGGTGAAAGCTGCAGAGTTCTGCACTATGAAAGAACATTAGCAAATCTTTCTTCCTAAGTTTTCTTTCAAAAGCAGAACTGGAATGACCCACACTTTAGTAAGAATCATGAGTTCATAATTCATTTAGCTATTTAAGTTAGTTGGAATTTGCTTGTAGAAGTTCCTGTTTGCCAAGGATGTCCAGAAAACTGCAACTTTAAAATTGCTTAGGCTACAAAGAACAAAATCTTTAACAAAGCAACTTACAAGGATATCTCAATTATATTTTGCTGTATCATTTTTTATTAATCTTCAATTAATTGTCTTAAGCTTATAGGGCTATATTTAACTCAGTAAAATGAAGGTACCACTTAGGACAAGAGGAAGTGCAACAGTTTTGTTTGTTGGACATCGGTTCACTTAATCATAAACCACAAATGATGCCTTAGATGTTCTTAGTAGGGAAGTTATTTATCTTAGCTGTTTTGCAATTTTAATCAGAAATAGTAATAAAAACTATCTAGAAGCACAATCGGGTTCTTTATAAAAATAAGGCTGGTATTTCAGGATCGGGGATGGTGTTAGTCTGTGTACCTTCTCATAACAAGTGCCTGCAGCTCAGAAAAGGCAGGGGAAAGAAAGTGAAGGGGAAGGCTGTGTAATTGTACTGAGAATATTGCTGTGATTTAAATGGTGAACTAAGGTTTAGTCATACACAAGTGTAATCACAGTGTCCTGTTTTTCCAAATAGGCAATTACATCAGAGCCTGCTCCTATTTCCTGCTGGTATACTGATTTTAAAATTGCAATAGAAGTTAATGACAATAGCGTCATAATGAGTTGCCTTTCCAGTTACTTGTTAATATCTGTTCCAGTTGTTAGGCCTTTTGAATTGCTCACAAACACTCGGGACTTATTATATGGTAAAGTATTAAAATTGTCTTGGTTGACTTGTATTCCATGTTAATTCTTATTTCTTTGCTGTCTGTCCTTTATGTTCCAGTGGATTTCTTCTCCACAATAAAACTGTATGGGTTTCTTTTGTGTGTATGTATGGTTTTCTTTCCTCCTCAGATTTTATTGGTAACTTCTTTTGCATTCAGTTTTTTGCTACTTTTGTGATACAGCAAACCAGTTTGCTTCTGTGCACAAAGTTACTTGCCTGCAACTTTCTCTTTTCATCTATAAAGTCAGTTAATTTCTTTTGAAATACTAATTAAAAGCAGAAAGACACTAAATTTGAAGTTTTTCAAATTTCTTATTTCCTTGTTTCCAAGAAGACCACTTCAGTCAGGCTGTATAGACTCTTACCAATTTTTCACAAGAGGAGAGTGAGTAACATTTCAGACATGCACACACACGCCCAACAACCCCAACAAAAAAACAACCCCATATTCTTGACAGTGAGAGCAATTAGGTAATCTAGAGATAAATATATTTAAAAATATATATATTTGTGTATGCATGCACACAAATGTCTCTGCTTGTTTAGCTGACATCAGTGGGTGTTGTTTAAAAGATAAGCTGGCTTTTCTGAACTCAGATGGTTACAGGCAATCCAGATGGGTTTTGTCAGCAGTTAAAAAGGTAGTCAGGGAGGAAGAAAGGTTTGTAGTTATAGGTTTGCTCTTGGCTTTTAAAACATGAGAAATGGGTCTTGTTTCTCTGTGTGAGCTAGTAGCCCTCTGAGGGGGCTGCAAGGACCTTTTAAAATGATGTGTGCAGGCTGACACTCTCATTGTATGGAGCTCCATAAAAATAGCATTGCTACATATGTGGGTACCTAATCCTACTGACTTTTGCACATCCACTTACTTCTGCAGTGATGTTTGGAGAACACTTACAGATGTACAACAGTTAGCAGAACAGCCAAGATGAAAGCAGAGGAGAATACTTTCTGATAGGTAATGGCAGACTCCTTGAGTCATAAGGTATGATGCAACTTCCCAGATGAATTTTAGTTTTAATCAATAAAGGGTATAGGCAGGAGATTAACAATATGAGTTCATCTTTGTATCTGCTGCCCTGTTGTCTGATAGAATAGTAACGTTCTTGCTGTCTTTAGTGCTTGGGATGATGCTTATGACAATGCGATTTCTGGATTAGGAAGATAAAAAAGAAGAGGTAATTGGTGGTTTATAGAAAAGTATGTTACTTCCCCATTCCCCTCTCCTCCTCCCCTGACAGAGGTGAGTTTCACTTGCAAGTGTACATAAGTTCTGTGGTAATGAGTTTCTCCCTTAAGAAAATAGGTGTCACTGTCAGGGAACAGCAAGAGCAGGGCTGCCTTGCCGCCCTGCCGGCAGCTGAGTGTGACCATGGGGTGGGAAGGGCAGGATCCTTGCTGGCAGAGCCCAGTCTCTTTTGTTCCTGAGTAAACTGACTCTCTGGTGATCATCAGGCAAATGTCAGGTACCGAGCTGGTCTGTAGTCAATCCAGGAAGGCCAGGCAATGGGTCAGTCCCAGTGGGGGGGACAAGCTGGACACAGGCCTACCCAGCAGTGCTGCACAAGGGAAGACGGGGGGGCTTGGGTTTAGATGGGGCACCTGGGCCACTGGGTAGAGGTTGCTGCATGGGGTCCTGACAAGCCTGGTCAGAGCAATAAAGGCCTACAGGTGCACTCAGGGCCTTGATCGTCATTGTTATTTACTGTGGTGTGAGCTGTAGCAACAGTTGCAAGAGTTAGGGCACTGGTTAAAGATGGAGCTGCATTGTACAGCATGTGAGCAGCCTTCCTCAGTGCTTGCTCTTCCACAATAGGCTTAAGTACCTCTTTCTTGTTTTAAGGGGTGGGTGAGCGTGGGTAGTGGTGTTCTTTTCCTTTTGTCCTGGTATGGAAATGGGAAATGGGTAGATTGATGCACTAATTATTGATGGAAAATGAACCACATGTTGCTCTTTCTTAATAGTTATTCAGTAAGATACTGTAGTTAATTTTATATGATTATTAAAATGTATATTTAAAATTATCATACCTGTTTTGGGTATTTACACACAGACAGACATGCAGAATTCTTCGTTATGGAATAATATAGGTTGGAAGGTACCTCTGGAGGTTATCTATTCTGACTTCTACTCAGATCAGGTCTTTTAAAGAGAGTGCTCGTGGCCTCGTTTAGTTGAGTAGTCAATCTTTCCAAAGATGGCACGTTTCCTAGCCTCTCAGTGCCCCTGTTCCCATGTTTGACCATCCTCATGCTATAGAAGGTTTTATGTTGGAGTTTTTGTGTTAAAACTTCTTGGCTGCCTCTTGTCCTGAATTTAAATCTCTAATTTTAATTGCATCATATTTGCAGTTGTTGATGGTTGTTGGTATCTGTTTTTAAAACTCTGTGCAAACTTGATATACTTGTGAACACGAGGGACTGATGTCACAAAATACAGGTCGAGATAGTGTCAAAAGGTGCCCTAAAAGCTCTTGCAGCCAACTTTACCAGTGCATCTTAGGTGTGAACAATGACCCTGTTTGCTATTGCAACCCTGGAATTCTTTTTCTTGAGAAAAATCTGCCAGTAGCAAAGGCAAAAAAATAGTGATACTGAACTGTGGTCAAAGACCAAGTTAAGGAGGTATGTAAAGCTTGCAAGCTAAAAATACTACGTGAGGTAGAACATGAAAAATGAAAATTCCTATATGTACTAATTCTTTATCCACACCCGGTTGTAATTACCCTGTCTTGGTCAATGCTCACTTGTTCTTTATTCTCCCCCTGCCTGTCTGCTCCCCTCTACAACCCTCTTCAATAGATGAGTCCCTGCTTCTAGAGGTTGGGCTTTTTTGTCCCTGAGAGTGTGCCCTTGTATTTTCTGCTAGTAAATATGTTATTTTGGGATAATTTGTACTAGTTGTAACTTGTAAACAGATTAGTGTCTAGCTGTTCTTTGCATGTAGAAGAATCTTGGTGATATCAAAACAAACTGACATCTTTCTAGCTTATATGTATGGTACTCAATTTAAGGTAACTAACAGAGATTGTCCTCTTTCTCTTACCAGATGTGTGCAATAGTACCAATCTTCCTGAAGTTGAAATCATCAGTCTACTGGAAGAGCAGCTGCCTCACTATAAGCTAAGAGCAGATACAATCTATGGTTATGACCACGACGACTGGCTTCATACACCTCTCATTTCTCCTGATGTGAATATTGACTTAACAACTGAGCAAATAGAAGAGACCTTGAAATACTTTCGTAAGTAAAAAATTCAGAAATTATACTGAGGAACAAATTAAAATAGTACTACCTTTGTTATTTTCTCTGAAGTATCTGTGCAATTCTGTTACAACTGTGAAAGCAAGAGAGCTGTCTGTGATTTATTGCTTTAGTCTTCAAGTTGCTGGTAGATAAAAAACAAAGGAAGCATTTAATCAAGAACAGCAGTTGCATTTGTAATTTGTGTGTGCTTCTCTTCATATTAGCAAATATTGGTGAAACCGAAATACTACTTTTTGCTTGTGATCTCTCTGGCAAGAGACTGAGATTTATCTATCTGTACAACATAGAAAGCGTAGACTTTGTTTCCATATTTGCTTTTTTTGACCATGTTCTCTGACACATTGCACCGTTGTCTGATCGTACTGTGTGCCAGCATCTTGGCATGACATCAAATAATTTTCTGCAGCTTAAACTTGCAGGAAAAACTTGTGAAGAACCAAACTGAGCATTTGGTTGAGACAGTTTGTCCCTTCATCCGTTTGTTCATATTCATACTGTTGGACAAAAAGGTACCTTCTGTGCCTGGAGGGCAAGTGTGCAGAGTTGTGACCTTCTTGGGTTTTCGTTCTTTTGTTTGAGCCTGTAGATGTTTTTATCATGGTGAATAGATTCATGTGTCTCTGGGTTCTTCCACTGCGTGTGGGTATTTACTTTGCTATACAATTAGAGAAGACTTCATCCTCTAGTTGCAGATTAATAGAGTAGTTTAAATGAGTCTTCCCCCCCGCCATGGTTTCAATATGGAAATGAATTTTGTTGCTCTTCTGAATATGTTGCACATTAAAATATCACATCAAGCCAATAGGTACTATGATAAAGATATGATAGTTTAGACTTACACAGTAGTGGAGTTACAGGTATTACAGTAGCCGACAGATTTAGATAGACTTACTGAGGCACTGTGCAGCTAAGAGGTGAGTTACAGGGCTCAACACTAACCTTTGCAAAGATGGCTTCATTGCATTTTGAAGCACCTGGACAATTCCCTTTATAAGGAGCAAGGCTGGTAAAGAAAAGCATTAAGAATATGAAGAACTGAGTTTTTGACTTTTAATGCTTCAATAGATAGCTTAGATATGTTATTCACCTGCACCTAGTCAGTGAGAAGGGGGAGGAGGCAAGCTGAAGCGGATCTGTGGTACAGCTCCTCGCTTTGTATCAATCCGTTAGTGCTGTTATAATGATGGCAGAAGTTGGCTTAATGAAATGTTTTGAAATGCCAGGTTTCCAAAATCTTTAGTAACTGGATTGGTCCTGTCTCACGAATCAGATTGTCTGTGCGGGTGGACTGTTGCAAAAGCCATGGAAAGATGTTTCACTAGTGGAGCAAGGAAGTAAAAAAATCCATGTGGAAGCATCCTAATTCTCCCAGCAGAGTTGCTGGCAGGGCATGTCCCTTGCAGTGGCGCATGGCTGTTGGGGATAGATACAAAACAAAACTATGTACAACAGAGGAATGGGGTAGCAGTAGCTGCCTGGAACTGTGAGTAGTTAAACAATTTTATTCTATTTTACAAGCATGATGACTGCAACTGTACCATGTTGCTGTGATTGAAGATTTCACCCAATCAGATGGTTTGAATGAAAAAAATTGAGTGTAATTCCTGCCACAGCATACGTTTTCTCCTTTTATTGGGAAATAACTGCTTAAAGAGGAGGAACCAAGCAAGGAGAACTTCCATCAATAAAAGTTTAGTCCTTACTATTTATATGCAGGTACTTGTGTATAGATAGTAGTTTAAGAAGTTTAAGCAAATTCGGATTGCATCTTAGACTGATACCCTGAAAACTGAGATCTCTGACTTTACCCTTGTTCAGTTTTTGTGAACAAGCCATATGATGCATCTATACACGAGAATGCAAGATCAGAAAACTTTGGCATGTTTGGAAATCATGGCACTGATTATGAACAGTGGTTTATGAAAAAAAAATTTGTCAAAATAAAAATATTAAATAAGTTGGTAGAAAAGTCCTGTGAGTTATACATCATATAATAACTATATATATATATATAATATTTAACAAAGAAAACACTTTGGAGAGTGTTTTCCAGGTTGTGGCTCCTTGCACAATGACTCATTTTCAGTGCAGCAATTAAGGCACTCCTCTACCTGTTTAAGTTGTTTAAAAAACCTCAAGAAGGGGGTGAACAAATACTGTAACTTGTCTCTTAGAAAGTTTTAGTATAATCTTACAAATTTACACTTATTTTCAAAATAGTATCCTTTGTGGTCTGAAATTTCTATGAATCTAGTTAAACTGAAATAAACAAAAATGAGATTTCATGACAGTTTTCATCAACTGAAGGAAGAACTCATCTATTTTTGCTGCAGCACAAAAGGATTTGCTGCAAAATAAAAACTTACCAGAATTAAAACGCGCTACACATATAGATTTTTTGTTATACCTTCTTCAAGCATCTTAGAGACACTCAAGATAATTAAAATAATACTGATACTGTAACTTGAGCTGGTGCAGAATATCTTCAGGTGTGAAATTAAGTCTTTGCTTATTGTTCCTGGTGGCGTAGTGTTGATGAGCTTTGAAACCATGATATAACATGAATAAATAACCAGGTTGTAGAGGAAGGGGTATGTTGTGGCTTTATTTGGGAAATGTTGACACACTGAGAAATACTGGATAGCAAGGGGTATGTTTGGGCTTGTTTTAATATATGTAAAAATGGTGCATCATTAATATGTGTAAGTGTGATTCTTTGTAAGGCTTCCTGTTACATAGGGAGAGAACTTATCAGGAAGAGCAACATTTCCTAATCTCTCACCACACCAGTTAAAAGTGTAACTATGTGGGTTGGAAATAGTCTGAATGGTAACCCAACAGTGACAGTCTTGCACTGTAACTCATTGTTTTAACGATGCTCGGGTACCTACTGTGAACAACTGGAATTAGGGAAGGGGAACACTTCTGTTTTTCCAGTGGTTATAATTGTATTCCTACCCCTCCATCCAAGTGCAGTGGAGGTTGATTTTTGGGGGGGTGGTAATCTAGAGCAGCTTTTTTCCTTCCTTCTGCTGTAGGTTTTGAATGCATTTGTGACCAGTTACCATATTCGGTGACTCTTTAACCTCTGTCTTGATTGTGATCCCTATCTCCAGCTCTCGTCCAACTAATTTTGTAAGTTTTGAACTAGATGGATGTCTGAACCTTTGAACCTCAGTACTGAATTACTTAAAAATAATTTGAGGCCCAAAGAATTAGGAGAGTAGGGTGTTCTAAATGTATATATATTATATGTATATGTGTGTGTATATATATATAAAACGTGTTTTCCTATGCATAAATAATAAATATATAGTATATGTGTATTGATGTACGATTGGATTTGTAGGTATACTTTTGAAAAAACTTTAAAATACAGTGACCAGAACTTAAATCTCTACTGAAAATTAAAATAATTTCTCAAATGCATTTTTAGTTAAGTCTTGTAAAGTGCCCTGAACTGATTTTAAAAAATGCAGCCATCTTAAAGCCTAGTAAGTAAACTGATTCTGAAAATAAATAGCTTTTAAACTGTACCATCATCTTCATTTGTTCCTACTTTAGAATGGCAACACGGAAGGCAGAAAACTTGCTTGTCAAAAAGGTTATATAAAAAGCTCTAACTGATTTGCAACCCCAAACCCAGATTTTAAACTGCATTCAGAAAACAGTGCTCCAATTCCCCATGAACTGCACTTCCAAAGAATTTATTTGCTATTTAAAATGTCATTTTTATATGAGTTATAGTACATGATTTCTGTATTGAGCATATGCACTTACATGTTCACATATACCCATTACATGGTTTATTATTTGTTTATAATTTGTTCTCATTATCCACCTTTTCTATAAAACAGACTTGTTAATAGGGAACTTGGGATACTGCGTACCTATTTGTGATTTTTAATTTCTGAATAATACCTTTATATTTAATAAGAGAGGCTCTGTGGTGGTTCACATAGATTCAGGTGTCTCTAAAGACCATTATTTGCGAAATATTCTAAATTATTTGTAGTGACAGTATTCTCTAGTTGGATTTAATCTGTGTTTGCATTTGCTCCCAGTAGAGAATCCATGGGAAATATAATTTCCAGGAGTGATTCAGCATATAAGGTAACTGGCAGCTGCATTGCTGTCCTTTACAGTAGAAGCACTGAAATGGTTGAGTTTTCTGAATAGCTGATGGGTGTTTTGGAGTGGTATAATTAAGCTTTTAAAGTATACAGATGCATTTTCATTTAGTTAAAAAGCAGATTAGCTAGTAATGCTCGCACACGCTTGTTTTACACTGACTGCACAGGTACTCTTTCAAGGGACAGAGGGGGCTGTGTTTTGTGTTTATCATAGGAAGCATATCACAAGGGAACACTTGGATTTAGGGAAACAGTCATTTTTGAGTGAAAATGACATGCTACACCCTACTGTAAAGGATGCACAGAGTACAGCTGTTCTCAAAAGTAACTTGATATTCACTAAATGCCATCTGTTCTAGTATTCTGGTGTTTCTCCTTAAAA
>JAVJGJ010000047.1:97473209-97484521 GCA_035590215.1 Microhierax caerulescens
GATGAAGAGCGAGCTTCAATGCAAAGATAAGAGAAGCGACTGTGGTCTGGGAGGGTTTTCAGTAAAATTAAGTGTCTTTTGGAGCTTGTGTATAATAAGAAACTATACATTAAACTGCTTTGATTACTGAGTTCCATACTAGCAAGACTTGTCATATGAAAGTCTATACAGGGCAAGTATTTGTGCTCTTTTATGCCTGAGTGCTGTATGCTGTATGTAAGTGATGTGTACTTAATACTGACTCTATTTTGGTTCGCCAGTCTGCTGAACTTGTTCTGCTTAATCTTCTGACCATGTGTAGGGGTTACAACTGAGTCAAGATATGATCTATTAAAATAAAAAAGCAATGAGATTTGAGTGATGTGGGGGTGTGTGCGCATATGGTGACTTCAGTAATTACTGAAAACCTAGGTTGTCTGTTGAGCACCTCTCTGTTCTGTCAGTAAAACAAACTTAGAAACCAGTTTTTCTTAGTATTTTTTAATAGCCCTGTTCTCATAGGCTGATACAGATGTTGTGCAAATTGTGATATAAGGTAAATCAAGGATAATAATGCTACAGAACTGTGAACTAAAATCGCTTTTTCAATGCTGCCTTCATATTTCTTAAATTCTTTGTGATACTTGGATGATATTTTAGTCTTTACAATTGCAAAGCACTGAGTTCTGAAAAAACGTTAATTGTTGCTTTTATGATATTTTACAGTAATGAGGACTGTTCTATCATTATTAGTAGAACCCTGAGTCTTCATACTCTTTTCACTGTGGAAAGAAAACTTTATTGAAGTAAAAATGTCTCAGAAACACTACAGCCTTATGCTGAGGCTAGTAATGGTCTCCCATTTCCAGCAAGGTGTTACACTGCCTGAACTCCTTTTAACAGAATGAAGGATGTGCATCAGAAGATACAACACGAGTAGTGGTGATCTCACCTAATGTAAATTGAGTTGATTTCTCTGTAGCAGAAAAGAAGACTAGGCCAGAGGAATGTTTGGATCCTTTGTCTTAAATCTCCTTCCACAACCTACATCAAAACTTCTAGGCAAAATACTGATGGCAGCTGGCTATGCCATTCCTATGGGATTCCTTTATAGACAACTCACTGATTTTGATTGGAATTCCGATGACTTTACAACAGAAGTTATGCTTTGAATTTTAAAACCTAGCTTTTGACTTCTAGTATTCTGTTAAGCTTCATGAGGACTGCATACTGAAGAATGTCATTATAACTGTTCGGTATGAATATGCGAGGTTTGAAGTCTGAGCAATTAAGAAGGGCGTTTGATTCCTGAATGATGAAGAATATCCTTGCGGTTTCTGGACTACATGCTAAGATTAATGTTGGTTTGTACCCAGCTGGTGGAAATGTGATGGGTTTCCCTCTGTGCTGATCCATGCAGGATAACAGTCAACAGTGACCCTTAGCTATACTGCTGTGGCTTGTTAGAGCAGATTTTTCTGTCTTCCTGTTGCTTTTTGTTTTTGAGATCCTCAGTTCAATCCCCAACCACAAAGGCCAGCAGTCACAGAATCTGCTGAGCAGTGTCACTTGAGCATGGACACAAGGCTACTTGGATCTCCTTTTCAACTGATTTTTGAGGATATCGGTGGAAAGAGGAATATTTAAATATCCAAGCGTTTTAATTTATTAGCAACTTTTAGGGGGGAACTTAAGCAGTAACCTGGGAATAAGGAATCTAGAGAATTAGTTCTTAAAATTTAATATATATAATAAACAAAATAAAATGAAAATTCCCAACAATGGCAGTTGTGAAATGGAGTCTTCACACTTGGATGAATATAGTTTTTGGGAGGAACCAGTGTATTAGTGCTGTAGCTGTCCTTTTACATTCCGAAATTCCAAAGCACATCTTTGTCGTTCCCTTTGTATGCTTCAGACAGAAGACTGAGCCAGCCCCTACAAAATTAACAAAATAAACCTGATCTGACCTAAAGCATAATCAAATAAATCAAATGTTACCTCACCAGTCTCATTAAACTCTGGAGGCGGAGTGCCTTTTAAGGCAGTTTAAAATAAAGCTGCACAAATATATGATACAGCAAAGTGATGTTCCATCTCCCTGCCCCCAGATTAGGGTGCACTTTCAGCTGGCGGCTGGGGAGAAGTCTGTAAGAGCCAGGCTTAGGGCACAGCTCTCCAGGCATGGCCACCAGACACAGCAGTTTGCCTGAGTTTGGGTTCTGCCTTGGCAGCTTATGAGGACGGGGCCCAGGATCATCTGGGAACCCTGAGATACTCAAGGGTGCCTGCTGCTGCCCAGGGTAAGTGGAGCCACAGGGATATGGGCCTGAGGAGCTGTCAGCTGCCCTTGATCCAAGGGTGCTTGGAGCCTTCATTGCAGCTGCTGCTGGTTAGGGATGGTCAGTTACCCTTTTAGGTGGTGCTTGGGAGAGCCCTACGTAGCAGCAAGGCCCGGAGTACAGCTAGCATGCAGTGGTTTGTGTGGAAGGTGCAAAGAAGGGGCCCTTGTTGAGTGATGAACAGCCTAAACCTTCAGGTATGGTGGCGTCGTGCCACAGGTTTTGGACCCCCTGTCCCTGCCAGGGCAGATACTGGAACCCAGATAGAACTTCAGATGGTGGATGCAGCCCTGCAAGTCCCAGGCTGCTGGGAGTGCCTGGGGCCTCTCCCTGAGGTAGGGAGAGATGGCCGCCTTTTGCACAGGAGGCTTGCTGCTGTTGAAGAGCTATCTCCAGGCAGAGAAGCTGAGAGGAGTTCAGCAGGCTGCGCAGCATTAGGGGGGTGAGAGACCTAGACAGGATCCCCGAGTAGCTGCTGAGGCACTCCAGAGAAGTGACTCCAGGGACCTTGAGCGGCTGGAGAAGCGAGTCAAGAAGAACCTTGTGCAAGTGAGCAGAGGGAGGCGCTAAGTCCTGCATCTGGGGAGGAGCAGCCCCACGCACCAGTGCGTGCTGGGGTCCGGCTGGCTGGAAGGCAGCCTTGCAGAAAAGGGCCTTGGGGGGTCCTGGTGGACATCAAGTGGAACATGAGCCAACAACATGCCCCTGCTGCAAAGAAGGCTAATGGTATCTTGTATTAGGAGGAGCGTTGCCAGCAGGCGGAGGGAGGTGGTTGTTCCTCTCTACTTGGTACTGGTGGGGTCACACCTGGAGTGCTGGGTCTAGTTCTGGGCTCTCTGATTCTGTATTCTTTCAGTGTAATGCAACTTGCATTGCTCTCCTCTCCCAGGAAGCTGCAATCATGACTGTCAGCGGCTTTTTTCACCTCCTTGTTAGAAAAATAGGTCATAACCATGCTGCTGTAATATTTTTGTCTATCCAATCAAGGGTGATGTTAAGCTCAACAAATGTTTTTGTTGTCTCCAGGAAAAATATAACCACAAAAATTATGATATTGTAGTTCACATTATTTCTAAATGGTGAACAGTTTACAAATCTGATTCTTTAAAGCTTTATTCTTTGTTTGCTTTATGCTGGATAGGGATGTATGCTCTTAAATGTCTGTCTCACTGTTATGGTCTCATTTACAGTATTTAAGTATGCCCAGTGATACCTTAATTAACCTATGCAGCTGGTTTTGCAGGTAGGTTGCTGAAGACCATATCTATTTTGATTTTATACACATGCAAATACAGTGTACTCTTTAATAGTAATTTGGGGGAAGGGAGAAATAATCCTCTCATGTGGAAAATAGGTTTCTGTCCTTAAGTAACTTAATTTCATCTGTCTGTCTCATGTTAAATAATTTTGCTTCAGTGGGAGAACAGTTAGATTCTTCTCTGCATCAGAAGGGTCTTCTGTCTACCAGGTGAGGTCGGTGTTTAAACGCCCTTATGGTGTTGGAAGGGACCAGCTCTGTCCCATCTGCAGGAAGTACCTGTACCATTTTGAAGCCCTGAATAGCAATCCCATTTTGGCAGAGCAGAGTTGATCAAATCTGAAGCACCCATTTTTCTAAATACCAATTCTGAAAGCTGCTGATGATAATGCCTTTCACTGCTCGGGCTCCACTCTTTTCAGATTGAGCAAGCCACAGTGACATCTTGCTAAGCAAAATAACTATAGTGGAGGAGTCTCTGTCCGAAGTTGCAGAGTTGTTGCTCTTACTAAATGTGCAAGTCACAGAATGACTGCTGTTCAAGTATTCTTTTAGAAGGTGAAATGCCAGTAACTCTTCAGTAAACGAGATTCCAGTTTAGAAAGAACTTCCAGCCTGCCCTTGAAAATAATTTTTGACTTTTAAATATGCTTGCTTTCCTTTCTGATGTTGTTTAATAACTTGTTTTTTAAAGTCAGGTAAAAATGTCGGTTTGCAAAGTAAGTATTGTGGCAACCCCTGACTATTAACAATATGCATTGCATAGTGATGGGCTGTACAGCTGCTCCTCTGATGAAAAGGGCTCCAGGTGATGTTAATGGAATGGGCAACTTTATCCTGAGTGGTGGCAGCTGTAGAAAATAATGAAAGGATATGGTGTTTAATTATCTGAACATCCTGATGTAATGATGCAGCCAAAAGAAGAAATGTGACCCAGAGTTAATCAAATGGGAGATAATGCACTGTTGCAGCTGTCATGGAAATACTCCATCCAGCTCTGGTGTTCAGTTTCAAAGGATCCTCCTGGAATTGGAAAAGGTTTGGAGGAGAAAGCTGAGAACGACCCAGCATGGGAACTCATGATTTATAGTGACATAGTATGCAGTGACACTCCTTGTATACCTTGTTTGCTAGCAGAGATGACTTGCTGCTGCTTTGCACCCTAGCAACATGGTTCACTGCATCCTTGAGTGTGCTGCTACAACTTTCTTGAGAGGCCATGTTTATAAATGAGGTAATTGCAATTACCTTTGTCAAAAATTCTCTTCAAACAAGGGAAAGGACTTGTGTGATTTTTGTAGCCTGGTTAATTTAGGCAGATCAGTTTAGCGTTGACCTATGGCATGGATTTATTCTAGCAAAAAGGAAGGAGGAGAGGGCTCATAAGCTTTTTAAAGCCAACTTTTCTGCCTGATAAAACCCCTTTGTAACTGCAAACTTAAGGAGTGCTCAGTCTAGCTGATCACAGTTGGCTACCAGAAGTCTTTATCAGTCTGCATATTTTGCTCTGTGGAGAAGAAATAAAAGTGGAGGGTTTTTGTTTGTTTGCTTGCTTTGAAATTAACCGTAGAAAAATAGAGCAAAATCTAGCAGCTGGAAGAGAATGTTGAATGAATGTGAATAACTGTATTTAGCTTTGGAATAGGAAAAAGCAGGTTCCTTTTAGTCACAAATCTTATTACCTGAAATCTTCCTTAACCTTAAGTTTTATATGAACGTTTAGGAAAGTAAAACAGTAATATCTCAGCAAATATAGTGTTGTAATATGGAGATGTGAATACACAGAGGTTCAATGTTGGTGTTCTGGTAAGTTTTACATAAGATGAATCTGGTTTATAGCTGTAGGAAGGAAAAGTAGGGCTGCAGAGGCTGAAAGTAGGTTCTGCAGGGATGCAACTGATTTGTCAGCCTGGTCAGACTTTCATGTTGACAGCTTGACAACCCTTCCAGTTCCCACTTTATGGAGCTATAATTCCTTACGTAATTGAAGGGATGCTTGCATGTGGATACCTGCATATATAGTATTCTGTCTGTTGAGGGTTTCTGTTTTCATGCTGGGAAGACCATACATTTATCCCATATTTCCAAGTCTCTTGAGGAGTTCTGAAGTCATTTGACCACACAAGTGATTTTCTTCACAGAAAAAGAATGCCTTTCTGCATTATACCAATATGTTTCCAATCAAATCTGTAGAAAAATGTCATTAAAACGAACAATAAGCCCCAAACCCCCACCTTGAACTGTTTCTATCCAGTCTCATTGGAAGGGTGTGTGTGTGCAGGGGGGAGGACTGAGATGAAAATTCTAGCATGTTGAAAATTTCCTTTGTTTAAAATGTCAGGATATAAAAAGGAGAGAGTCCCTGCAGCAATTTAAGCAGGTAGCCAGTGTTTATATTTTAAATGCTTGTTTAATAGCATTACCAGACTGAAATTATCTTTTGGACAAAAATAATACAAGTGGAACAACTAGCTTATATGCAGAGCAATTGAGTTAATGTTGCCATAGGAACCTTTATTTTTCTCTGACAGTATTTTAACAGTGTAGCCTTAATTGCGTTTAATAGCGTGTGCAGTTCTTGCAGAATTTCAGTTATGCATACTCACAAGGCAAGACTGAGCTAGGGCTGGATTGCCTTGTCACATTCCTGTTTCAAGATGGCGCATTGTGACGGCAGAATGATGGCATTTGGCAAAAAAGATTGCACTATTTGAAATGTGATTTGTTTAAAGATAATTGTATGACTTTGTCCAAAGGCTTTCAGTGGCTTTTATATAATCCTTTGTTATTTACCTACCTGAAGTTCAGGTACGCTTATTGTGTTGCTTTCACATCAGTTTTGGGTATAACAAATATCTGATCAGCAAAATAAAGTCAAAAATAACACAGTCTCTGTCAAAATGAAAATTAAGTTTTGGTTTTTAGACCCTTGTTATTTCAGTGTGCTTCTTGATTCCAAGAGGTAAGGTTAGCTTGATGCAAAAGCATTGTAACAGGGGGAACCTCTGTGGGGAAATCAGTATGACTTCTGTGCTTTTAATATATAAGGCTAGAAGTTAATGGGACATTTCCTGACCTGTGGTGGGTACAGAGGGGCAACAGCCTTCACTGTGGCAGCCAGAGCTCAGGTGCAGATTGTTCAGTTCTTGTTGACTTTGCCTTTTGGTATCCTGTGAATGGGGGAGAAGTGCCAGTAAATGTGGCAGTGCCTTGATTAAGGCTGTGCTGCTTTGCTTTGAATTAGCCACCCAAGAATCGCAGTGCTTCCAACCTAGAGTAGGTTGACTGACTTCACTTGGGTATTACACCAACTCAGTTGTCCACCAGTAATACCTGAAGTACAAACATTAGACCTTCTCACGTGGAGATTGACTGCAGGAGAGCTGCAGGCCTTGGCCCCAGGTGCCTAATGCTGGCTTAGGGAGGAGAACAAACAGGGTCCTAAGAGTAAAGTTGGACAAAACCAGTGGTTTAGACACATGGGCTTCAGTTTGCTGCCCAGCCAAGAACATCTCATAGGGGCAAGGGGGAACTGTATTTGCAGAAGAGCTTTAGCACTTCCAGTCTCTATGAAGCTTTGAAGTTCACAGTGGTCTGAAACCATGTGCCTTGTTCCTACTGCCTAGGAAGTTAAAAATGAGTATTTTGTATAATGAAAAAAGTTCAAAGATCTTAGTCAGTGGCAATTAAATACATTAAGTAAATGGGTGGAGGCCCTTGAACTACAAAATCACAGAAGAGCAGAATGGTTGAGCGTGGAAGTGACCTCTGAAAGTCATCTGGCCCAATCCTCCTGCTCAAGGAGTGTCCCCTAAGCAGGCTGTGATGGTGCTCAGTCACCCTCCTATTTAAAAAAAAACCAAACAACCAACAAACCACAAATTCTTATGTGCAGCATGACCCACCTGTGTTTCAGTTTGTGCCAGATGCCTCTGGGCATCACTGAAAAGAGCCTGCCTCTGTCATCTTTGCAGCCTCTGTTCAGATATTTATACACACTGGTAAGATCCCCCTGAGCTCTCTCATCTCCTGGCTGAACAGTCCCAGCTTCCTCAGCCTTTCCTCATAGTAGAGATGCTTTGATTCCTTCATCTGTGTGGCCCTTTGCTGGACTCTGCCTCCAGTAGCTCCATCTCTCTCTTAACACTGGAGACCCCTAACCAGACATAGTACCCCAGATGTGGCCTCACCAGTGCTGAGTGGAGGGGGATCTTGTGCATATTGCCAAATAGGTTACAGTATTGTAGGATGAACACAGTGATTTCTACATCCCAACACACAGACGCCCCGACGCACCCCGACTTAGAAATATGTTATTTTCCAGTGGAGATAATGTGCCTGCAGACAAAGGTGTATTTGAGTTTGGCTGTCATCTGGAACTGTGGAGCTGAGTGAATAGCATACCCAATTGCCACTGAAAAATGTTTGGCAGATGCATAAACTGATGTGTTAATCTGTGCTTCAGCTATCAATATAGAAAAGGGATGTGGCAATTTCCAACCTCAGAATTAATTACTGCAGTGATATTTTTTTATACCGGAAAAGTCAAAATACTAATGCGGTCGTGAAACGTGTATTTTTCTCTGCATAGCTTGACTATGTCTTAAATATTGCTGTTACATAAACGGAAGTGGTACCAGTCAGGGAGGACAATATATGTAACAATTTAGTTACACATAATTGTAACTATGTAACAATGTAGAGAAGACCTGACTGAGGGTGACCTTAATAGGAATCTGCAAAATCATGAGTGATTGGAAAGGAGAGATAGATTGAGCATTCAGATTTCAGAGCTGGAAGCAGTGAATTAAGTTAGTAAAACTGAGTTGCAAAGCAGAAGGTGAGGGCTTCTTATATCATGAATAGTAGGTGTGTGAACTCCTTGCAAGAGGATGTTGGAGGTTCTGAAAATGTATACAGGCACAAGAACAGACAGGGAAAGTCCATCAAGAACTGCTAAAATTAGACACTCTGTCTGCATCAGGCTGTCTCTGAAGCTGGAAAAATTGGAGGTTGGGAGGGCAGTTGAGGGAGGTACTGGCTGGTTCTCCTTTACCTGCTCATGGCTGTTCTTGTAGATGGAGCCTTCGGCTGGGCAGACACCTCCTTACTCAGACCCAGTATGGCCTACTACCTTGTGTTCTTAACATATGTGATTCTACTGGTGTTCATAAAGAAATACAGTTTCCTAAAAAAGGAGGAGAAAGGGCTGAAGAATATGTGGCTGTTAGGTACAAAATGGATGTCAGTCCCCTTGGTAACTGTGTACCTGCTCAGATTCAGACATGCTTCTGGAATGGCTGTTTGATGATGATTTAATGCCATCTCTTCCTCAGACAGATTTTCTTCTAATAGCTTAAACAATTCTATTTTGTGCTGCAAAAATGAGGTCTTTTTTTTCATTTCCAAAACACTGAACACGGACATTAAGCTAATCTGTGTGACAGTCTTCAACATTTTCAGGAATAGAGTAGTGAAAGTTTGTCCTAATCTCTTGTTTTCAGCTGTGAAGCTCAGATGCTTGGGAAGAAAAAAAAAAGACAACTCCAAAAAAGGGTCAGTGGTTCATGGACAGGGCAAAAAGTAGAAACAGCTTAGCTTTATTGCAAGGGGAAATGTATTGCTGTCCTGATGTTTCTGATTCTTTCATTTTTTGTTTGCCACTTTTGCAATAACAAGATGCATAAAGCTTTCTATTATATCAGCCCAGAATAGTGTAACAAAGCTGTAATGTAGCTTAATTTTCCGTGGGGAAGGCAGGTTTTTATCAGATTGTGGAGGAGAGTAGTAATGGACTAGATTTTCATTATTAATGTACTGCATGTAACCGGTGAATGGTGATGGTGTGATGGTGCTGTTCAGCGAGCAGTCAGCAGGGAGTTGTATCATCATTCTGAGCAAGGATTTTTGTTTCCAGCATGGAGGGGTACTTCTAGTCCATAAAGCCAGAAAAGCAAAATGCATTTTCTTCATCTCTGCATTGCTTCTGGTGCCAGCGCGTCTCCATAGCAACATGTTAGACTGAAAGAGATGTGGAGACTAGGGAGGAAAGGAATGAGTTAGAAACAGCCAGGCGGTGGTGGTGTGTGTCCCCTACGTCAGCGCATCAGCCTTTCGATAGGATGATTTTGTTAACACCCATCCGAGGCTCCTGTGCAGAGCTCCTTTATTAGAGGAGCCGCTAGGGCATCTGCTTCTCCCTTCTGCATCCTTTTTCTGGGTTTTATTTTATTTTTATATTTTCCAAATACACCCTCCGCACCCCTCCTTTTATTTTAGTTGCCTCGTTGAAGATGTTCATCTTATTTTCAGCTTCCTGTGGGTTTCCTTGTGCTGTGGTATTTCACCAAGGCAGGAAGGCATGGCTGCATTTCACTTGACCTTAGCAGCGAAGTGAAATCTCGTCTATGTTGTTGAAGGATACTGACTATGCAGAAATTTATTGAAGCAGATTATTATGAACTGGACTGGTATTATGAGGAATGCACAGATGGTAAATATTTATTTGTAGTCTCTTGTTGCAGAATTTGGAGCTTGTAAGATTGGAGCATCACTATTCAAGGGTTTAAAAAATGAAATACCTAGAAAAAGGCAGTACCCTGGTGTAGTGGAGATGCCTGCATCTCTGTTGCACCTGAACAGCTCTTGTGAGTGTGCTACAAGAGACTGACGTATAGCTTTCTCTTTTTCAAAGGGAGTGGCAGAGGAGCATATGTACTGTATGAGCAGTCTTTGGGCAGGGGCAGTGATATTTGAAATTATAACTGTATGTATTGAGCTGAAATTAAATACACTTACTGTAAGATTCTGTACTGGTTTGAGTTTTAAGTCTCTTTTTTTCTGCACTACCAATATGCTGTAATATGTATATATTTAATGTGTTAATAGGCAGTATGTGTTTTCTCGCTGGTTATTTATCTGTGAAAGACTTTTGGAACTGGAGCTTCCTAGAAGTGAGCAGGTTAACTTTTTGAATTGGAAACCTGTCTTCTGGGCCTTCTGCAATTTTTCAAATGTTTGCTTGGGTGATTATTTCTTTATCAGAGCACTGAATGTTTTCATCAGACTTCTGACAAGGCACATGAGGAAGAATAGGGAATGGCTAAAACTGTATTCTCTGCAGAGTGGAAAAATCAAGATTCCTCATTGATGGCATTCAGTGATAACCTGTAAAAGAAAATGCAGCCTTTGGGAAAGCAGTAGTTACATATGGATTTTATTCTGGTAGGAGAGCTTGGTTTAAACAGGACAAGTCCAAGATCAAAGTGAAGCAAAGAACAGAAAGGAGTAAGGAGTGTAGGCCACAGGGTTGTTGTAGGTATGTGGTACATATTTTGTAGTGATTTGGTAACAGTATCAGAGGGGATGTGAAGAGTAAAGAGAAGTGTGACAAAATTTTGAATGTTTTTTTATGGTCTTTTCAGTGGTATGTGCCTCCATTTGTTTCTCTGTACTAGATTTTGAAACTGAATGCCATTTCAGAAACCTGTTAAACTTCTCTTATGTTTAATTGATTATTCCTGTCCTGGTATTCAAAGAGGAAAGATGTGTTTTTATTTGAAAGATCTGACCACTTTAAATTGGATTTAATCCATTATGTAACCTTTATCCTAGGTTTAACCCTAGTAAATACTGTAGCATCTGATTAATCTGCATGATGTAACAGGCTGAGTTGGCCTGGTTTTAGAAGCTTTAGAAATAGAACAGTTATGCTGCCATTAAAAGCTGTAGCT
>JAVJGJ010000047.1:97496937-97556595 GCA_035590215.1 Microhierax caerulescens
GGGCGCCTTCCCCCCCCCCCCCCCCACCACTTCAATCTGAATCCCCTGTTTGGTAGGTGGTGGCTCACTGCAGCAGCTCCCAATAATGGTATTCTTGCTTCCCTTCACTTCTACGGCTATTTCCTGTTCCTGGAAACATAATTTTCTTCTAAGCAGCATGCTAAATGGATGTGTAGTTTTCAGGGAGCAATCCAGGAACATACGTACTTTCCTCCCTTCTCCCTGAGCATCTTCAGCTTGGGAATTGGTGCTTTCTTCAGTGCAGAGCTCAGAGCCTGAAAGAAGCTTCCAATCAGATGCTGCATTAAATAGATGATGAGAGAGAAATCCAGAGTATACTCGTCCTTTCAGCTGTACGCACGTTGGGAAACAGGAATGTGGGTACCCATACATTTTCGGGTTCTAAGAGGGTATGAGGATGGTGCTTTGTACTTAGTTAGAAGAAATACTTGATCTCTGTTGCGTTTATCCCTTTTTGTGTTTGGCTGTTAGGAAAAAAAAAAAAATCAACCACCAAACCAAATACTTCAAACTGCAAATGTGTCTCCGATAGCATGTATTTAATGCTGTTATGAAAATATTGTAACAGTAATTTTCTGTTGTTTGTTTCCTGGTTTGGATCTGTGACATTAATTTCAAAGCAGTTAACAAAACATGTTTTCGAACTCTGTGTCTCTAGAATTCTATGGTCCCTCCACTTGCAGTAGACTTTTAAAAAACCCAATATTGTTACTCTTCCTTTCTTTGTCTAGCAGCCCTCTCCATAAACTGAGAGGTGCAAAGTGTATTTGATTTGAATGTTTGCATGTACCCATGCATTTAGACACTGCACTTCCTATTACCCTCAGGCAAAAATACTACTGATTTGCAAGTGAGCGAAGAGAGGTCAGTAAATTGGTACTGTGGGTTTTGTATTACAGAGCACTGTCATTCATTTGCTCTTGTTTTATCTTTACAGTAGTGTTATCGCATTCACATACTCATCATAAACTCCAGCAGGCTAGAAAAATACTATGTAGAATCCATGAGAGATGTGATGGTTTTTTTTTTTCCCATCCATATTTCACTGATCAGGGCTCAAAATATTTATTCAAAATAGTGTGTCTTTTTTCACTGGTAGATTTTTTTTTGAACACTGAGGAAATAAAAATCACTGTACTACCAACTGGCCAAATGCTATCTTGTAATCTGTGGGGGAGGAATAATTATATATTTAGACACTGTTTTGAAGTTGGTTTTTTTTAATGCTGTTTCTCAATTGCTTTCTCTCCCCTCATTTTTCACCTTTTCTTTCCCACAAACATTGATTTCTGAGGGACGGAGAGCAAAGCATCTTTGCAAGATTGCCCTCCTTCCAAAAGGAAAACCTTCCTCATAGCTAGTAGCACTGTGCTGCTGCTGTATCGTGTGTGGAGTGCCAAAAGGAGGTAGTGGACTGAAGGAGGCATTTTGTTATATGCAGTATGTTGAAGTTTGTTTCCACTTGGGTGTTGAAGAGGATACACAAGATACCATTTCTGCTTTGAAACTCTTCCACATTGGCAGAGTGGTAATGAAGACCTCTGTTTAAAAATAATGACCAACAGTATTGTGATGGAAATTTGGAGATATAAAAGCTGTTGGTGACCAGGTCGCTACTGTTTTGCTAGTAATGTCTGTTGTGGTAAGGCTGTGGTGTTACCTGCCAGGTTAAAGATTAAATAGCAAGGTCCAAAGAAATAGCCAACTGAGCAGCCACGCAAATGAACCTTTATCACTTTCCCAGATGAGTGGCTTTATTCTCTGTGGGAGCATTGTCCTTTTACCAGTTTGGATGTTAGGAAGTTTATTTGTTCACCTGAATTAGGATGGTGTGGTGGTTGCCATAATCAGTGGTGATGATTAGTGCTAGGTACAGAGTTAAAGTGAGCTTGCTAATGATAATCTCAAACATTACTTTATAGTAGTAAGGGAATGTTGTAACCAAGGGAACTATTTAGCGTACCGTTGTTTTGGAAAATAACTTGCTGGCATCAGGGCTTGTGATAGATGTTTTATGGCACAACTTATGATCTTACCATGTTTAAAAAAAAATTAGTTTATTGCGATGTTTTTTTGGTTTTTTTTTTTATTGTGAATAGTCTTCTGGATGTGACACCATCTGTCTTCATGTGAAGTTTTTATGGAAAGCTTCTATTTAACCTATTTATTATAGCTGATGTTCTCTGCAAGTTACTTCATTCTTTTTCTGTGGAATCCTGATTAGACTGCTTTTCACTGACATAGTTTGTAGTTTACAGATGCACTGCATTTTTGTCTGTGCAGTGGTATAGCTATTTTTTATATTGGTATGTGATGTTGTCAGATTATTACTTTAAAGCTTAAGAGTTTCTACCGTTATCCTTTCGGACTTAATTATTTGTTTAAGTGTAATTACCTTTTGAATACTTCTGATTGGCATCTTTTGGAGTTCACTGGCACTGCTGATGTCCCTATATTGTAAATGTTTTCAGGATTTGATCCTCAAAAATAGAATTTGAGAAACAGGAAAAGAAACAGAAACAAATTGTCCTTGTTGACATAATTTAAGAACTTTCTGATGTTTAAGTATGGGAAAAAAACCCCTCTAGCATTGCAACAGGTATCTAGGTACTGTTGCATTTGGTCCATTATGGGTGTGCCTTTAGAAGTGATCAGCTGTACCTTTGCATATACGTAGATTGTGTATTTATAAATTGGGTAGTGTTGTTTCCTTAGTGTGACAAACTGTCTCCTGGTAATGTTACTGTACTCAGTACCCTCCCCCCCTTCATTTAAATCTTATTAGACCTTATCTGTCTTTCCCTCCACAGCCTTAATGCAAACTAGAGCAACAGTAGCTAATCTGTCAGACTGAGCTTTAACTGACATCATCGAGGATAAATCCCCTAAATAACAATTAGTGCTACAGCAGCCTGGTAACTCGTAGTCCATATGATCAAGTGAACTTCGTGAAGAATCCCTTTTTCCCCCGCAGCTACAGGATTTGAAGAATAGGTGTAGCTGAGAATGGAAGGAATATAGGGGTAGAGGAGAAAGTGCTCTTTTTTTCCTCTGATCATTGGTGGATTTTTAGAAAACTTGCAGACTTTTAGATAAGTCAATGTAGCTTCTTAAAGGTGGTAGACTAAATTTCTGCATACTTTCTTCAGTAACTTGTGGTTCCACCTTAGTGATTAACCAACTCATCCAATCCAAGTGAATATTTCTCATGAGCAATGTTATGGCCACTGTGGTGTGTTCTGGGTATTATAAGAATATTATTTGCATGCCTTCTGTATTTACTTTGCTGTCTCATACAGTAGAACCCAGTTCTTATCAACTTAATATGACATAGTATCTTCATGTTGAACAGTGTTACTAACTATTTATTCATGGAGTAACAAAAAATTATTGTACATAATACAATGACTAAGTGATGTGATAGAATCTGAATCATATACCTAAGAATGTCTATTTTAATGTCTTGATTTTTTTTTTATAAACTCAAGATACTCTTTAGAGTCAAAAGATTTAACACTTTAACCATTTTTTCTGTCACTGAAAAAAGCAAATAGTGATTACAAAGGAAAAACATTTGCATTCTCAGTTGAACTTGAAGCTTTGATTATTTTTCTGAGGGTTTTTTTTTTTTTTAGCTTTTGATATACATACGCAAAAGTTGAGATAAGTATTTTCAAGATGAAAACTTACGCAAACTCAGACTCTTAAGAGTATATTCCCTTTGTGTTACCAATATAATAAATGTGTTATTTTATTTATATTATTATAATATAAATAATATATAATAATTAATTATTAATAATTATTAATTAATTAAATAATAAATCATAATATAAATATTTATTTATTATAATAAATGTGTTATTTTATTTCCTCACAGTTTTATGTGCTGAAAGAGTGGGCCAGATGACTAAAACATACAATGACATAGATGCTGTTACACGTCTTCTCGAAGAGGCAAGTATTACATCTCTTTAAGGATCCATACACAGTATGAGATGCTAGTATAGAAATTATATGGTACCTCTAGTACAGATGATCGGTAGGCTGTCCTCTAGTGAGGAGGAATAAGTGCTCCGAGTGTGTGTACACTTTTATCTCATTGGTAAGGTAAATATTCTTTCTAAATAAAGGTTATTTGTTTACCCTAGTCATATGGAATCATTACTGGTGCTTATTTTTCAGTTGAGGCCATTTAACTTGCTATGGTCAAATAATTGACATAATGAATGAGGAGGAGGAGAGTGGGAGGAGTTGTCTTAAAATGACACGCACTTTTACAGTACATGTAAAGCTAATAGTATCATTATTGATGGATTTGACTTTTTTAAAAAAAATTTTTAAAAGGCTCACAAATAGTTTTACATTCATAATTATTAGCTCAGATAATGTCTTTCAGAGAAGTGCATAGACACAAAATAAAAAAATGTGTAATACCCCCTTCGTCTCTAAACTTTTTCTTCTTTGCCTTATGTTTGGTTGTTTTGGGTTGTTTTGTTTTTTTTTTAATTATTATTAATTACCATGATTATGGTAATTTTAATCCTTAGCACTCAAGAAATGTCAAAAAGCAACTGTCAAGCTATGATGCTTATTATGTTCAGTAAATATAATAATTATTTGATAGAAATCAGCTGCTTTTCTGCAGTAAACTTGAGCACTGTTTTTCCAAGTAATGTTTATGAAGAATTTTTTAGGTGAAAACGGTTACAACTGTATTGGTTCGTGGCTGAGTGTAATTTAATCCGTCATATTTATTTGCTTGTTTATTGCAATAGCAGTGTCAAAAATGGGGTCTGTCTATCCAAGATATGTTGGGTGGTCTGTTCCTCCCCTAGCTCTGTAAAGAAACAACTATGGGAGTGCTCACATTTCCCACCTATGCTCGATACATATGTTTGCAGTACAAAGTCCTGCATTTTGTGCTTTGAGATGAATCATTTAAACAACTGTCTGTGAAAATCAGTTAAAACTGATGCTTTACCTAAAACACTTGTCCTGGAATAATCCATTAATTTGTAGTAACAGTCTGTTACCTGATTGTGTCCTGTTCCCTTTGTCTTGTTTGGCTGAGATTTACTTGCATTTTTTCCATGGCTCCTTCCAGTAATGATGCAGCATTCTGACAAACTATATTGCCTCCCCTGAGTCCACATAGCCAAATGACTATAGATCCAGACATCACACTCATGGGAGCAATGCCAGAATGACTTCCTGAGCCAATGTTTTAAAATTTCTGATGTACTTTATCTGGATGATAGCAAAGCAAAAACAGAGAAGTGTGTAGTAAGTGAACCTTTAATAAAACAAGTACTTTCAATGTGCTTTCCCCTTTTATTTGGCCATCATTTCTGATTGAATCGCTCCATTCCTTGGCAGATGTGCACTTACAGCTCCTTTCTCTGTTTTCCAAATGTGGTTCTCACAAGACATACATCCATTTGCAGAAATTTAGACGTAACTCCTTCTGGAACCTTGACACACAGAAGCAAGAAAAAAAACCCAAAAGCTACCTCTTGTCTGTCCTTGCTGGCAAGCTTCAAATGATTGCATTACAAAGTTGGCAGGTTGAAAGGTGTAGCATTTTGGGGGGAAGATAGAAAAGATAAGATCTCAGAGCAATATCTGTGCAGATATATTGAAAATCTGTGCCTGTTGCCCTGAAACTAAGCGAAGGGACAAACATCAGGCCTGCCTGAGTATATAGGAAGAATGGGAGTAGATTCCTCTGTGAACCTGCTTTCTCAGCCCTTTCTAATAATAGTGTAAATGTGCCTGGCTTCAGTATGGTTTTTTACATATTTCTGTAATAAATCAGATCCTTATCACTGTAAGAGGCCTAACCCCACACTGAGACTTAGAGCTGAATTGCTAAAAATTGTGTAGGCAGTCTAGGGAGGTTAATTAAAGAGCCTGGAAATACATGTGCATTCCTTAAATCTGAGTTTAGAAACCTTGCTGCTAGATAGCTCTTCCTGTGTAGAGTCACAGCTGCAACAATATATTTTTTCCACTCATATTTTTTAAGCGAGCCAAATCACTGAACAATAAGTTGGCTTGATAGGTAAACCAAGTAGTTTCTGGATAGCTTTGTAGGACCTATTGTTCTGAAAGATTGTGCGTAAGATTATATAAAGAATTTATGGCTAGATAATGCCAGTAGCTTTTGATGCAAATATAAGCCTGACCTTCAGAAGCCATTTGGAAAATGCTATTTGTAGGTACAGCAGTGATCAATAACCTCTCTGTTTTATTTACTGATTATGACATAACTTCTTTTTTTTCTTCCACTGTGAAAGCCTCTTCATTCAAATTCATTGACTTCAAATCCATGCACTCAGTAGCTGTAGGGGTTTGTAGATTTTATCATTAATGTCTCCATGAAACAAGGTAGCTTTTAATCATAAAATTTGGATGGCTGTCAGGGGCAGTATAAACCCCAAACCGTACTTTCAGTAAGGGGGAGAAAACTCTTCCTCAGATGGTGTTGAAGTAAAGTGGGGAATTAACTGTTGTGGCATTTCCCCTCTGTTTTAAAGATCTAGTATCTGAATAAGAACACGATAAATAGAATTGCTTAATGAACAGCACAAAGTTTTACACATCCTTTCACAGGCAGATTGCAACCCCATGCAAAGCTGAGGCATGTATAGGTACGTGTCACCAACAAGATAAGCTTCTAGGTTTTATTGGTGCATGTAGTAAACTGTCTAGGACTGGTTATTTCCCATTCTGTGCTTATATAGGAGGGGGAGGAAGGGGCCAAGCATGGCATGAGAGTAATCGCTTACCGTAGATTAGGCATGTGCAAAAAGGAAAGGGTTAGGATTTGGTTTTATACAAAAGCGCTAATGGATGTACATACACAAAGATGGGAGCTGAGTATTTATTGTGGTGGAATCTGCTTCTGCTCCTGCACAGCTTACTGCGTTTGATTTCAAGGTTGAGCAAGTGGAAACTGAAGAATGCTTTGAAATGCCTAAGTTCTTTCATATTTTCATGGTGCTTCTGAATTCTTTAAAATGTAACCTCTAAAGTACTGTGATTGCATTCTGCAAATGGTATAACAAGGTGGTGGAATAGTTTTCCTCAGTAATTTTTTAAACAAAACTGTAATAGAGAACCAGATCTGGTTTCATTTATGTTGTTCTACTGTAGACCTTGAAGCTGTGCTTTCATGTGTATGGTTCAGTAACTCTGTATGGGTCAGTCTTTTCTGAATAACGTTGGTGTAAATAAGCAGGAATAGAAAAATAAAATTAACAAAAAACTAACCAAACAAATCCTCACAGAAGAAAAGTCTTTTTTTGTTCAAGTACTTGTTCCTTCCCTTTCATGACAATTTTTACCCTCCTGATCCTTTGGTGAATAAAAAATTTGAAATTAACATTCTTTTCTCAATGCTTCACAGAAAGAACGGGACTTAGAATTAGCTGCTCGAATTGGCCAGTCACTCTTAAAGAAGAATAAATCACTGACAGAAAGAAATGAATTCCTGGAGGAGCAAGTAGAACACATCAGGGAAGAGGTAAGATTTTTATGCCCAAGTGTTGTATCTGCAGTGATGGGGAGAATTTTCCATCTAGCTTCACCTTGTCTATACTTAAATTTCTTGGGCATCGTGTTCGTAGCAGGTCAATCTGTGTTGCAGCAGTTCAGTCAGCCATTTTTCCAGCTTGTACACTTTCAGAAATGTGATCAAAAAAGTAATTTGACCTGTTGGCTCAAATCAGATTATTTGAGGAAAAAAACCACCTCAAACCATTGTATTTTACTTTGCCTCTGATTTAATTTTCCTCTGAAACTAGCTGCTATTTTAAAGTCAGTATACCCACTGGTTTTTTTTCTACCTTTTTTTGTCCTTGTTGTCCTGCTTTATGCATAATTCATGTCTGTTTTGATTATTTCACTCATCACACTTTCCCTTATCCTGTCTCCCTTTGTGTGCAGCTCTTTATTCTTCTTGTTCTTTTTGTTCTGAACCTTCTTGTTGGTCCTCACTTGTTTCTTCTTCACCAACTGCTGCGCTAATTGCTTTTTCCCAAATGCTTTTCTATTCATAACTGAGTTAAATTTTGACTTTTGGGGTTTAGAATTTGAATGCTGGGAGTGCTTCTCTTTACTTCTCAAACTGAATATGATATAGGTGTCACATATAAGGTAAATTGTATTTATGGAGATTTCAGTGGTGCATGCTCACTGAAATCATGTGCATTCTGCCTTTTCCAGGCTGGGCCAACTTCATAGACTTGTGTTAGGTTTCCAGTGTTCAGATGAGTCAGGATATATTTTAATAAATTGTAATTTTTAATCAACATGCTCTGTATGCATGAACTTGTCATGTTAAGAAGCATTAGGTTATATTGGGAAGCAAAGTGTTATAGGCTGAAACTTGCTACCTCCTGTATAGATTACTAATATCTTACAACTTCTTGTGATTTTGCTGTATCTCTTTCCAGGGAACTGTGATAGAATCTGTTGAAGCATAGGTTGGCAGTCTGCTGCAGTACACATATTTGTCTTGAGTTTGACTGCAGTAATAATGTTTTAGACATTTGGTGAGCACATGTAGAATATAGTATGATGGTGCATGGGTTTGTCAATTCATAGAATTGTAGAATGGTTTGGACTAGAGGTGACCTTTAGAGGTCATTTAGTCCAAGCTCCCCTGCAATGAGCAGGGACATCTTCAACCAGGTCAGGTTGCTCAGAGCCCCGTCCAACCCGACCTTGAATATTTCCAGGGATGGGGCATCTACCACCTCTCTGGGCAACCTGTTCTGGTGTTTCATTGTTCTCATTAAAAAAAAAAAAAAAAAAAAATTCCTCCTTTTATATCTAGTTTGAATCTACCGTCTTTTAGTTACAAGCCATTACTCCTTGTCCTGTTGTTATAGGACCTACTAAAATGTTTGTCCCCATGTTTCTTACAAGCCCCCTTCAAGTGCTGAAAGGCTCCAAAAAGGTCTCCCTGGAGCCGTCTCTTCTCCAGGCTGAACAACCCCAGCTCTCCCAGCCTGTCTTCACAGGAGAGGTGCTCCAGCCCTCTGATCATCTTTGTGGCCCTCCTCTCAACCCACTCCAACAAGTCTGTGTCTGTCTTGTACTGAGGGCTCCAGAGCTGGACGTTCACCAGAGCAGAATAGAGAGGCAGAACCACCTCGCTCAACCTGCTGGCTGGCTGTGCTTTTTTTTATGCAGCCCAGGGTGCAGTTGGCTTTCTAGACTGTGAGTGCAGACATTGGTGTGATGCATAAAACATACCAGACAACTTACATTGTTTCAAGTAACACCTTATGTCTTCCAGATACCATTGAATTTTTAAGCCAATATTTATACAGTTGCTATTACTGTATTCCTTCAAATGGGGAGTTGGAATGCTATAGGTACTGGCAGATTCTTGGTAGCTGTATCTTGGATGGAACCGTACAGGATGCTTTAAAAGAGCTCTATCTGTAACCGCAAGTGTCACTAAACTCTGACTTGCTGAGCTAGGGGCCGGTGTTGTTTCTGCTCTTCTGGGACAGTGGCCTTGGTTTGTGAATCACGTCCATATGTAGCTTTCAGCAAGAGCAAGAGAAATGTCACAGTTGTAGGGCGAGCAGGAGAACCATGAACCACAGTGGATTAAAGCCTTAAAAAATGGCTCCAAATAAAACTGCTCAGGGGTGTGAGATGTTGATTTATATGCAAGACGTGCTGTTGAGAAAAGCGTGGATGGGAGGGATCCAGATGTGTGATAAACAGTGGTGGAGCACACACATAGAAATAATACCCTCTGGTGTGGCCTACCCTTTTCGGCAAGGAAAACTAATTATCTTCTGTCCCAGAGGAGCGCTGTTGCTTACTGTCCAAGTCCCATCATGTGGCAAACCAATATATTTGTGCCTTGGTCGCTATGGCATTTACTAGGCACGTACATTCTGGCTGGGCAGGGCAGTGCATTCATATCATGCAACTAGAATGGAAGAATTGTCTCAGGAAGGTGGAGGACAGGGATGGCTTGCCTCTGTCCAGGTCTGTTTTTATTTATAGGGACTCAGGAGCAGCGTTAGGAAAAGTGTTGCCAGAAATAAGCTTCTTGCCAGGTGGCTTGATACGTTGGACCATATGTTCTGTCAACACCCATCTTTTCACACTGTCATTTTGACTCCTTCAGAAATTGATGTTTTTTGAGGCAGAGCTCATCAGGCTTTAAAGTCATGACACCTATATGTTGAAAATCTGGCTTTTGTAGGTTTCAATTTTCCATTAATGTTGAATTTTGAGTATTTTAACAGAATGGTAGCTAAGACCATTGCCTCTAAGGCCAAGATATAAGAGAATTTATTTGGTCCTTTTTATATTCTGTAAAAACAGCCAAAAAATTATTTGTCTGTGGGGGATCTGTGGTTTCCCTAATATATAGACAAGTTTTTTTCTGATATATGATATAAAGTAAGGTTTTTTTGGATTATGTATCGTGATGTGAATAATTTAGCTTTACATCTCTTTGACCTACCAAACTTGTCCTGGCAAAACCTTCTGGCCATCCCATCAAGTAGCTCAAGTTTTTCCTGTGTCCTTGTGAACATGCGACATTCGTAGGTACATGTCAAAGTAATGTAGACCTGTGCAAAACACATTAGATTCTCAGGTTTGTCTTTTGAGTTTGTATCATTAGGTGCTGCTTAGGTTTAGGAAGAGGCTGTGATCACGTTCAGTTAAAAACTGATGGAACTGAGACTTCTCTTATAGTACGCTAGAGAGCAAAAGGTGAGTGCACTGAAGCAAGCCCTATACTGCATGCACACTCTTTAGTCTCAGCTTACGGTTTCAGAGTTACATACTAAAAGCATAACATTATATTGATAAAACTTCCTTAATTGTAAATCATTTTGGTTACAGAGATGGGTGTCCGCCTTTTCAGGAGCAAGTGTAGTTCCCAGGTACAGTGCATCTTCCTTGCTGTATTACCGTGTTCCTAAGAATGCTGCAGCTGCAGTCTCAGGACGTGTTCCTTTTTGCTGGGATGGTGCTGCCTACAGTTTAACGTTGTCTTTGAAATCAGAGTTCAATATCAAAGCAATGTGAACTGCACAACCAATGGTGTTTGGAATGGAGTAGGTCATTAGGTTTTAGCTTCTCCTAATCTTTCTAAATGCCCCAGTTTACATTTCTTTTTCATCTTCAGGTCTTGTCATGTGTTTCTGACGCTAAAAAGGCAGCGCTTCAAACACAGTGTCAGTCCTCAAATAACACCATCTCAAACTTGGGGTAATGTCTGGGTGATAGAGCCTTTTAGTCCTGTTACTCGAGCTCCAGGTCCCATCAGCATTTGTGTTTTGGTGATAGCTGGTTTTAAAGTCCAGGTTTGACTTTGCTCTGTGTAAAGTGAGAGGAAAGGAAAAGCTGGATTATGATCTGGAAAGGTGGCTTAAAAGTGGAACATTGGGTTTGGACTATTCGAGTAGAACGTAATGTCAGAAAGATGTAAATGCTCTTTGGCTTAGTACTTGCAAGTGTGTTGTTGCATCCAGTGTAACTGGATGTCTTTGTTTTAAGTGAGTAATTCCGACCTGTTAAGCATTTAGCTGCTGTCAGTCACGGGAACAATCAGCTGGACCCTTGAAACTGTTGTTAGTGATTTGGTAAGGATTGTTCCTGCAAGCTAGGTTCCATGTCTCTAAACTGTTGTGCTCTGTGAGGAGCCTTTTGTCTTCTACCTTAAATTATTTCTAAGATAGATACAGCTATTTCATGACGCAGTTCTGAAGCTGAATGAAGCTTTTAGGGCAGTGGAGTGAATTAAAAGCCTGAACAGATGGAAGTCCTGGGAACCAAGCATGGTGACAGCTCATGGGCCTTGTCCCACGTTGGGCAAGGGCTCAGTCTGTATTGCTTGGTAACAATCTGTTGTGCAGGGGTAGTGTGGTAGTGCTTGCTCTGAAGGGTACATGTTGCAGTGGCTTGTGAAAATGTAGAAGAGGTCCTTTCTGTTCAGAAAACAAGTCCTGCGTTTTGCAATGTAAAAATGTGTACTGGGTCTGGCTGGGCTGGAGCTAATATTCTTCATGGCAGCCTGCATGGTGCTATGGTTTGAATTTGTGACAAAACCAGTGCTGATGATAACCAGTGTTCTGGCTGTTGCTGACAGTTGTCTGTCTCTTCCTCCCACACACTCCCCTTTTTTAATTTCTTCTTTTTCTCTTTCTCTGCTCAGCCCCCCATCAGCACAAGATGTTGGGAGGGGCGCACAGCTCAGACACCTGACCCAGACTGACCAAAAGGATATTCTATACCTTATGCTGTTATGCAATAATAATAGAAGCTCAGGGAAAAGAGGAAGAATGTGAGACACTCGTGACTGTGGTGTTTGTCTTCACAAGTAACAATTACGTGTGCCAAGGCCCTGCTCTTCCTTAAATTCCTTATTTTGCTTTGTTTGCATGGGGAACTTTGCTTCATTTATTAATCTGTCTTTATCTCAGCCCATCAGTTTTTCTTCCTTTTGTGCTTCTGATTCTCTCCTCCATCCTATGGGGGTTGTGGGGCAGAGTACATGCTCAGCTGGTGGGTGCTTAGTTGCTGGCTGGCATCAACACCCCACAAATATGCAATGTTTAAAGGAGGTGTTGCTGGAGGTTACTGCAGTGAGGTTTTCTTACATTTCACAGCATGATTGAGGTTGGAAGTGACCTCTGGAGGTCATCTTTTCCAGACCACCTTCTCAAGCAGGGACACATACAGCTGGTTGCCCAGGACCATGTCCAAACAGTGTTTGACATCCTTGTCTCCAAGGATGGAGACTCCACAGCCTCTCTGGGCAACCTGTGCCAGTGCTCACTCACCCTCACAATAAAAAAGTTGCACCTGATGTTCAGGAGGAGCTTCCTGTGTTTTGGTTTGTGCCTGTTGCTTCTGCTTCTGTTCCATTAAAAGGTCACCATTTCTGGCTGTTCACCTTCCTTTGGAGGCTTGGAATGCTTGGAAATGGAAGTAAAAATAGTATCCTCCATCTTTTTAATTCATAGAGAAAAAAGTGTAGCAAAAGCTGGACATGATCTGGCGCCCACCCACTGACAGTATCTGAATCCTTGCTACTTAAAGAGGCTGAGCCATAATGCGCTGGAGGGAAGTAAATTGTTAGTTTTGGCTCAGCTTTTTAGTTTTTCCTTAAAATGGGGCAAGTGATCCTCCCAAAATTAATGCATGGATTTTTGTTTCATGGTTTTCTAAAATGTGTTTGGGTTTGATTTTTTGGTTGGTTTATGGTGGGTTTTTTTCCCTTTCATTTTAGAATCCATGTCTCAGGAGGACTTGGTGTCTTAGCACATCTGATTACACAGAATAGCCTTAGTACAGTAAATGACCGTATTTGCTTAAAATTCTGCAGAGTTTAAGTTCTTTATTGCATTGAGTCTGCTTTTTGTTTGATGAAAATGCAGCTTAAATCTATTTTATTGATATTCTCTGGGGTAGTAACTACAAATATAAATAATGCCTACAATACAAAAAGCAGAAGTCTAATAGAAACAAACATACTCTGTAATTTGTGCATTGGAAAGTGAAAATTGAGGGCCAAGTCTTCCAGTGTTAAGTGGAAGAGAACGGGTCTGTTTGATGAGTTCTGGTATTTATAGCTATGCAAGACAAATAAAATGTAACCACTTGCCACTGGCGTCCTAAATTGCAGCTATGAAGTGGTGTAAATGCTACTGTGTAACTGAGTTTTTAACCCTTTCCATGGAAAACTGCAATATAAATTAAGTAAGATTAAGTTTGTGGATCTCACAATGGCAGGGTCTCTTAACCACCCAGTATCAATTTTAATTTTTTTGGGGTTTTTCTCTTTTTGATACCTGTGTGTATCTAAGTATGGGACTACCACATATAGCTTTACTAGACTCATGTTTTGGAGTCAGCAAAAGGCCAAACTATACCCAGAAACTGACTGCAGGCTCCACTGTTGCAGCAGCCTCAGGATGGCAGCTTCCCACTGTGTGGTGGTGGTCTGCAGCTCAGTAGGAACTAAGTCCCGAATGTAACCTTACTGCACAGGCATTTTAGTAATTTTTTCTGAAAGTCTCTTGGAGAGGAGGAAATGTCTGTATCTAAGCCAGAAGGTGACAGTCATCACCTAAAATGGATAAAAGCGATGTTTGGCTTGATTGTGCCACACTAATTTCTTGCAGTATCATTGAAATATATCCATTTCTGTGGAGGTGAATCTAGACTAATGCAATAGCAAAGCAGGATTACTCATCTTAAAGAAGGTGAAAGATGCCTGATAGCAGCAGATAATTGCATTTTTTAATTTATAAAAGAGAACATTTAATGGCTAATTTTAAAGGTACACTTGTCCTTCTTTCTAAGAAATAAAGGAACTGGTTCTGGTCTGTTCCAGTCTTGGCCTCTTGATTTAGTCTGAAGATGATGCTTGGAGGATGAAGAGCCAGCTGATTTGTAGTGCATTTACTTATGAATGTGCCTAGAAAATCAACTTAGTGATCTGCAAATTCTTTGTGCAGGTTTCTCAGTTGCGGCATGAGCTCTCCATGAAAGATGAACTGCTCTAGTTCTATACCAGTGCTGCTGAAGAAAGTGAGCCGGAGTCCGTATGTTCCACCCCGTAAGTTAATTGATCTACAGCACTGAACCTTCACCTGGTACTAAGCAGTGGGTAGTTTGGACAATTTAATAGCGTTGAAAAGTAGTGAAATGATCACTGTATTGGCTGGATCTAAAAATGGGACTCCAGACTTGGTGCTTGGCACCAGCTGGAAGGGTTTGCCTTGTACCAGCTGGCTCTCCAGGTGCCAGCAAGAGTCAGGAGGGGACTGCTGATGCAGCGCTCTAACTTTCACAGGAACTAGGTCACTGTGGTGGTGAGGCAGACATAGGTCCCGCTCACAGTACCCTGCTGGATCAGATACCTTTGCATGCTGTGCTAGAACGTGCTACCTGTGTGACCTTTGCACTTGAAGGACCTGAAGGCTCTATGGAAAAATTCCAAGCAGAGGGAAGGAAATACAGCCTGGGATTGTAGCATGAGTTCCAGGCAGTTAGCTGGCAGAACAGCGCTGCAGGCTCTGAGGGGCTGTCTGCCCTTGCTTGCAGAGTTATTGCTGCATTCTGGTGAAGCATGTGCAGCACTAATCAGAAAGCTATTGGGTTGCTACCTGTAGTAAAGTGGATTCCTTTCTCATAGCCTTAGCTGAATAATTTTTCCGTAGGAAATGTGTGGAATAATAAATAAATCTAAAAATTGTTCTGTTTTAAAAATCATGGCAAATATGCCACTGCCTAAACATACTGGTGTGAACAAGCTGTATTTTATGTGGCTCTGACTGGTTTTGAGACCTCTTGTTTAGTCTGTTCTTCTGTGAGATTGGCCATAATACAGTTAGAACTGTTGTTTTCCTTACAAGGCTGAAGAGGAATGAATCTTCCTCCTCCGTCCAGAACTACTTCCATTTGGATTCTCTTCAAAAGAAACTCAAGGACCTTGAAGAGGAGAATGTTGTGCTTAGATCTGAGGTGAAACTGCTCACTTTGTGTTTTGCTTAATGCAGTTGTTCATTTAAATGCAAGAACACAGGTGTTGAGAAGTGTGTATTAAAAGTTGGGGAAGTCTAAGAGTATATAATTACACGTGACACATCTCTTTGTGGTTGTTAATCATCATCCTTTATCCTTCTAAACGAAGGAAATGCTGAAACATTGAACCTACGTGAAGCTATGTGGGAAGCAGTTTCCTTGCCAAAAGAATGTGCAGGAGCATGGGCAGGTTTTGGAGTCCAGCACTGCACATTGAAACAAGTCTTTAAATGCTGCCCTGACAGATACGGGTGATTTTAGCTGCAGGTCTGAAGTTTGTAGGCTGGCGTGGTCTGTCTGGTACAAATTAAGTGTTTGGCAAAATAAAAATGGCTAGCCTAAATCTGCATCAAATCAGTTTGTGTTTCAAGTCAGGCTGTTAGTATTTTAAGTTGAATGTAATTTTCTTGCCTTTTCTTTCTGACAATATTCTGTTCATTTTACAGATGCAGTTTTTAAAAAGTTCATTTACTGTTCCCTGTCTGTCAGAAGTAACACTTCATAATTGAATATCCTATGCATAATTTTATATTTTCAATGCAACTTTTAAAGTTTGGGAGCACATTACCAGTTTGCAAACATGTAGCAGAGTATAGTGGAAGAAATACTTTTGAGCTAAGAATAAATTTATGAAAACAGTATGATTACCATTTTCTACTGCAAATGCAGGGCCCATTGCAAACAGGTAGTGTCACATCTTTGGATGAGACTCTGCCTAACAGAGCGCTATACACTTCATTGAGAAGTCACACAAGGAAGATGAGCAGTAGCAGGAGATGGTTTGAGAATACTGAAGGCAGGGCTAGAACTGAGAGTGCCACTGCATCACGATCTGATAGGAGAACCCCACCTAGCACTGGCTTCCCTTCCAGGGAGATGCCATCTTGCCAGCAAGGCACAGGATTGAGCCAAATCTGAAACCTGAGCTACGCAGTTCTCTACAGATGCTGTCTGTGGGTGTCTGTGCATGCCCCCAGCATTGGGAATAGGTTACGGACCCACTGAGGTGGTGCCAGATGAAACCAGCTGGGTGTAGCCACGCTTCTCTCGGCATTCCTGTAATCAGAGCAGAAAAGACAAAGCAGGGAAGCAGGCAGCACTAAGGTTTTAGTGGACTATATGGTTACAGTACCAACACTTCTTGAATTGTATCTGAACGCTAGTTTGTGATGATACCTGGCTTTGTTCAGGTGACCAGATCAAGCTCTGCATACTAGTCTTCTGTATGTTCAGGGCTTTTTTTTTTTATTTTTTATTTTTAGTGCAAAATACACAAGTGACATCTAGTGGGGATATGGTGATAGTGGTGGAAGTTTCTCCATACAGTAATGTCTGCTGAATGTTCATCTGGCTTTTTTTTTTTTTTCAGAACATGAGGGAGGGCAGGCAAAAATTGTAGTTTCTCGTTGTCTTTCTGGAGGAGTGATTAGAAAAGTTTGTCTTCCTGAAGCAGATGGAAATGCAGCAACATACTAGCAAAGAATGTTCTAATGTAGCGTATTTGATGTGGATTTCTTGAACAGGCTTGTCAGCTGAAGACTGAAACAATTACTTACGAAGAGAAAGAACAACAGCTTGTCAATGACTGTGTAAAAGAGCTAAGTATGTCCCTATTTCTTTTCACTTCTCATTTGAGATAGTTGAGTAAAAAAACACCCCAAAACCAACCAAACAACAAAATCCAACAAAAAACCCCCACCCAAAACCACAAAACTGAGTCAGATCAGTCATATTTTCCTGTGGTACTTATTTTCCTTATCTAAATGGTTGTAAGGAGAAAATTGATGGCTGAAATTTCACAGCAGAAAATTCTGGCTGTAAGCTAAATCTATCTCTGTTGCAAAATAGTTTTGCATTGAAAATGTGAGTGTTAAGGGGAAATGCAATCTCTTTTGCAGCATGAGCACTTTTGTGTCTTTCTGGCTTTGTGTGCTACTGTTGGTTTTCAAAAATACCTTGCTGTGTATTTGGGCAGGATTCTGCTGAATCAAGTCGTGTGTCAAAAGAACACCTTTCTGCTTGTTTTTCTGCATTTGGGTTTGTGATGTTAATTGTAATCACTTATCTTAAAGGGGATGCAAACATCCAGATTGCCAATATCTCCGAAGAGTTAGCAAAGAAAACTGAAGATGCTGCCCGACAGCAAGAAGAAATCACCCATCTTCTCTCTCAGATAGTCGATCTGCAGAAAAAGGCAAAAGCTGTAAGGAATCCAGTTGCCGGTCTAAGTTGTGATTTGCTACTATTGTAGCTGGAAGACAAGTTACAATCCTCTGTATACTAGAGCCTAAAGGAAATTTTCCACCCTCCTTACCTGGGTGGCCTTGTTTGATGTTGAATATCTAGCATACTTGACCAGAAAGCATCAATTTATTAAAAGATGCATATATGATATAACAGATACAATAGTTAGATTTATTTTAAATACTAGATGTGAAATTCTGCACTGAACTTAATGACTTCACATAAGACAAGAATGCCAGTGCAAATATTTCAGTGGGCGCATAGTCGTTCATTTTAGAGTTTTGGACGTTCATTTAGCAGGGCACAGAATGATGCTGGGTGTTCTTGTCTTAACATTTTAAGTGTTTTTAAACTAACGTGTGAACTCATTGCTGCAGGAGGGTCTTCAGAAAAGTTAGAATTTTCCTGCTTACATGTAATAGAGGATATAAACGTCATCACAGTATTTCTAACATTTTTTGGCATGTTTTAGTGTGCGGTTGAAAATGAGGAACTTGTCCAGCATTTGGGAGCAGCTAAAGATGCCCAGAGACAGCTCACAGCAGAGGTGAGTACATTACTTAGTATTACAGCAATTTAGTAGTAGGGCAATGGCTGTTCACTTTACCACAAGAGTTTTAGTCTAAGCTGGATCAGAAATAGAAATTAATTTTGCCTATGTATATGGAATGAAGGAACATTTATGTTCCTGGTAGCGTTCAAAACCTTTTCCTTCCTTTTCTCTCCTCCTTCAACTGCCATACATTTTAAAATACTGAGGCTTATGGGCTATATAGGCACCCCTTTAGAGGCTGACTTCTCTCTCTATGCTGGTAGTTTAAGCCTACTTTGGTTTTGAATAGTGAGATAACACTGAAGGGCTTTTACATACTGTAATTTGTTCAGGGGATAAATCAAAGACAGTCCAGGGTTGCTGGCTGTCTTCTGGGTGCCACATTCATGTGAACAAAATGCATGAAATAGAATGAATAAAGCTTGATCCCCTTAGGATGTGTCTTTTACTTGGACTGCCCGTAGAAGCTTTTCCTGCTGTGGGCCTTTTGTATCTGTGGTGCTCCACAAAGACTTAGCTCATGCTTCTCCATCCCTTTCTTAGGGAAGACATGAACAGGATCTCTGTTTCCAAGCCAAGTAGCTTATTTTTATGAAACTTGTGGGGATGTGGTGTTTCAGACTTCAGCTCCTTGCCAAACTTGGTTGAAGTGGCTGGTGAACTCAAAAGCTATGAAGGTACAGACAGAGTGATTACATGAGAGATGTTTCCTGAGAAAGTCAAGCTAAAAATAAGACATTGTCTTAGGCTGTTGGAGGTTATGTGTATATGTTAAATCTATGTAAGTCTTGAGTTCTTAAATTCTTAAGTCCCTTGGAACACTGTGAAATGTCTTGTCCGTTTCCTATGCTGTTTGCTACTGTGGTCATTATAGCAGTAATTAGGCACCTGATCAGACTAAAGATATTTTAGCTCTCTGTCTTCTTAACAGTGGCTTCGTATAGGTATGTAGGGCAGGAAATGGAGCAAGCCGTTCCTTCCTGCATCATGACCCCTCTGCCTTCCGCCCACCTTCCCATTACAAACCTGTTATTAATGGTTTTCAGTGATACTGAATTGTTGGAGTTCTCTTCCTTTAAAGTGGAATGTTCTTCCCTACACCATTATATTTTACCAGTGTTAAAAGAATTTGCAGGTTTTTTGTGATGATAGTACAGCTTGTAATGTCTTGGACTGTTTTCTATACACTACAGTTGCGAGAGCTGGAAGACAAGTATGCAGAGTGCATGGAAATGCTTCATGAGGCTCAAGAAGAGCTGAAAAACCTTCGGAACAAGACTATGCCAAATGCAATATCACGTCGGTACCACTCTCTTGGTCTCTTCCCTATGGTAAGCAGATTTAAGGGAAAAACCTGCACACACCAGAAAACTGCATCTGACTTACAGCTTCAAGGACAGGATGCTAGGCCAGACATGAGCATGGGTGAAATGTATATTGATGTAGCACGGAAGGATACTGGAGTGAGCAGTTTTGCATGCACGGTTCTGAAACAGTGATGCTGTGCAGTTACTTCTTTCTGATGCAGTATTACATACAACCTGCATCTCGCTGTGCTTATGTTGTGAATCATGAGTAGCCTTAATAGGTTGTTGCGCAGTTCTGTACTGTCATGCACATTGGTTATGCACCTCCTGTACTGAGGTGGTTGATATTCAGTAGGATCGTCCTTTTTTTTCTTCAATATCCTTGAAGGTGTAACTTCCTGATAACGTAACTGATGGTTTCTGGACATGGCATCCTTCTAGACACTTCTGGTATATGTTCTAGTTCTTCAGTACTTGAATAGGTTCCACATATATTCTTGTTCTAGGGTCACTGAAAATCCAGTGGTTCATTAAAATAATGTTTATTGCTAATATGCATTATGGCAACAGCAATTATGCTGTTGCATATGGTAATGTCACTGGTGTTATCAATTTTGTTTACCTAGTTTCATTTGATTATGACATTGTATGTCTAAAGCATGGGGAATATGCAGTACCCTCAACCAAATGAGAAACAAAGAGTGGATAAGAATGTCTTAAGTAAGTTCAATGGCTGGCTCTGCTTGCCTGTGTATCTCTAGAATAATTCCATTACTTCTGAGGGCAATGATATCAGTGGAGTTTCTTTTGAGTTACGTTAATGTAATCAAGCAGCAGAGTCTGGCTGTCCTTGTCTTTAGCCATGACTTGTCCTACTGCTGAGAAAGAACACAAATTATATTTGTGCCCAGAAGTAATTGTCAGCAAAGAATTGTCAGCAAAAGAATTGTCAGCAAAGGCTTAGCTTGCCTTTTGGTGTTCCCTTCTGAGACTGAACACAGGCAATTTAAAGTGCAGCCATTTAATAATACAAGTTGTACTTGCACAAATAAAGTTGAAAGCTGCAGAAGGTATGTTTGTGCTGAGATAGGTTTACATGTTTTGTATAAAAATGATTTTCAAGTGTTGAAGCATGGGACCAAAGATCATTTGGATTTGTGAATGTTTGAGTCTTAGGCGCTGCACTTAACTACATTTAGACAGTAAAACTTACTGACCAGCAGTGGAAAATTAATAGCCTGTCATCTGTAACCCTGCGGGGGAAGTATATAATGCTTTATGCCAAGAACCATGTCTTTTTTGTGGGTGGGCAATGTTGTGAAAGGGAAGAGTGTTTTCTGTTTGTATTAAATGAAAGCAAATCAAGCAGAACTTTGTAAATGAAAGGTGAGCGTTACTGAGTAGGGAATTCAGTCTGGGAAGTTAGGGCACCTGAATTCTGTTGTTACCTGTGATGGCTTTTTAGGATCTTTGACAGATGTTATATGTCTTCAGATGCTAAGTACTGCAGCAGTATAAGGCCAACCCATAATCTGTCAGTAATTTAGATGTATACGTTAGTCTTCCAGCTTTCTAAGAATAATTTTTTTTAATTTTTAAACCTTTTTCTTTTTTCTCCATAATGACACTTTAGTAGTTACTATTTTATATAAGTAAACAATTATTTTCTGCAATGATAACCTATTAATGCCATGATATCTGTTTTTCTTCTGTGCTTATTTTTAACAGGATTCCTTGGCAGCAGAGATAGAAGGGTCAATGAGGAAAGAACTGCATTTAGATGAACCTGACTCTCCTGACTTGGCGTATGACTGAAAAGAATTGGTTCCTAATTGATTGATTGTATCTGAAGTTAATTATCATTTGATGAGGAGGGAAAAGACAGGAGATAATTGAGCTAGGAATTTAGAAAGAAATATTTCTGTCAGAGTGTGAATGTTAGAGAGAAAGGAAAATAAATTATCTGTTTACTGGGGTGGTTATATTTTCTACTAAAGGTACCAAAGGAATACACCTATATATATATTTTACCTTGTCTTACAAACTTCCTGTCCTCATTTGTGAGTGCTGAGAATGAGAAAGGCTTTGTTTTCTTGTGTGTTACTATGCTAGGTGTCTTCAGTTAATGGTTAGGGGATGCGTTCAATTCCTTGGGTTCTCTCCTCAGGTTTTGTAACAGAAGTTGCCAGGTAATTACTGATCTAATCCATTTTTTACAGGGAGAACATCAGTGTAGAAAGAGATTCAGTGGTTGGGTACTTACAGTGTGATGCCCATTACGCTTGTGCTGAAGTTCTCTTGAATTGAACAGGAGAGTGGTTTGAAACAAATTAAGTGCTTGTGACAGCCCAGAAGTTATAGATAGATACAGCTTGGCAGAAACAGCCTTGGTGACACCAGTTGCACGTGTACTCCAATAGGTTTATCTCACAGATTTGTACAAGGCATGGACTGGTTAATTTGAAATAAATTAATCCTGTTTAGAGAGCCTTAGAGAAAGATAGTTTACGAAGAAAGGACACTCAAGGAAGGTACAGTAGCCACTTTCCAGAAACCTAAGTATATTTACAAAAAGCTTGGCACGTCCTTAAACCTCCTCTGAGCGTGCACCAAGAATTGTAAATGAGGCTTTGACAGAGTGACATGTTGATTAGAAAAATGTAAGATCAGAAAGATGTGTGTGCTCAAACCCCGTAGGATCTTTCTGTCCTTCCAGCATGATCTAACTTAAAGATAGTTTAACTTCTTTAGTATATAAAAGACTTGTATTGCTATGCATGTACCAAAGAAGAGTATCTTTTTTTGGTTTCATGGCTCATGTTGGTTTTATTTATTTGTTCAGCAGTAGTAACTGTAACTTCTGTGGGACTGTTTATTGATAGATGTTCTGAGATTCAGCCTCTTAAAGGTATACAAGTATAGACTTGGAGCCTACATACAAAGATGGCAACTGTTGAACACTCGTGGACAGAAGGAAAGTAATTTGAATGACATTAAATAGCCTAAGGTGTGCTGTCATTGTTATGCCCTGGTAGTGTTACCTTTAAGCTGGAAGGGATGCGTTGGTCTTGTGTTCAGCCATCCTTGAACTGTAAAACAAAGTAGCAATGGCACTTCTATAGCATGATGTAGGGCAAATTTAATTTTGTCAAGAAATTTCTGCTAAAGTGTCACCTGATCTTAATCTTGAAGCAGATGAACAATGTTTGTTATGATATCAAGACAATAGTGATAAAGAATGAACTGTAGAAGTAGGTAAAAAAACCTTAAGTTTCCAGCCTTGACAGTCTCTCTCTAGACGCTTGGTCCATTATATTTCTGATGTTTTTTGTTTCTAAGCATTATTTAAGGGAGTTGTAAATTCGTTCCAAAAAGAAAAGATGCAAGACTTGCTTGCTTAGAGATACTCGGTATAGTAAATTCAAATTCCCTTTTAAAATTGATTAGCCAGTTCATAGTTCAAGAATTGAACGGAGATCAATATTGGTTTTTAAAAGCTCGTTTCCACACAGTGGCTTTAAGATGTTTTTAGCTGATGTACTGAAATGCTCTTTCACTTAATTTTGTTATTAATATTTGAGAGGGTATATAATATAATAATTCTCAAATGTTCTGTCTAAAATATTCTGGGATGTTGGATTGAATGTAGTGGCCAGACTGTAGTGAGTATGGGACCCTATGCATACTACTTTACAGAAACTATAAAGACAAGGTGGTTGGTGGAGCTGTGAATTGGAAGGGTCGTTAACAAAGTTACCTGTTTCTCTGTTCCTTCTTAAGGTGAGAAGGGACTGTGTGATTATTAACTCTGTGTGTGTGTCTTACAGTCATCAGAAACGGGTCTTCGAGACAGTGAGAAATGTCAACCAAGTTGTGAAGCAGAGATCCATGACTCCGTCACCAATGAATATCCCAGGCTCTAACCAGTCCTCTGCTATGAACTCAGTCATTTCTAGTTGTGTCAGCACTCCACGTTCCAGTTTCTATGGGGGAGACATCTCTAACATTATGATAGACAACAAGACCAATAGCATTATCTTAGAGACGGAATCCTCTGACAATGGGTCAGTGCAATAGCTCTGTACTTTGCTTTTGCTTTATTTCTGATGTAAAGACAAAGTGTTTCTATTTTCCTCTTTGTCTTACATTGTGCAGTTAACACAGTGACGTACATCTTCGAAAGTTACTTTGTTTTGTGCTTACAGTTGTTAAGCACTCAAGTTTGTTTAAAAAGGAAAGCTTTTTGAAAGTACTGTGTATCAGTGTCTGTAACTAATGCCTGTTCTGAGATGCAGCATCATCAGATGATGTAAAACATCAATTTTTTTGTCTTTGCAATTGTGGGTCAACCTTAATTATATTTTAAACATTTTACATGTAATGCTAGGGATTTCTGATCTAAGATGCAGCTACAGCTAATGCTTTTGATTCTATAAATAAATAAATGGTGTGTAGGTTACCTAATACAAAAACTTATGAATGAACCTAATGAGAAACTTGCTCTTCTAGCCATTTATCTCTTCCCCCAGCACAGCTCCACACTATGCTGTGTATACCTTCCAGTAAAAACAACTTAATGTTTCAAAACAACAAATGTATTCACATAATATACCCTTGTGACCCATTACAGTATTCTTGCAACGTTGGCCCTGTAAGATGTGGCCTGCTTATTTGGGTTTGTGTAAATGTAAGAGAGTGACAACAAGTAGACATCTCTCATCTCTTTATAGGAAGAACCTCTTAAGTAAAGTGCAGCTCTTCCAACCAGGAGTTTCCAGGCAGGAACTAGGATTCCAAACAGTTTTAGTATGAAGGAGAAACAAAATATTGGTGTTTGCCTTTGAGCTCCTTGGATGAGTGGCAAGTTGTTCCCAGATATGGTAGTTTAAAGGTACCGCTGAATGTCTCAAAACTGTCATGTGAAGTTTTTAAGCATCTCTAAGAATTATTTTTTTCTCCCTCCCCTCCCCACCTTTTTTCTTTCTTTTTTTTTTCTTTGTGTGTGTCCGTCCGTCCGTCCCCTGTTATGTTTTAGAAATGAAGACAGGATGAAGAAGCCTGGAACTCCAGGGACCCCAGGCTCCAGTGACCTAGAGACTGCCCTTCGCAGGCTGTCCCTCAGGCGGGAGAATTACCTCTCGGAGCGAAAGTTCTTCGAAGAAGAGCAGGAAAGGAAGTTGCGGGAACTGGCAGAAAAGGGCGAACTCCACAGTGGCTCCGTTACCCCTACAGAGAGCATCATGTCGCTGGGAACTCACTCCAGATTTTCAGAATTCACTGGATATTCAGGAATGTCTATCAGCAGTCGCTCCTACCTGCCAGAAAAGCTTCAGATTGTGAAACCACTAGAAGGTGATAACAAAGGGCCTCGGCCTTTATCTGTTCTTCTTAGTGACTCTTTGTGGTCTCTTATCCATCACCAGAAAGCAGGAAATCTTTGCAATACATACTCTTTTTACTTTAGAGACAGTAATCCACGCTGTTGGTTTGAAATCTTCTAACTACTATGTTTTTCCACAAGCCTTAAAAATGTTAGGAAACAATTCCAGCCAAGGCAGTAAAATAAATATTACAGGCCCCACGTGCATCAGCTCAGCAGTGCAGCTTTACGTCTGACCTGAACTTCAGTGTTGCCTTTTCATACTTAGAAAAGGAAGGTGGTTGAGTATCTGATATCTAAGCAGCCAAAAGTATTATTTCATCATATCTCAGTTCTGCAAATAAGCATCTGGAAAGACCTTTGCCTAGTTCACATAGTCCAGTAGGTCTAATAAGACTATTTTTGTGATTAAAAATTACCTCTGGACTTTAATTGGCTGTTGTGAGTGGCCATATGTGAGCTTCTGTGGCTTTGGGTTTCATGTGTGAAATAGTTTGTTGGTCTGGGGTTGTTTTTTAAAGTCAAATTTCCTCCATATATTGTCGCAGAAAAAGGCAAGATATAGGTAGATGGTAGTCAGGGCTAGAGCTTCGTTGCAAAGTACATTTCTGTGGTCTGTCTAACAAAGCTGACAGAGCTCATATAGTACAGTCTACCTGGCTTTCTTCAGTCCTTTTTGCCTGTTGCTGGAAGTTAGTTCAGTAAATTACTTCAGGTTTTAAACAACATGAAGCTGTTTTCCTTAGTGCTTCACAGATACACTAGCTATGTAATTTAGCTTTGGTTTCTGTCTTTCTCACTCTTCTTATCAGAACTCGTGTTACATTACACTGTCTGTCTGTGGTTTAATTGCGAAAGTTCATTTTTTTCATCTTTTTAGAGCAAGTTTATTTCATCTATAAGGAACATTTAGCATGACATAAATTCAGAAGCAAAGATAACCCTTCCTATGTCCTGAAGAAAGTGATGTGCTGTATCTACCTGTTCAAATGAAACACTAGCCATAGCACACGAGTCCATACTGTTCAGCAGATTTCAGTAGTTTGTTTTCATGACTGCTTTTAAATGGTCATAGAACATTTTTGTACCACATGAGGGAAGGGATGATCCAGCTCTGTTTCAGTTACCGGTTGCTACCACTGTAATAGGTTTCTGTCACCATCCCATTATATCTGCTTTTTTCTTTCAATAAACTCTTAAAGTCTTTATCATCTTCCTATCTGTCTGGGTTTTTTTTCCTGGTTTTGTTCATTGTTCTCACTGGGTCATTTTTTTCCTTAAAATTATTGCACCTTTTAAAGTACTTCTCGGTTTGGTTTTAGATCTCATTTGTAGTATGTTTGTGTCTGTCTGTTTCATAAGTTTAATGTTTATCTTTTATTATATACATGTTTAGGATTCTGTTCCTTGCTTCAACTTACTTTCTTTCCTGATAATTTTTCCTGTGATTTCCCCTGCACCCCCAGCTTCATGGATACTTCCAGACTACTGGGGCAAAATAGTCTGCTATTCCTGCAGATTGTTATCCGTTGTGCCTTTGGGATTTATTACTGGTTTCCTAGGGGTTCTCATGCTGTAAAATGGAAGGAATAAAGTCAGTTCTGTAATAAATATAAGCTAATGGTTTCTACTCCTTTAAAGCAATCTTAAATCCCACAGTAAAACAAATAGGGTGACAGAAGCACTAAGAAATGAATCTTATTCTGCACCTTTTAAAAAAACAACAGCAAACCTACACTTTTAGTCAAATAGAATGATTGCTTGATGTGACTTGTTTTAGTGGGTCTTTTGTTTTGGCTTGTTTTTAAACTTTGCTGTCTACAGCTTGTTGTGCCGTAAGCACAAACTAGCACTCTCTGTGTCCTCTAGGAAAGCTGGAGCCTTGGACTCCTTGTATCTTCACCCACTTTACTGCAATTGTGGCAGCAACACATCGTGAATTTCAAAGCTTTCTCTGACCCCGGTAGTATGCATGCAATCACGCAGATACCAAGAACAGAAAAACAGATTTAATTTACTGTGTTCATATTTTTGCACTTATATGTCTTCTTTGCTTCAGTTTAGCAGTTCCCACTGTTGCGTGCTAATTCCCTGATGCCAGCTTTTTCTGATAACATAACTTACAAAATTATCTAGTCAGACTGGGACTGAATATAGGCCAAGGTGTTGTATTCCCCTCTTCATTTGACTTTTTTAACAATCATAAGGGAGTTTATAGCTGTTGCATTGCTTTCTGCATTTGCGTCAGTTTTATGTGCAGCGAAGTTAAGGCTCCCTTACACACATTTTGTGAGATGAAGATTAAACTCTGATATCTTCCTCCTTGTGATGAAGCGTAGGCTACTTTGATTTCCAGTTTCCAAAATAAATTAATAACATGTAGTGTCAATAGAAGTGTTAAAGCTCAAAATGCAGATATTCTGGTGAATATCTTTGTATAGAAAAGATAAAATATATTATCATTTAAATGCTTGTTCCCTGCAGAGTTTTTCTGAGTATAAGTTTTGGTGAGCCTAAAGGTGAAAAAGATTAACGTCTTCAGAATGCATGTAGAAGTTAATTAGCAACAGGATTTTATACTTGCATGCAGTGCAGAAAGAAATTTTGATTTCAGTTCTTAAATTTTTAAGTGTGTTGTCATACAGCAAAGCTGTACTCCTTGCTTAAAGCTTGACAGTATCTGGCATTTCTCCACATTCTGGAATATTTCTTTTATATAGAAGGAAAAAAACCTGGACCTTTGTGGCAATTCAGGAATAAATACAATTTGTAGGGATGTCTCTTCCCTACAGTGACTTTCTTTGGGATTGTAATGGTTTCTACTTCTTGAACCTCAAGGTTTCCAATCTCTTTAGTCCCTCACAACTTACTCAAATAAAATGCAAAAAGAACAAGAGAAAAAGAAAAGATAGGGTCATTATCCAAAGTAATCTAGCAGATTCATTTAAGATGAGGTAAAAATTACAGATTTTAAAGAGTGAGGTAGGCTTAATCAAAATGCTTTTCATGGTAAAGAAGGACTTTCTCCCTGTTGCTGTTGACAATAAGCTTCCTCTCATGCAATATCCTCATTGTAAAATGGCAATTTTTCTCATCCAATGGGATTTTTTCTTATACAAAATAAATGTATATTGGCCATCCCTTCTCTAGTTGTTACAGTGGGTTAGATTTTTGCATATACCATACAACGAATTGAAGATTCTTGGTCTTTGAACACCGGTGGGATGTTTGTATGCCAGCTTGTTGAGTGAGTCGGTGTTCTGCTTTGGGGAGAGAGGACAGGAGCAAGACAACAAAAACTGTTCTGATTTGAGCTAGCAGAGATGAAAATGAAGATGTTTTGATTGTGCCATGGGACCTGGAATGTATAGTTTTAAGTTGCACATTACAACACAGTAGTGATTGGTGGGCACATTGGAAAACGTAGGCCCTTGCGAGCGGTGTTTAGTCACTGCTTGAAGAATTGGGTAAATCCTCCCCTGGTTTCATTTGGCCCATCTCAGTGGATATATCAATTTAACATAATACATGGCTGTTTCTGACTCGTCTCCTTTTGAACGCTAGATACTGAATGCTTTTCTCTGTAAAATGCACCTCTTTCCTCACGCAAAACGCTTTTCTGCCAAAGAAGAAGCTACAGGTACGGTAGCATTTAGTTATGTAGTAGTTGAGTTCCTGTACCATAGGGGCTCAGATAAGGGCCATACAAAGATTTAGACTTGATGTATAGGTCAGAGTTGTTACCTGCTTACAGATGCCCGAAGTTGATGTGGCTTTCCCAACATATGGTAGAAATGTGAAATTGCTGTGCAGTTTATGTGACTACCACCCTGTTAGCCACCAGTAGTAAATTCTGATGTTTGAAGCACCTTTCTTGGTGTGAGCTTGATGTGGGAATATGTGGTATGTGTTCCTCTTAAAGCTTTCTGTGATAGTGCTCAAACCGGCTGTTAAATACAACTTCTTTCCGTTCCTGCTTAAGACGGTGAATTTAGGAGGATGCGAATACTGATGGGAGGGAATGCGCATGTGCACAAGTATGCCACATCTTACCACCAGGCCTTGCCTAGCTACGTGCTGATGTGATCAGTTTATTTCCTGCTGATGTGGAAATGCTGAAGAGTGGGTGAAGCAGTTTTGCCTTGTAGCATGTCTTCCTAGAAACATTAAACCCAGAAACACATTAAAGGGTTGGGGCTCCCAAACCTTTGGTCTTCTGGATAAACAAAGTGGGATTTTCTACCTTTTAGGTCCTGGGCTGATTACTGATTTTATTTTTTTTTTTTCTTTGTGTGTGTGTGTGTGTGTGTGTGTGTGTTGTCCTTCTGTTCCCTTTCAAGGTTCTGCCACTTTGCACCACTGGCAGCAGCTGGCTCAGCCTCACCTGGGTGGGATCCTGGACCCGAGGCCTGGGGTTGTCACTAAGGGCTTCAGGACTCTGGACCTGGACCTGGATGAAGTGTACTGCCTTAATGACTATGAGGAAGATGAGACAGGTGACATTTCTTACAAGGGCCTAACTACCTCGACGCCAGTTCAGCACACAGAGACCTCAGGTGAGAGGTCACAAGCACAAGTGACTGTTTCAGACAACAAGAATAACCCCCGCCAGTCTCAGGCTTTCACAGAGGAGATGCAGGAGTCCACGACTGACGATGATGAGGGGTCTGGTGAGGGAAACTCATTAAGTCCAGTAAAACTGACATCTTTACAGGATTTTGATTACTGGGCCATTCTCACATCTCTCCAGAACAGCATCCATAGTATTGCTTTGTGTGTAACATCTGCGCGTTAATGCGTGCAGCAGTTAGAACATAACCATTCTAACATTGGCTCAAAAATCCTTTCCTTAATAGTCATTTAATTTGACTTTTTTTTTTTCAGTAACAGCATCCGTGGTCAATATTTTACTCTATTTTGATAAGAGAAGGCTGCTAAAAGGAAGTGGTTGGCTCACAAACCTTTGTGTGGCACGTATGCAACTTGTATGTGTATTTAGTGCAAGCTCTGCAGTGTATATATGTATAGATGATATGTATTTTGTATGCCTATAGTGCAGATATTCTTCTGGCTGTTTGTAAGAGGTGCTGCCATACTTTAGATTTTTGTATTTTGGGAGAAAACCAAAGACTAAATGTTGACAAAAGGTGCATCTAAGTTGCCTTTCCTGAAACAAATGGAAGTGCCTTGAAAATCAAGCAAAGAAATTCTGCAAATTTAATTCAGTTACCTCGGATAGAGTTAACTGGTTTTAAACTCCCTTTGAGATAAAGAATTAAAAGGATATTTTTATGCAGAGAATAATGACATTTCCCTCATTCGCTCTCCACCACACTATTAAATTCTGTCATTCCTATTTATACTGTATTGAGACAAACATTTTTAAGTGATGCAGTACTGCATGAGTTATAGATCACTAACGTCAGTTATCTAATTATTGCACAAGGTTACCAGTTCTCAGACTATAGATGTGTTTTGAGTTTGGTTTCTTTTTCTGTTGAGTTTTCTTGGGGGTGTGTGTGTGTTTGTTTTGTTTTAATAAGCTATATAGGAATTTCGTCTTCATTAAGATTTGCTACTGGTAAAGGATTATATTTAGTCCAGAATCAGAAAACTACCAGAACTCCTTTTTCTTCAGACTTCTTGTTTTTACATAACTACTTTAAATGAAGACAATTCCTTCCTGTTATTTTTTTGCAATATATAATGACTTATTATGTGGCTGATCTTTGGAAGACTAGATTGTCTCAGGGCTAGACAATAATATTTCTGTTATTTTCATGAAGTGCCAGAGTGTCCTCAGCTCTCACTGAAATGGCAGTTCAGTGCTTTCAGCTATTGAACATAAGCTACTTTTTGCAGTCAGTTGTAGTAAGATTCAACTTAGAATCATTTAGATTAGAAAAATATCCTTAAGTCCAACAATCAACCTAACACTACCAAGTCCACTACTAAACCATGTTTGTGAGCACCACATCTTCACTTTTAAATACCTCCAGGGCTCAACCACTCCCTGGGCAGCCTGTTCCAGTGCTTGAACATTCAAACCCTTCTCTGGACAGCCTGTTCCAATGCTTGAACATTCAAATCCTTCAGCTTCCCTTTCCATTGGCAAAAAGTGTCTTATTCAATGAGATCTGTTGCCCAGGAATAATGATTATATTAATTTTTAATATTAATATGCAAATAAATTATGCCTTTGCAGGACTTGTGTACAGTTTTGGGTATTGTCCGATTTTTATCATTTTAAAGTATGAGCAACATCAGTAAGAAAAGCTAGAGATCTAGGAAACATGAACTGAAATAAAAACTGAAATAACTGATGTGTTTTAGGGTCTACAGAATATAAGATTTAAGAAAAGATATGATTAATTTTAAAATACATTGCTGCAGAGAGGAATGGAACAAGCAGTTCTTCATGTACTCAGAATACAATAATTGCGCAGAAAAGCACCGGGCAAATAATTTTCTAATCATAAGAATATTCAACACAGAAACATGTGAAAAATTTGGAAGACATTGTCATGGACCATACCTAAATGATACAGATATCATTTAGTTCTTTAGGTTTTTTAAGAATGGATTAGTGAAAGATCTGTGGGTAATGATTTGGAGGAGTTCTTTCTTTGGAGTAGAAAAATAAATGTAGTCCATCGCTGTGATTACAAAGTGGCAAAAAAGACTACTATTGCCCTCCACTTTCTTTCTGCATGATAATTTAAATACAGGTCAGGTCACTGTTACTAACAGGTTATTCCCTTGTTACTGCTGATTTTGCCTGGGAAAACTCTGTCAGGCAAGGTTTTTAAGCATATTCCCTACCTTATAAATTGGCAAAGTAGATACAAATCTGTGAAATTGTCCTAGTAGTCTCATTTCGTCTTACATGGTTTGCTGAGTAATTTTAATACATTACAGGAATAGAGAAATCTCTCAAAATTAGTAACTTTGATGTATAGAATGAACAAATGCACTGAAAAGTTTAATTTCCTATTATTTATCCTTCCTTCAAATTGCCCAGCTGCTTAGGATTTAGGAGTATCCATGAGCCACCACATCATTATTGGTTGCATCGTTCGAATGAAGTAAAGACACTGCTGTATCTGCTTTTTGTTGAAGCAATTTGTTAGGTGGTGTACAGGGAGAAGACAACTGTGGATGTTTTCAGAGTAGGTACTTACTAATGTGGGTAGTAAAGGCTTTCTTAGGATCCACAAATCTGCCCACTGAAGGATGCCTTTTGGGAGCAGGGATGTATGCTTAGCTTATGAATGTATTTTGTATTTAAATATTGTGCAGCCATTGCGTCTCTTGAAAAAAACCTTCTCAGTATTGTTTCTGCCTCTCCCAGATTTCTGTGTAAGAAATGCAGTGCAGGTAGGGATGTGTGCGGATGTGTGGTTCCTTACAGTGCTGTCACAAGTGCAAGGTTATGACCTCATTGCTTGCATGATTTCAGGGGAGATGGCAGTTGGCAACATACAGAGTAAGCACTTGCTAGAGAACGTGGAAGTAAAATAAAAAGGGAAGGAGAAAATTATCTTCAATACGTTCCTTAGTGGTAGTGCTTTTGCTTGTAATCCAGGATAGCTCCGTTGTGGAAAAAAATCCAAGTTCAAGAAGTTTGTAAAAGCCGGAGAGTATTTCCCTACGGTTCCCAATAGTAGGTCACAGGGTGTGCCAGTCCAGAGCTGCAGGTCTTCTAACCTGAGAGCAAGGTGTCTTTGGAAAAACAGTGCCTACAAGGACCGTTCCCAGCAGGTGTAAGTCATCTTAGTCTTTTGGGTAGGTGTCTCTCATTATCAGATGATGTATGCTTTTGTGGCTTGTGTCTTACCATTTTTGCACTGGAGATTTTCTCTAGCAGAGTGCTAGGAGGTCTTCCTTTTACTGCCATTTTGCAGGCATGCAGAGTACTGCTTGAGATGAGCCCCAAGAGAGGTCATTTTGACACCAGGCTCAGGAGAGCAAATGCTGCTAGTAGTGCCAAAGGTGTCTTGTAGCCATAATAAATGTATTTGGAACAGAGTATCAGTTGTTTCTTGTTGAGTGCTGGATAGAGTCAGAAATTATTCTGACTAAATAAGAAAAAGTTATGTTCTTTGAATTTTCCCGTCCCTATATTGAAACCTGTAATATCCATTGATAGACAAAATAACTTCCTTACTGTATATGCCAATTATATCCCAACTGTGGCACTGGACATTTCAGGAGAAATTAATGCACATGTAATTTATGACCTGCAGTTGGTCTGATAAAGCTACAAATTGCGTGTGGGCTAGAGTAACTTTATGGAAGATTGTAAATTCTAGAATCACAGTTCTAGCCTAATACCCAGGAATAGGTTGAAATTTCTATGTCACTTGTATAGACTCTTAGCATAATTGGAATTATATAGAAGTTACAGGATGCAATGATGTTAACACTGTCTAGAACAAGTGATTTTTGCAGCACAAATTTTTAATAACCTCAAATTTTCTTTATTCTTTCACGGAAACTTTATATTATAAAACTGTAGTCTGTTTTGGGGGAAGGGGTTGTTGTGGTGTGTGTGTGGTGGTGTTAATTCATTGCCTTTCAGGTTTCCCTTAAACAAAAAACCTCAAGCCATTCAAAGCACCTAATAATCTTATGAATGTTCTCTTTTTGAGGTTGGAAGGGCTACACTTGATTCAGTGTGTGCTTAATTGCCTGCTAGTATTGGGTGCGTGAACCCAAGCTGGTCTTCCAGTACTTGTGTTTGTAAGTTCCACTAACTGATTGCTTTACAGGATCAGCCCTCTTGTACTTTGTGTTTAGACCTTAACCATGACATGGACTTATTTCTAAATAGATGCCTAAAATCACAAAACCACATAATTAATGTCTTATGTTTGAGTTGTGTTAGCAGGATTACTATACATATTTCTAAGAGGTTACCATTGTACAGAAAAGCAATAAATCTATTAACTCTTAGAACTAAGGTATTGATGCATATTTAAATATATTTTATTTTCAAATAGCATGAATATTTCACAGTAATTATTTCTTTGAAAAAAGTCTGCCAGCAGTTGCTATGTGTGCTGTTAAAATGCTAGAATTTTAATTTGTCGATCCTAGCCTGCATAACTCATGTTGATGCCACATTAAATACTTCAAAATCTTTTTACATCTGTGCTTTGTGGTTATATGCATATGAGAAGGAGACCTCAGCCAGAAGAAAGCTAAGAAAATCCTGTCCAAAGAATACTCACCTTTGTTCAACTTTTCATCTTTTGCTGTTTCCAAAGGCAAAATAAATGGAAAGTTCGGAAATGCATATATTTAGAAAATAATTTGATTGTTTAAGAAAGGTAACAGGAGTAATGCTTCTCACATAGATGTATGGATTCTTGGAGGTTTTCAGCATTCATGGTTACCCCTGAAAGCAGTGTTTTCTGAAGGACATCTGAAGGCACCTAAATGCCTTTAGGGGAGCACCATGCTCACATTTTACAGCTGGTGTGTTTATCACCCATCTCTGTGTTGTAGTAGTTAACCTGGGCGTCAGCTCCAGTGTACCCTATATTCTCCCTGTTCTGTCAGCCAGGAGTTTTCTGTATAGGTAGCACTGGGTATCAGAATTCTCACCTTTAGTCACCTGGAGGGAACGAATGCTGCTAAATTTAGAAAGTGCATGCAGCAGTTATCTTGTCCTGTGGATCCTAATGAGGTTTTGTGACCTAGTTTTCAGGAATTGCACCTTGCCCAAGAATGGAGTTGGTGGCGTAGACTGGCAGAAGTGAAGTCAGTAGCTTGTATTCAGAGTGGGAATGAGGGAGAAAGTGCCTCTTAATGGCCCTTCGTTATCCTCTTCCAAAGCAGGCAGAGTTGTTTGTGCTTGGTTGGTTTTTTCCGATTCAGCAATAAAAAATAAAACTTCTAATGCTTTAAAATACCATCTGCTGCTGTAAGGACTCCCCAGCCTGGTTGTCATTCCATCCCTGTCTCACCAGCCTGTGTTAAAGAGATGCCCAAATTCTACTGCATGCATTGCTGAAAGAGCAGGGAACCAGGCTTCCTCCTTTTGTTAAAATATGAAAGAAAAAAACCCCACCAATCCAAAACCCAGAGTGTTTTGCTTCAGAGTTGGACTAAAATGCTACCTTTGTGCCAGTTTGGATCAGGTCATACTCTGAAGATTTCTGATATTTTTTTTTAGAGTTAATTTTTTATTCACTCTGTGTTTGCCAGAACAGTTGTTTATATAAAATGTGAAGATTTACTGCCCACTGTGAGCTCGCTGCCTCCTTGCTATTCATCTAGCCTAACAGTGAATTTGAGTTTGTAACCAATGGCACAAAAGTTAATGGTGGTTCAGTATAGCTACCTTTCAGAAATCTTCCTCAAACTTAATTTGTCTTGACACCTTTTTGTGGCTGGGGCAGGCTACTGGTTTACCAGCTGTAACTTGGTACCTTTCTCTGCACATGCTGGCTGAAAATCAGATTAAACGGTCTTCTGAGGGTTCCCTCAGCAGAAGACCATATCCTAAACGCATCTGTTTGTTGTTTGCATCTGGCAGAATGGCCCATCATTTTGAGTTCTGAGGCTGGATCTGAAACAGCTCAGAGCTGTGTAAGATCACCTTTGTGTTCTGAGGGGGAAAGCTCTGTTGCACCAGAGGATGGAGCTCTCTGCAGTCAGTTTGACGAGTACCTGCCTTTTTTTGCAGTATTTTAAAAGGTGTTTTTACAGCAGTGTTTGTGCTTACAGTAGAGTCTCTTTCAGCTGTAATGTTTTGCTTTTTTTCCAAAATGCCTAAGAATTGTTTGAGAAAGCTTAATAAGGTGAGAATCATTAATTATTGAGAGAGAAAACATGATCTAGCAGCAATTTAAGGTTTAGCTTGAATTTTAATTTAGAGGGAAAATGCACAGACAATTTAGCTTATGGTTTCCCAAAGGATGAAATTACATGATGTTTCTGCAAATTCTGTTAAACACTGAATCATGTAAGATTCTTTTTTGTACAGATATGAAGCCTCGTTTGTTAATGTACTAGTGCTTTAAAGAGGGTATAAATAAAACATTTGATTTCAGAGTCACATGGAGCAGATGTTTACATTTAAAGTAATACTTTTCTGTTTGTACACGTGAAAATAGTCTCTCTTATTGTAAACTTCTGTATTAGTTCCTCAAAAACTGATACCAGCTCAGGTGATGGCCATTCTTATGTAAAATGGCTAGGCTAGGAATGAATAATTTTGTTTATATTTTATAAACTTTGTTCATTTACAGCAACAGGTTCTCAGTCTTTGTATTGTGTCCAAAGGATGGAAAATACTACAGCAATGTGATACACCCCATTGTTGACTGATGGAGGATGAAGCTGGTACAGGACTTTCTTAGTGGTATTTGAGGGTGCAATACATCCTTGGAATTGATACATTCTTTTTTGTGTTTAATTTCAATTTTTCCTCTGGTTACTCAGTGATTGCTCTACTTTTAGCAGCCTTCTCCTATCTCTGACTCATTAATAGCAATGAGTCTTGCTTTTGCTAATGCAGCTATGTATCTTCAGCGTGCCTGTTTCCAATCTGAGGGGATGCCCAATGGATATAACAAATGAGGAAAATGCACTTAATGTATTACGGCTACATGCTTTGGGTTGAGCTTGCCTTGCGATCTTGACCAGGCGTTGCTTTATTCTGTTCTCTATTCATCATCCAGGGATAATGGCTTTGTTTCTACTTGATTTATGTTGAAGTCCTTTGTTTTCTCCAAATAACCAATTTTTTCCATGTCCAGTTATTTGAGCTCTTTCTCCAGATTTTCTTTTAACTCTCTACAATATGGAGAGAATCATGATTGCTAGGCTGTGCTCCCTTGTAATAGCTTTAATAGAACTCACACTAATCTCTAAAGCAACTGGATTCCTGGCGCATCATAGTTACCATCTCTGGAGGTGAAGTAGAGCTTGTTGTTCTGTTATGCTGTGCTAGCATTTGAGTGTGCTAACGTGACACTCCAGTGGGTTTTTAGAAAGATCCTTCTTTAACGTACAGCAGTATGTTCCAGCGCTAACTAGAAGTTACCTCACACTGTATGCTTAGCCACTTCTGCTTCCACCGTTCACACTCCCGTGCGCTGCCCTTCACACACTGCTTGTATGTGTTCTGACAGGACTATCTAACTGCACACACGATTTTGGAGCTGTGAAACTTTGTATATGAAAAAGGGAACACAGCCACAATTAAGACTTGCCTTGCTTCTGCTAAGCTTCTCTGGAAGTTCAGAATGGTGTCTGGTCTAGCTGATCGTTCCGTCTGTCCTTTGCAATGTGTTCAGTAGTTGTGTACTGCGGTATTAAAATGTGGCTTAATCAGGGAATGGCTCAGAGGGTTGGGTAGGGTGAGAGGGAGGGAGCTACACATGGGGGTTTATTGTGCATGTCTTTTGACCACTGCTAAGTTTGGTTACTAAGTAAGACAACCTATGCAATCATGATATCTTTGATGTAATATTTAACAGGGTGGTTTTCAACCAGCTCTTCAGATGCATGGCTTTTAAATTTTGTAGCTATTTTGCAATGGCCAGAGCTGCATTATATAGCAGGTTCATCTATCCGCAGCAGTATCTCTACTAAGAAGAAAGAAATTGGCCTCGGTCCTTAATTTTTTCAAGCAGAGCTGCACTGCTGCTTTCCCAAATTACTGATGCACTGACAGAGTGGCATTTTTACAGCAGCATTACTGGGGAAAATTATTTACTACACTCTTTACAAATATTCAAAAGCTGCTATATGGTGCAGTAGAGGACATACATTCTTAAAGAATCTAAACACATGCACAAGAGAAGTGTCACAGATGTACAGTAGTGGATCCAGAAAGCTGCCACTTGCCTTACTGTGGATATGAAAAGTCAGAGACAGAGAAACAATAACATGTGTCAGTCCTCTCCCCGCCCCAGCAATCTGTATTCCTGTAGTATTAGCAAGCTGGATCCATTACTGAGAAGCGATGGGGATACCTTGGTGTGGATCGATCTAGAAGCTGAAATGCACAAGCATTCAGAATATCTTTGCCCTCTTGAGCTGATGCCAGAAAATGCTGCTTGTGATTTCCCACTGATGCAAGTTGCTAGTTTAGATGAGGACTAGCATTTCAGGCACTGCTTTACCTAAATGTGGTTTGAGCAAGACTTACCTGCAGTGTTAGTGATCATGGGCAAGTTTCAGCAGACACTTTTAGCGCTGGCCTTGGAGTCCTAGATGCGTTTCGAACAAGTGTCTGTTAGAACACTGTAGCACTTGTGTATTTCACTTTCCTTGCATTGATCCCATCTCGGGTACCTCATCACTTTTTGCATCTGTCTTATCAGCACACAGAAGTTTGGTTTTCCCCTTTTCTGTGTAAAATGCAAAGAATTTGCTTTTTTTTAATTTAGTACCTCATCCTGGGAAGTGCATGTCACAAACCAACTCCACCTTCACCTTCACCACCTGCCGCATTCTGCACCCTTCTGATGAACTCACACGAGTCACACCAAGGTAAGGGTTTCCTGTGGTGGCAAAGCATTCAGCTCTGTCAGAGTTTTCCCTCTAAACAAATGCAAAGTAATGGCATAAGCAAAAGCATTAGCTGCATTGGCGAAGTGCAATACACCCCTAAATTTTTCCTTCCAATTTGAGCTACCTCATCCTGATTTTCTTTGAGAGGCATGTGCATTGTTTTAGAAGGCCAGTCAAAATACCTTAAATTTTGTTGTCTCTAGTTAAAATAGTGCAGGATCAGACATAACTAAATTGGCTTCCAGTATCCAAACTTGATCCCAGACTAGTCGTAGTCTTCATGTGTGAATGCGCAGAATGTGGTCTCTCACAAAAAATATGAGAGATTTTTCCAGGGAGGAAAATCTAAACCTTTGGCCCAGAAGAACAAAACATACGCAGGTAAAGAAATCCAGGGAGTACATTAGGAATAGAGGAGGAAACATGCCTTAATCAAAACCAGGAGCCATCTACTTTGTTCATTGGTGTAATTGTTGGAAATTAGTTCACAGTCGCCAAACTGAAACTAATGAACTGGCTTAATAATAGCAACTGCCATGTATAGGCAGCACATGCCGATAGATGGGAATTCTTTAGCCTTATAGGAAGTGAAGATCTGAGAACTGTGGGGGTGAGTGAATTTCATACCTAAAAGGGAACTTTCCTTCCTTAGCAAATCAGTATTTAAATAATGGTTTTTTCTGTTTAGAAGGACAATGCCTCATTGCTTTCTCGGCCCCTTCTAGCTCCTGTGCAGGAGTGTGCCATTATGTAGGTCCCCTTTCAGAGATGATGTGTCCAGACTTGTTGAGATGTGAGGTGGATGGTGACTGCCTAAAAATAAGGTGAACACCTGAAAAATGGAAAAGTGGAAAGGAAATGGGTGATGATTAAACTTAACTTTTCTACTTCCTTTTCGGAAATAAGTTACTTAATTGTGGCCTGGCTGTTTTTTCTTTACTCTCTTCTGTCTTCCTCTCTCCTCAATGCTGTTACTGAAGAGATCCTTTTGTATGGCTGCAGTTCTATTTTGATTTGCTTGTCATTGTCGATTTGCTGTTAATTGTGGTCGTAGTAACCTCCTTGATTATGTTGGTTACTAAATCGAACAAATCAGCCATCACTGACAGCTACATTCAGTATGTTTTCAGCTGCCCTAGTTAAGCCAAAGTTCATCATTCACTCAGGAGGAGGAAGAGCACAACATGATGTTTTCAGCAGACATGTCTAAGGAGCTGGTCCTTACCAACTATAAACGATTCTTCGCAGGTCATGTGAGGAGGACGAGGAAACTGCATTATGTCTCGTTATGCTGAGAGGAGGTATAGGGCAGAGACTGTGATCAGCGTGGCAGGGGGTGAGCAACACTGCCAGCAGTGTCTGTGTTGGCAGTCATGTACAAGGAATGCTAGTGTGTGTGGCACCAGCTAACCCAAAGAGTTTGGATATTTGCCTACCTGGTTGCACTTTAACCTAGCCTCTAACCCAGGTAACACTCTAACCTGACTAAATGTCATCTAGCTAAATGAGGTGCTCATTTGTTTGTTTCTTTTCTTAGTCTAACTCTGAATCTGTCACTGGTCTGACTGGCTGAGGCCAGTTTGAGTCCCTTCCTGTGGTTGTGTCCAGGCTGCTCTGCAGTGTTGGTCAGTTTGATGGGGAAAATATTTCCTTGTTAAAGCAATACCAAAATGATCAAACAAAAAAAGCAACACAACATAACAAGCGCTTTCTTGCAGGGATGTCTTGGGTTTTTTATTGCCCTGTAGTGTGTCCTGTGCTGACAAATTAGTAGAAATACTAATGTAAATATCTGTGCAGCTGAAATCTGGAGCCTGGAGGGAGTGAAGCTGTTGGAGCTGTTAACTCACTGGAGTGCTGTAGTTTTCATTTTCTGACTGGGACATCTTGGAGGCCTGGTAATTAACAGTGTTTGTGTCTGGGTTTCCAGAAGGTACTTGGTCCTACCCTGTAGAAAGTCAGTTCATGCAGTTAAGTTCTCTCTCTTTTCCTTCCCTCACACTGTTCAAGACTTGCGTCCTTCTGTGTTCGGCCAGTGTGGCAGACGCACTACGGTGGCTGTCACTGCCCTTCAGTTCTGCCATGAACTGGAGTCAGAGCTGTGAAGGTCCAGCTTCTATCAGTGCTTAAAGAGAACTGTGAACTGCCTTCTCCGTTCCCCTCAGCCTTGCCTTCAGAGCGCATGTGTGCTCCCTAGCCGTGCTGCCAGGGGTCCTCCTGCCCTGCCGCTGCTTCCATCCAGGCAGGACGAAGGGGACACGGACGCAAGGAGAGCTTGCCTTAGCGCAGCTGCCGCGTGCACGGACAGCCACAGCAGACATGGGGGTGCAAGAAGACCTATTTTGGAGCCACTCAGCAAGGCTGCTTTTCAAATGATGCTGCTCTTCATACTAGTTTTCTCAAACATGTTTCACAGTTTACAGGGAGGGATATAGGGGATTCCTTTTGTTGAACTGCAACTGCAGGATAAAAGTCCTTTGGCAGTTTCACTTGCTTCCCGTAGAAGCTGGTGCAGTTGCAAGTCACTGTAGAGTTGATGTTGGTTGCATCCAGTTTAGCTGTGGAAAGAAGACATGACTTGAGACTTCATAGCATCAGGCTAATATTTCCTTAATTAAGGAGTGCCTTAAAGATACTAATGTGCTGCTGATTTTTAGAAGATCACTGGACTAGAGTTTGTACTGCTATGTTAACTTGTGTCACCTGGTCACTGTATAACATTAGATGTTGTTCTAAGCTTATCAGAAACTGTGGCTTAAAGCAAAACATTCCAGGGTGTCTAACCTGAGATGCACAGTAGCGTTGGGTGCACAGAGTTCATTAATGTAAGGTGAAATGAGACCTCAAATTCCAGTGAAGATAATATCTAGGCCTCTTTGTCCCAATGGACAAAAAGAATGCAACTCATTCATTGGCCTGAGTCTTCTCTGCACCTGGAAATCCAACCAGACTGTCTTAGTGTGGCTATTTGATGCATTTCTTGGTACAGAGAACCCTACCTGAAGTTGTGTGTTGTAACTGAGCCAATCCAACAGCATAGCATGGCTCTGCTGAAAAGGGAAGATCCTGCTCTTTCCTGTTCCTTCCCCTCCTAGCTGCTTGGTTTTCCCACTCTTTTGCATTGGCGTTTTTTATCTGACTCTTGGCTGAGTGTCTTCTGCTTGCTAACCTGGCAAGATGAAGAGGAAGATTGCCGCCTTTGAACGGTGGTGAGCTCTCAGGTCAGTGAATTCTGTTAGCATCAAGTGTTGCGTTGTTCAGGATCCTTTAAATGCCATTAGAGGGAGTGAATCCATGCCTAGGAAATACTGCCATGGAATTCAGTTTTGTGTGTGTGTGTACACGTGGCAAAAACCATCATTTGAGCATGGTTAGAAAAAGTTGGAAAGCTGTTTTTTTTTTTAAAGGTGTGTGGAACCCTTGGAGTTCTCCCAAGTAGACATAAATTTGGAATGCCATGGATGTCCCACATGCCTTGTTTCTGGAATAACTGTGTACACCATGCCTTACTTGATGAATGGTGTACCTTGGACTGCCATAAATTTTGAGTGGAGATTATCCATAGGTAAGCATATAGTGGCTGACCCGATCTATCAGAAACAAGTTTTTTAAGGGTGGCACTGCAGTGCCAGAAACGCACAAACCTCGCTGTCCATAAGATCTCATACTGTGGCACAAAGGATTTGGAATGTCTCCTTTGCGTTGGTAATTCTCTGGAAATAGGTGGTACATTGAGCGTGTGTTCATTCAGATGGTCAGCTTTTGGGGAGAGGACAATCCACCAGAAGGAATGCTATTTGATATGCCTCAAGAAATCTCAACCCTAGCATAACTAGCAGTAGTGTGCTTAAGAAAAGAAAATGCTGTAAGATCACGCTAAACATAAATGTGTGGTATCAGTCACTTGTTCTAAGCGTGCAGAGTGTTGCCCATTTAGTGTTGTCCACTGCCTGCACATAGTTTGTTTTGAGAATAGCTAACTGGAATAGGGGATCGACCTTGCAATGTTTCAAACTATAGAAATTAACGTTCTACCAAATTTAGCAGTAGAATGGCTCTTTGTCATGCTTGGTTTGCTGCTGTTACCCATTGGCCAGTTGACAGCCAAGAGCTTGACTGTTTTTTTTTCCTGGTGGCTTTTACTGATTATTCACACAGTTGTGCATCTCCATCAAAAGTCAGATCCCCCATCGCTTACCCCTTTAATGAAAGCAAATTGAACAAAAGAAGGGAAGAAAGGCTTGACCTCTACAGAAGTGCATATTGGTGGCAATGCCAACTTCCAACAGCTTTGCTACAGATGCTTCTGTAGCAAATGCGTTCCCCTTCTCCTTTGCCACTGTCTCTGCTGTGACCCAGCAGTACTAGAAGGACTAGCTGTTCTGTGTGCTCAGAAGTGACGCTAAAAAGTTAATCTGTCTTGCTTATACGGTTGGTCCCTCCATCTCCTTGTCTCACGGAAGCAACTAGGGGTAGTGACAGCCAGGAGATCAGGAAGAAATACTGAAGGTGTTGATCATGGACCTGCCAATTTGATAGGTTATCAGAAGAAATGTGGTGGGTGGTGGGGAATGCGTTAATTCCATGAGACTAGGTGGTGAGGTAGGCAAAGTGGAGAGATGTGTTCTGTAAGAGATGATGGTTTTGTGCTTAACGCATTGGTGAAGAGCTGGGAACTGTCAGTTTCCTGCACTCTTGAAGTGGATAACAGGCCCAGCTCGGGGTTAAAAACCTTGCTTGCAGTAAGTTTTAATTCCCTAGTGGAGAGAATAACTTGACTGCTCCTTTGCTTTCAGCCTTAACGCAGCACCTACTCCAGCTTGTGGCAGCATTAGCAATTTGAAAGGCACCCCGGTGGCTACTCCCTGTACTCCTCGGCGTCTCAGTTTGGCCGAATCCTTCACTAACCTCCGGGAATCCACGACGACGATGAGCACGTCTCTGGGGCTGGTGTGGCTGCTGAAGGAAAGAGGCATCTCGGCAGCAGTGTACAACCCGCAGAGCTGGGACAGAGCCAGCAGGGGCACCCTTCTGAGCACATACCCCCCCAAAATGGCCATCATTCCTTCCACTCCACCAAACTCACCTATGCAGACACCTTCTTCTTCCCCTCCATCTTTTGAGTTCAAGTGCACCAGCCCACCTTACGACAACTTCTTGGCTTCGAAGCCTGCTAGTTCGATCTTGAAGGAGGTGAGGAATAAAAAGAACATCAGGAACAGTGAGAGTCAGACTGACGTGTCTGTTTCCAACCTTAATCTCGTGGACAAGGTCAAGAGGTTCGGTATCGCCAAAGTTGTGAGTTCGGGGCAAGCGTCAGTTCCTCCTTTAACTGATGACCAGGGACCTCTCCTCTGTGGGGCACAAGGACCAGTGAGGGCACTTGTTCCTGGAGGCCTGGCATCTGATGGTCTCCCATTGGGCTGCCCTTCCGTGACCAGTGCCATCGGGGGCATCCAGCTGAACACTGGCATCCGAAGGAATCGGAGCTTCCCCACCATGGTGGGTTCCAGCATGCAGATGAAAGGCCCAACGTCTCTCACTTCGGGGATCCTCATGGGAACCAAGCTCCCGAAGCAAACTAGCTTACGATGAAGGACTTTATTTTTACAGCTAGTCTTTTTAAACAAAAACAGTCAGATTCTTTCTCCAGTCTTATTTTCCTTTTCCCACCACCCCTTCATTGCCTCTTGAGTTTGACAAATCAACTTTGTGCCTAATGGGAGAAATGTGTAAAGTTTGTATAAAAATGTGTAAATATGTACCAGATCTATTGTAACTAATTGGATTATTTTGCTGTTCAATTGAGTGCAAAAGGCTCTACATTATGATTGCTGTATTAAGGTTAACTTGCTAACCTTTTGAAAAGGTGTTTTGTTTTGTTTTTTTAAGATGCACTGAGAAAAAACAAAAGAACAAAAGCAACAAAAAATAACTTGACTAGGAAAACGTGAATTCTGTAGCTAGCCTGACTTGAGTCAAAGGTGCATGGGAAGCTATTGAATGTGATATGTGAGACCTCGCATTATGTCACTTGAAGTATGGGAGCATTTGTGCTTTGTTAAATACTGAAAAAACCACTCAGTTTAACATGTGTTAGTTTTAATTTTGCTTCTGTAGATGAACTGATCTGAATTACTGGAGTGCCTGGCTATTATGCCTGAATGGCTGATTATTTTTTTTCCCCCTGTTCTCTATTCTCCCTCCCAAGATTATAAACTTGAATTAATACTGTGCTGAGGTCAGCAGGCCTACTGGGTACCTGCAATATTGACATATTCCTGCTACCGCTGTTTCATTTGGCACACTTACACTCCGTGACTTCTTTTTTGGTTTTGTTTTTGTTTTTCAATGCTGCACTGGATTGTGGAAGGGAAAATGCTTTACTCTGTGTTGCTGTCACTGAAACACGCTTTGTCAGTGCCCCCAAAGAAAACAGTTTTCACAACTCACGAGGTCAACATGGCAGTGACTTCCTAGAAGTCAAAGTTGCGGAACAGACTGACAGATAAGAATGTTGTAAAAGAACATGTAGCAAAATCAGTATTAGGAAAAGGTGCGTCCTTGAAACTTTAGCAGAGAACCACAAAAAACATTTAGTAATGGAATGGTACAAGCTGGAAAGAGCAACTTTCAGGCCTCACGCTGACCTTCAGGTTTCATGCGTGTTGAGGACCATGGCCTTGTAAGTGGGGTGAGAATATTCCTGCCCATTTTGCTTTCTGTTTCCAGAGAAGCTTTTTTAATCCAAAGTTAGACCTTAGCATAGGTAAAACTATGGGAAACGCTTTATTTCACAGTGGTTTTAAACCTCCCAACACCAAACGTACAACCCTGTGCTTTTTCAGAGAGGAAACAAAAGACCTAACACAACCTTTAGTTACAGCCAGGCGATCTTAACTTATACTGCGATTTTTTTTCTCTGTTTCTCCCGAACTTCTGCTGGGTGCTTGTAGAAAGAATTGAATTGTCTTGGATTGGAACAGACAGGGGGGAGCTTGTTTTTAGAGCTGAGCTGAGACTTCTTTTTTTTGGAAGGGGGGAACAGAGAGGAGCAAAAAGGGGGAGAGCTTAATATCCACTTTCTTTCCTTGCACTTCTTGTGGCATCTAAATCAAGCTCCCTGTTCGTTACCGTTATCACACTACACATAATTGCCGTGAATTGCCGTTTGTACCAGACTGTTACTAAATCATTAGCACTGATAATTTCTTGTATAAATGAAGCTGTCTTTTAGTCTTTGTGACGAGAGATAGGTGGGTGGGTTGTTTTTTGCTGAATGAAGTAGTTATTGCAGTAGTGCTATGGACACTAAGGATATTTTTTTGAGAGAAAAAAAACACATCGGTCGGTTACTGCATGTGTTTGAAGACTTCTATTTATTCTATGAACTTACAATGTTTTAGTAAAATGTCATCAGCTCTCTTTGCTGTTGTATGTGTGCACTTATTGCAAGTAATCTCAAGTATCTTTTTATTTGAATGTATCTTAAAACAGTAGATAGAATAACAGTTGATTCTGAAAAAAAATCATGGACTTAATGGACCATTTTATATACCCAGAGGAAGAAAGCAATACCATATGGGAACTTAAAGTGTAGAAGTTAATCATGCAATCGGGAAGTATTATTTAGCCTTTAAATAAGCAGTAGGAGCTGTCCACCCACCAGAGAAAGCAATTGTAACACATCAGACTGATAAAATTTAAATTTTTCTTCACTAATATCAATAAAATAACAAAAAAGTTAAATTGTTGTGTATTAGTTAACTTTGTTTTCCTCTTCTTTTAGGGTGATAAATCTTCCACCTCGATCCCTTGCTTTCATCTCTCAGACAAAGCAAAATAGGAGGCCATCACCATGTCTAGTTTTTAAATCCTTAGACACAGAAGCGGCTGGAAAGTCTTGAGATTTTAAGATTGCTGGAACTAGGTGAAACTTGGGTTAAAACAAAAAAATACGGAAGAAAAAAAAAAAAAAAAAAATGTGCTCAAGTGAAACATGCCATCGTGGCCAGGGTGGCCACGGGTCGGGCCTAGGCTCTGGCACCGTATGAGCTTCTAGACTGTGTCTTTGTGCTGTGACACGGCTCTAACCCAGCAGACGGCAAGATCCGCCAGTGTCACTGCCCCCGTGGCAGTTCTGCAGCGCGCTGCTCGTGCCACTCTCGCCCCATGGCACAGCCCCGTCTGTGCGCAGGTTGCCCCCCTGCCTGCTCCTCCTCACGTAAGGGTGCTGGCTGCTGTTTGCACAGCCCGCAGCCGCCATCGCTCCTTGCTGAGCTGCGCTGGGTGCTGGGGCACTGTGGGGACACTTGGCGAGTTCTGTATAACACAGGAAACAACTTTTTGGGGTATCCTCTTCTTACATCTTTTCTCCTTCCAAAATTAATAGCTTTTTTCCCCCCTAACTTATCCTTGGTGTGCACGAATGCTCCTGCAGTGATCTAAATCTCTGGCTTTGGAAAGAACAAATACATAGGTGTTTGTAGCTCATGCTGTATTGTTGTTTTCTGACTTTTTAAGAAAGTGTGCAGAAGGATGTGTGTAATGCTGGGTTTGCTCACTTCTTTGGAGATACGCATCTTGTGTGCAAGCTAAGCAAACAGTGATGGTGTGTAACAAGCAGGTGCATATGGATATACCAGCTTTCAAGCCGTCACGTCTCTAAAGGTGATTTATAAGCCCAGCTTTCCCAAAGGCCTGGAACTCTAGGGAAACTTGGGTTTAAACAACCATGAAAATCCAGTGGTTCAACATTCACTGAAAGGCCCTACAGAAGAAGTGGGCTTCAAGGTTGTTTTCCTGGGAAAGGAAAACTGATAAAATACCCACATTGGCAAAGAAGGCCACAGGAGAACCAAAGAAGGGATAGGTGCAGCCCACTGAGGCCAAAGGAAATTACAGCTGCGTCAGGCTGAACTCCTCAAGGTACAAAAGGAGCAACCGGAGATGGTGCAACGTTTGCCAGCGTGCAGGACCTCTCTTCTCTGTGAGGTGCTCACCCTAGAGATTTCAGTGGATTTTGGAGGAAACACTGTTTCAGCATTGGAAACAATGCTGACGTTTGGAGAGTGTCCTAGTTGCTCCTTCAGGACAGTAAATTATGCCACAGGGTAACAAAATCTGCATGATCTATCTGGAAACTCAGCCGATGTATTTAACTCACTTGGACAAATTTCAAAGCAGAACAGAACTACTGCATAAACTAAACCTCAGAAGGTCAAACAGCTGATGAATTGGGGCCTCTGCTCTGAAATGGTCCTCCATCCCTGCAATACCCAAGTATCTCGGAAACCTTAGTGGATGCATCTTCACCATACTGCAGCAAGGAACGTGGTCGTCCACCTCTGAAAGCTGGGTTGGAGGTGAGGTGCTGAGGCCTGTGTGTTTAAGACTTGACTGTGTACACATAGGATGCTCTTTGGAGAGCCAAGACTGCTATTTCAGCCTTTTGAGATGCTTCCCTGCTTCCTTTTGCATGTCTCCAAAGTACTGGATGGCCCCACAACATAATGCAGTAGCGCACAGAGGTTGAACAGTTGCTCCCAAATTCCTGAACACATTTGTTGGCAGCTCTCCACATTGAACTGAGAAGTCCAGCAATGTTGGTGAGATGTGTCCTGCCTTCCTTTGGTGCAGACAGGGTCTGCTGCCTGTAGCTTGTATTAGCGCTGAGGAATTAGCATTGTTCAGCCGGGCTGTGGTGTCTCGCTGGGTGCTATTCAGACCTGCTTTAATTCAGTTAACAAGCCAATTGAGACCACAGAATAGCAAGAAAAATAATAAAAGGCCTGAAAGTTATTGGTGTTTAGCAATGCCCTTGGCTGTAATGTAGGCAGTGGGCTTTCGTGTGAGAATGACATATGCTCAAAAAGCAGGTAATGCTTGTGTTTAAAAGATTATAGGTATTTTTGTCCTGCTGAAATAGGTTTCAAGCTGTGCTGAATCCAGTTGCTGTTCAATTGACACGGGCATTTAAGAATGATTTAAGCTTTAACAAGCCCACCGCCAGATTTTTTTCTTTCTTTAAGAGAATTCTAATGAGCTCAGGGGATACGAAAATCAAACACACAGAAAAACCTTCCACTGCTCCGCTAGGACACTGTAACATTTGCATTTTGTCTGACTTATAAATTCTTCAGCTCCAGCTGGCTGGAACATGCAGAGCTGGGCTACATCTGGGAACGGCAGGTAAGACTTGTGCATCAGGTGCACTGGCGTAGCTGAGGTTGCTCTTACCCACTGCTGTAAGAGAGCTGCCCCTTCCCAGGGCAGGGGTGCTCCCTTTCTGTTGGGGGCTGCTGGGTTTCCTCTCAATCCCACAGCAGCGCTTGCTGCTTCCACCCGCTTTGCACAGCTGCTGTATGCACGGCCCTGCAAGGGCAGAGCCACGGGCTCTTCCCTGCTCATTTATATGCAATTTGCATTAAGTTGCCCTGTTCATGGGAATTTGCCCAGCACCTGTCTTGTAATTAAGTTAATAAAGCTGGAACAGAGCTAGTTGAATCAAAGCATGGAGGAAACAAACCATCTTTAAATGCAAAAAGGTATTGATTTGCTATTTTGTCAGTGTTAATGTAGCCCCTATGCACACACTTCCATAAAGTTGCATCTGAGTAAAGCTAAGTTAAATGTCAGAGAGCTGGCAGGGCCAGGAAATTCACCGCCCAGATGAGCACCAGGAGGCTGTGCCGATGCCCTGCCACGTGTGCTGAAATCTGCAGGGCGCTTCGCAGCCCAAAGCCTTTGCTGGACCAGAGGGGCTCGTACCCAGCTGCAGGGGCTCCATCCCTGAGGCCACTGTTTCCCTTGGGTTAAAACAGAGCAGCCTGGAAGGTGGCTTCCCTAACACCCTAGGGTAAGCATTGCAGCAACCAGTGTTGTCTGACACTCCCAAATTTACTGCCCCCCCCCACCACCACCACACACACACACACACACACCCTGTTAGCTCTGATTGGCACCTCCAGGTCACCCTGGAGCTGAGCGGTGTCTCTTTAGAACCCTTTCCCACCTGGGGAGTTTCTGCTCCCAGAGGAGCAGGTGACAGATGTTTTAAGGAGGAGGATGTTGCTGAGCCATGCACAGCCTTGTCTCCAGGAACGGTGCTGTGTCCTAGAGCCCCAGTTTCTCTTGCCTTGATGATTACTGCCATCACCCCCAAACCGGTGCGCCTGGGAATGCTAAGAAAGATGTCCCCTGCAGCTACTCCTTTGTATTTTAGCGGCACCTGAAACACCGTGTCAGTCCTGAGCTGGCTTGTAGGTGGTAAAGAGGGGGCTCCAGCAGGATTTAGACCTGTAGGTCCTGAGTCGCAATCCTGACCGGGTCGCTGCTCTGCCCAGTGCTCCCAGTCTGCCTCACCAGAGCAGGGCTGACGCTGTGCAGCTTTGCAGTGCCTTGGGGCATGTCTCCATGCGGATGTGTCAGGGCTGGGCAACTCAGCACCTGCCTGTGTAAGTGAGGTTTAGTAAGAAGCTTTTTTCTTCTAAAAGGCTGAGGGATGATGAGCGGACCCCAGAAGCAGCTGCAAACACAGCCAACCGTGGCAGGATCAGGCTGTCTGCAATGCACACTCCCATCTGATAGCCATTGCAATGCCCAGTCAGGAGAGGGCCCCCATTTACCTGTGCCGGCTAAAGTCTGGAGATAGGAAAAAAGAGGTAAAATAATGTATGTTTTCAATCCTTATTTGAATGCCAGGTCAGCCACTGTGAGTACCTTTATTCCCCTGCTCTGTTTTACAGCATGTACAGCTTAAATATTAAAACCAGCACATGCAGTGACTGTAAAAACCAATTAGACCAAGTTTTCTCTGAAGCTCTCGGGCATCCAGGAAAGGTGCCAGATGTGATGACTTACAAATGTCATGCTGGTGGGGGGCTGGCAAATAAAAATTGCACTTTCTCTTAATCACTTTCAAAAACAGACAAACTTTGCTTGCAATCGTATCACAAAGAGAAAGCAGATTTCACAGGTGAAGATACTTTTTCTGTAATTGGCATTTTTGTGATTTACAATGAGCAAATGCTCGGTCAAAGGCAATGGTGATGGTGGCTTGGCAGGGGTGGAAGCATTGTTTTGTGCCTAGGAGTGATGCTGTGGAAGTTTTTCACCTATTGGGAATACAGGAAGGCACAACCCTGATAACTGCAAGGGCACTGAAGCCCGCCAAGCCCCCCCAGGGACCATGGTCCCACTCATGGGGCAGTTTTGCACCACAAAGGATGGGGCCAGGGGGCTCCTCTCACCTGGGAGCCTTGTGAGCAGCCTGGTGCTGAAACCATTTTATGTGTGGCAGGCAATGAAAAGATGCCCCTGTCCTGGGTGAGCGACTTGTAAAAGCCCTCAAAACTGTCACCTGGCTGCACCAAGGGCCAGGCGCTTTCACAGACACCTTCAGAGACCTTCAGAAGAGAGGAACGGGAGGAAACGTCTTTGTCCCTCCATCCCTCTGCATAGAAGAAATGAGACAAAGGAGAAAAAAAAAAAAAAAGCTTTGTTTTTTTCTCCTAATGACATTTGGCAGTAATAAAGCTAGAATCGTAACATCACCAACCCCCAGCCCCCTGCAATATTACTATATTACATTCTTCATTAAATAAGCTAGGGATAGAAGCATTTTAAAACGTTGTTTGAACGTTCCTGTCATTAATGTAAAAGACAGCAAAGTCAAAACTTAGTTTTCTCTGAAGTTACTTTTAAAGAAACTCCACTTTTGTGGGAAATGTTTTAATCAATATATTTTATATTCATTTGCATTTTCCTCAATCTGGAAAAAAAAAAGAATAATTGGTTTTAATCTATTATTTGAAAGTTTTGGAAAAATAGGACTGTTTTCCTGTGGGCAAGTCAAAACCAAGGAGAGAGTTCAGATGTTTAGGGTCTCATTACATTTGGAAAGGAACCAAAAAAACCCTTGACTAGGTGGCTTGGAAACTGATTGACTGGAAGGTGCTTGAAAGGAAGAAAAGTTCATGCAGAAAAGCAGTTCCATGTTTTCCAGATGAGATTTGGTGTTAGTAGAGAAGACAATTCCCTGATAGAATTTGCTGAGGTCTCCCTTTCACTGCAGATTTCTGCAGTGCTCTCTTCCCTGCCAGCTGCTGTTGGGAGCAACTCCTCAAAATGTGTTTGCATTCTGCCCTTGGCCTAACCATTTTGTTTTGTTTCCCAAACAAAATTTTTTGTTTTGGTATAATTTTGGGTTAGTACAAGTATTTTCTATGTGTTATTTTCTGTGCATTGGTTTTGCCTATTAACTGCTGTAGGGATTGCTGCTGAGATATTCACCTATTTCCTTTGCGCCTGCTTTTCAGCATGTGTCAAATGCCTTCCTTTCTTATTAATGCACAAGTCTGGAAGAAATTATGCAAATTCTGCAATGCAAAATGACTTCCTTTTTCAGTTTAAGGAATTCCTTAGATGTGAGAATCAGCTGCTGAAGCAGCCGCAAGAGCCGCAGGAGGGGTGGCTTGTGGTGAAGGAGGAGAGTAGTAGGTAAAACCCTTTTTGTAGCTTGCCCACTGGCTGGCAGGCACGACTCCGAGGGGACTCGCCGGACAGCCCAGGATGCTGGTTTTGCACAAGCAGGAATCAGTCCCCAGCTGCACCTGTGGGGCTCTGCCTTGCTTTGTTCCAGGTAAGGGCTGGGCACAATCTCCTTCATTCTCCCCATGGTGGTGGGCGATATGCAACTCAGGCTGCCTCTGCGATACTCGGGAGTGACTGGTTTCCTTTTAGGATACCAACTGCTCTGATATCTCTTCCCCCTCAGGATGACCTTCCCATTCAGGGAACTGTCCTTACCCCCTCCCCAAATGAACGCTTGGCTCACCACACAGCAGACAATGAATGCTCTGTTTATTCTGTGATTTGCAGCTGTCAGCAGAACTTTCACATTTAGTTTACAACATAAATAAGCCAGGAAGATGAAAGGTGTTGGTGGTGTTCCTCTTTTTCTTTTAGTTTTACCACTGTTGACTATTCACTACAAACATGTGGGCTTGGTGTCTGAGTCCTTTAAAAATGGGGTCACCGTGAAAATAGCTGGCCTTTTCTGGCAGTATTGTGCTGTTGTGTTTCTATTTGGACGAGCTCCCCCTTGAGAGTTCACAGCTAATGGGATGGACAAGATTTGTCTGGAAATTGGCTCATTCATCTGACTCCTCAACACATGGAATATATATACATTGCGGAGCGAAGGCATTTTCCTGACTCCCTTTATAGTAAGACACCCAGCAACATGTGGTGACAGGACAAGAATGGGTAAGTGAAATCATTTTAATATAACATCAATGTATGAGAAACCACAAAAGAAAGAAAACATTTCCTGGAAAATTCTGCATATGTATATATTGCATTGTATAGTCTGACAGACAAATTTACATCAAGTACATGATATATTTTAAAACACTGATTCGAAGAGGAAAACAAATTAATTTTTCTCTTTCTGTACAGACATGGGAGTGTGATTTTTTTTTTCTGTTGCTATAGTTTGCTGTTCTTTAGGAAGAGTACTCGTATTCTTCAGCACTACGGCGTCCAAAATCCATCCAGCCCATGTAGTCTCTGTCATTTATCCTGTGCGTAGGATCAATGCTCTGTACCCTGTTTCCCATAACTGAGAGTCTTCCAGTGGGACCTAAAGAAAAAGCATATGGGAGAGCAGAGAGTAAGTGGACACATTTTTCAGGTTCATCCATTTTCTGATCAGTTTTTTACTCATTAGTAGATGCCTGCAATAGCTGACACTGTCTGACTTAATACCAATCATGTTGCTGGGGAAAACATCATAGAAAAAGTTACAGGCAATGTACTGAAAGGGGCTTAAGTTTTTTATTGTAAAATAAATAGGCCGTTTTCTCCCTCCTGCTGCAGAGGCATTCTGCTCCTGGCTGCCAGGAAGGAATATGGGTGCACTTCTTTTTCCATCCTACTTCACTACAGAAAGAAAGTTCAAACCATTTCTCACTCTTTCTGTAGGACCGCACCCTTGCTTGCTGGTGCTGGGAGAGTTGCTCCAGATGCCAAGTAACTCTGCTTGAGAGCAGATGCAGGCCTGAGACAGGACTCAACCCCACAGTTCTGTGCTGCTTAAAGAGCCATAAACGTTAAGTACAGGAGCTCTGACAGTGCAAACTCAGTAACAAGCGGGGTATGGTTATGAATCCCAGGTTTTGTGGAGAAATCGAGATAATCCTGAAATGGAGAGAGTTGTGTCTGGAGTTTATAGCTAGAGACACCTCTTGCTGGAACTATACAGGGCTTATTACTATGCCAGTGATACTTTCATTGCTTATCCAGAGCTTTTATACATCCTTTCACAGCAGCGTTGGATGCTGATCTCTGATCTTGCTTTATCCTTTCTATCTTACTTGCTTAAGGCATCAAAAAGACACAAATTATTATCAAATAGAATTCATGCTTTTAAAAAAAAGGGGCTTTAATACTCTGTTTTGACATCATCACATTAAGTAACTAAAAATGTGGGGAAAGGTAAATGACTTCTTTCTCTACTCCCTGAAAACAGCCAAAATTGACATGTGCCAATAATTAGATTGAGCTTAAGCCTTGAGTGAGGAAGGAACAGATTCGATTAGTATTCGATGCAGACTGAAGCTTAGGAGTATGCGAACTGATCAAAAAGGAAAAGAAGCCCAAATCAACCCCCCCAAATCCAAATCTACACAATTGTCTTGCTTACGGATTCTTGTATTTTGAAGGAACCCTTGGTGACTCTGTGCTTTTACATTTCAAGGTTTTCCTCATGTGATTACTTGTAATGAACATGATCCGTTACAAACAAAACCAACTGCATTACTTTGTTAGTGGTTGCAGAGACACAGAAGAGTAAAGGTACCCAAGAAATAAACCAGCCACATTTTAGACATTTACCAAAAACAAAATGACAAAAAAATTAATTCTCTCTAGAAAAGAATGTCTACCATTAAATGCTCAAACCCCGTGAAATTCACATGTGTAATTCAAAATATGCAATTGAATTGATGAAAATGGCTTCACGGCACTATAATCAGGCAGGGATAAGACAGCACAGAACCATCACTCAGATGTTGGTATTTAAGAGGCTTCTGAGCCTGCAGTGACCTGTGGACTGTAACAGCTCCCCTGGTGCCATTATGGTCTGGCCTGGCAAAGGCTCCTTAGAGGATAGTAAATGTGCATGTCACTGACTTGACAGCTACAACATGTCTTCTACACAGTGCCAGATTCATGCTGAAAGCCTGCAGATGAAATTAGTTGAAAGCTATGGGTCACAAACAGTAAAATTAATTTCTTAAAAGCACATCAATTACCCTTCCTCAAACAACCGGAGATGTCCTGTGGATACTGCAGGATCAATGTACAGCAAACACATTCACAACCATAGCAGTTTGGCTATGAGGCTGCCATCTAGCCCTGACCGCTTGAGAAAGTTTAACTCTCTCACTGTCTTAACTGGAATTATTGTCCAAAATCAGCCTTTCTATTAATCACAGGGACAAGCGCCATCACTGGTGACTGCTAACACTAGAAAATGCCAACTCTCTTTCCCCTTGGATGGAATTTTCCAGTGAGTATTATGGTTTAGACCGGTTAAAATTACAGAGGATGTCAGTGCTCTGCAGAGATTTCTGAAGTACTGCCCAGAACCTTTAGGTTGAATGAGAATATAATGTTTTGGTGGAAATGCTGTATGTATTCTTATAAATTAAGTAAATACTGTTTTGTCCCTGTGAATCTTCTGTAACTGGTAACTAATTCTACAAACCAGAGTCCAGCTAGCCTAGGGATTCACAAGAATCCCATCAACTGCTAACGGTCACTTTGTAGAGTTAATTATATAAGTCAATTAACATCTATGCAGGAAATTCTCCCTCATATTAACATTTACCAAAAAGACGTCTTAAATCCAAAGTGTTTTTTTCACTTCATCTGGTTAAGCTATTTGGAAATGTCAGCCAGATCTTTAAGGATATAGTGCGTACATAAACTAGAATGAGGAGTTTTGTTTCCATGTAGGTGGGTGACAGTGAGTACACTGTTGGGAAAGGTAATGAGGATTCTGCTTTATAGACTCCTGTGATAATGTTCTTATTCAGAACAGCTTTAACTGTAGTCACAAATTGAGGAATTTAATATCTGAATTACTTTTCCATTAGATTATGTGAACTGCTACAAGAAGTTCCTTAATGGATGTTCTGCAAATTGGTAACATTCAATGAAGTCCCTCAGACTATATTAAAAGTGGTTCTTTTTCTGTTGTTTCTGATTTGGCGTTGTTCTAAGTACACAGATGGATGTATATGGCTGCATATGAAATGCATAAAAATGCATTTGATATTGCTTAATTGCAGACTGCCATCAAAAATAAGAATAGGATTTTTCCTAGCATAGAGGTGAGCAGTGAGCATCAGGAGGGGAGGGTTAAATGATCTGCTTAAGGTGTCAAGAGACAGGAGAGGAAAAAGCTCTTATTTGTATGAAGTGAATTTTATCCTAAGCAGTCTGGGGCTGGGAGTGAATGAATTTCTCAGTGTCGGTATATCCAGGTAATACTTATTACTGCCTTCCCCTCAAGTGCCCTTAGCTTCTCAGACATCCTCCTTCCCCGTAGCACAGGGGATAGACCAGAGAGGCTATCACAAGTAAACAAGGTTTGTGTAGCAGCCTTTGTTGAAGTTGGCCGTCAAAAGGCCACGGCAACTAGGCTGCCCATGGTGTTACTCCATTGAGATACAAAGTAAAACAGAGATGAGGCAGTTCAAAAGGAAAATGTTTTCTTGGCAGGAGTTTCAGTGATCAATGATTTTGATCCATCATTTTTACTGGTAGTACAGGTGGCATGTGTTTCTGTCTATGTAAAACATATATGATAAGATATCAACAGGGATAGCTTTTCTCTTGCTAGCTCATGTATGTAACACAATTGTTTCCTCAAGTGACTAATAAATCATGTAATAACAAAGCCCTTTAATTCCACTACTCTACCAGTGCTTCATGCCCTTGCTACAAACACAGTGCCATGGAGGCTTAAATTAACTACAAGATTGCGTTCCCAGGCTGCCTAAGACCAAAACCTAACAGGAACTGACGTGTTTTGAAGCAAATGTGCTTTTACTTATTACTGCTGTTAATTACGGTGTTCATAAATGTGAATTCTGATCTTTCAAAGGCTTCCACACTTTTGGAACTTCTTCTGCAAACAAATACATGGAAAATCCAATAGTCTGAAGATAACCTCTGGCTGAGGTGAGGTTAGCCATTTGCTCTGTATTTATCCTCAGAATCCTGCTCTTCTAACTTACGAGGAGAGAGGTTAACTAAATGAGAAAGTTTGAAGAAAATGCAATTACTGTATTTTATCAGAGATACAACATGCTAAAATAGTAACAAAAATAATTACAAGGCTATGAAATAGGAAGTTAAAAATAAAAGCTGAACTACAACCTGACAGGTAGGTTACATTTTCTTTAGTTATCTATACGCAGTTCTTAGTGACTGCTATGCATGTCTTTTTTTGGGAGGAGTTTTGCAGTAAATAATAGAATGCTCTCTGCTTCAGGAATAGCCAGGCAGAATATACACCCTGTCTTCTCTAGGAATTCGTGCTAGATGATGACAGGCTTATCTTAACACCTAGGTATCCCTGCAGGAAATTCCACTGACATAGAAGTAGTACAGCAAGTAGGCTATAAACCATACCTTTTCTGGCTTGCTGGAGATACTTGGCCAACAAAGCACCTATGTTAGCTCTTTGGTCAATGCTTCCATCCAGCCGTGGCAGAGGTTTCAGCGGGCCAGCAGATGAAGGGGCACGGATCTGCCGGTGATGTTCTGTCAAGCTCTGCTCAAGCTCAGCAGCCAGGGGATTCCCATTGTGCGAGCCCACAGTTTGCTGTCCGAACGAGCTCGCCGAGAGCACAGCAAGGAACACGCAGATGCATATACCGCTGTTCATTGCTGGAGAGAAAAGGAGCACTGAGCTGTTAAAATGACCGCATTTACTATGTTGCATGTTGTCCCTACCCCATCTTCCATTGGGTGTGCTGGTTTCTAACCATCTAGGGTTGTGTTGGGTTTTCTTAATGCAGGTAGCTGTGGGATCTGTCTTAAGTTGGAAAACGTGTACGTGAATGGTTAAATATCCCTTGGTAAGAGGAAGATATGCTGGAAGGAACAAAATTACTTCACTGCAGTACGTGCTATGTCTCCCTGATCTACTCAATTCTTACTTGATTTTCTTTTTATGGAAGCTGTATATCATTAACACTTAAGGGAGATGAATCCAGCACTGTGAAAAATGTCAGGATTCAAACATTTCAGTATTTCAATGCTGCACTAAAAGCTGCTGTTATTACAAATACTCAGGTTTGACAGATTCTGTGAAAAGCCTTTCTTCTATCAGCCTTTATTGGTTTCAACTTTAGTGTTCAGGAGGTTTCATCTCATCATGCACAGAAAGAAAACCAAAAACTCTTCCAAAGGAAAGAAAACCCAAAACCTATCGCTCCCCCAAGCATTTGATCTAATAGCCGAGGTGATAAAAGCTGTTTAGTTAAAAGCTGGTAGAAGTACATGCAACTTAACAATAATGTTCCTCATATAAGATAGAGAATTCAAATGTAATAAATATTTTACCACTTCCTTAAACAAGTACTAGGCAAAAGGATGCTGCTTGTCTAGAGCGTTTGATCATATAAGCTGAAATAGTATTTTTCTGGGAACAGAGATACTACCTTCACCTGTTAGGAGAAACAAGCTACCTAGTACTTAAAGCTATAGGGGTAACTTCCATTTATAAATATACATGAATTACCTCAGCTATATGAGACTTTTTAAAGTATTTCAAGTTTTGGCACAACATACTGAACGTAACCTCTTCACTTTAGAAAAGGAGAAACCAAAGTTTATTTGTCCACCACATATAATAGATTGAAAGCACTTGTGATGCACAAAATACTGGGTGGGGGTTTTTTAGTATTGTTAGGAGATGAAGAAAAAAAATCAAACTGTCACTCTAGCACGGTTATCAGTGCTGTACCCACATAGGTCTTGGTAATTAAGATGCCGAGGGTGCATTGCCTCCCTTCCTTTTCACCGACCCGATTCCTGTATTTTAACGCATAGATATATCTGTGTTCCCGCACATTCTAACGATCGCAAACACACGATCCCCTCCCCGACGGCTGTCGCTGTCTCTGCCACAGCTGCTGGCCCCGCTGCCCCGGGCTGCCGCCCAGCCCCGCACAGGTAAGCGCCAGGCACCTCCTGCACCCAGCCGGCCCCCGGCCCGGCCCGCTCCGCGTCGCTCCACTCACCCAGAAGAGGAGGTTGAGGGCGTAGAGCAGGCAGCGCAGGCACTTCACCGAGTCCTCCCTGGCCATGGCGAGCCCCCGCGGGAGACAGCCCCATCCTCTCACCACATCCTCCCTCCCGAGGCCGAGCCGCCAGCGCCCTGCGGGGAAGCAGCGGAGAGGGGTCGGGCGGGTCGCCCCCGCCGAGGAACCGGCGCGCAGGTGGAGGTGCCGAGGCGAGGCGAGCCGCGGGGCGGCCCTGCACCGGGAGCGGCCGAGCTCCGCGGGGACGCCCGCAGCGCCCACCCCCCGCAGCCTCCCTTCGCCTCCCGCCCCGCCCGCCGCTCCCGGAGACAGGGACAGGCAAGGACTTTTTAATAAAAATCAAACCGTGGTAAAGGGAGAAGCCGCGGGCTGCCCCCGGACCGCAGTGGGGCTGAGGGCAGCGGGGGCACGGCCCGGGGGCGCCGGCTTCCTCCCGCCCCGCAGCGGGGACGCGCCGCTTCGGGGAGGGCGGCCGGGGGACAGCGGCCACTCACCGCCCGGGCGCGCCCCTCACTCACTTCCTCCGGCGAGGACTCATCGGGACGCAGCGAGGCAGCGCAGCACGGAGCCGCGGCGCCCATGCCCGGCGGCCGGGCGCAGCCTCCAGCGGGGCGCTGAGGGGAAGATCCCGGCGGCTGCCCCCGGCCCCTCCGCCCCCGCCCGCAGCGCTCCACCGAGCCCGGCGGCGGCCAGCGGCACCCA
>JAVJGJ010000047.1:97556695-97577438 GCA_035590215.1 Microhierax caerulescens
GCTCCCCGCCGCCCCGCGGGGCTCCCGGGGCCAGCTCGGCCGGGCGGGGCTGCCCCGCTCTCCGCGGCACCTTGAGGCGGCCCAGCTCCAGCTGCCCGGTGCTGAGGGTCCTGAAGTTGCGGAAGCCGCAGGGGCTGGGGACTCGGTCCCGCTCCTCGCCCTCCTCTTCGCCCTCCTCCTCCTCCACCAGCAGCAGCCCGGCCCTGGTGAGGCTGGAGGAGCCCGGCGCCCGGCTCCCCCCGCGCCGGGGCCGCTCCGGGCCGGGATGGCCGCCCTCGGGCCCCAGCAGCTCCTTCTTCACCATGGTCACGGAGATGCGGTACACGGTTTTCCGCTGGGGGGTCCCCCGCTGCATCCTCTCCGGAGAGGCGGCGGCGGCCGGCTGCTCGCTGCTGTCCAGGAGATACATGTCCCTGCCGGCTGCTCTCCCCGCTTCAGGCAGCAGCATCCAGCCCGGGCATCGCGGCGCGCCCGCCGCCGGAGATGGAGGTGCCGGGAAGATGTGGGTTGCTGGAGCCGCGAATCGAAATGCAGAACCACAAACCGCTGCAACCCAACGAAAATAATAACAACGATGAAAAAAAAATAATAATTATACAGAAACCGCGCGGGGAGTCCCCCCGCTGCAGGGTTAGGCGGCCCCCGCTTCAGCGGCGGCTCCGCTCCGGCACCGCTCCCCGCCGGCGGCCGGCGTCCATGGAAGCGCCATCCAGCCCTCCCGGCCCCCGCCGAGGAGACGTCGAGGGACGAGTTAAATCCATGCAGCAGCCGCATGCATCCTCCTGCGGATCCCAAAATGCATTGCTGGGGAGAAGCAGGGTCCGGTATTCAAGGGATTAGAGCAGCAGCAGCAGCCGCCTTCAATTTCATTGTTTACAGCAAGGCTGCACGTTTGCGGATCCTGCGCCCTTTTTTTTTCCCCCTCCGCCGCGTAAATCCGATCAGTATCCGTCCCCAGGACAGCGGAGCGGCGGGCAGCGGCAGCCCGCTGCCCCGGCGGGGCGGCTCCAGGTGCGGGATGGCGGCGCACCGGCCGCCTCAGCCGCTGGCCGCCGCGCCGTTCGCTGGGCGGGACGTGTTGACTGAACCGCGGCCGCTTTTCGCCTCCTGCCGCCGCCGGGCAAAGTTGCCACCCGAGGCAGCCGAGGAACCAGCGCCATCAACACCTGCTTTGCACACAGGAAAGTAAGTTGAAGCGGATCGCCAGGGGAAAGAACGACCCTGAAATTGTTCCAGCAGTACCCATCCAAGTGCTAGTTCAATGGCTCGCTCTGTCTGTGGGGGAAAAAAACCGAGCCACACCACCAAACCCTCAGTAATATTCCTGATAAGTAGATTTCACTATTTTGGCTTGGTGGGAAAAATGCTTGCTGCTATTAGACAATCAAATCGTCAACACTGAACTGAACTGTAGGTGTCTGGGAAGACGATCCCAATCTTTCTGGGAAGGTACAACACAGTAACAGTCCTGGTAGAGTCACATCAAGCCCTTGTGAAACTCACTGTAGATAATAAGTTCCCAAGGGACCAGCCCAGAGCTTAATAGAAGAGGAAGACGGAGAGCTCGCTAGTATAGGCACATGCATAATTCATATCACAGAGGTATAAATATAATTGCAGGCATCTAAGGCTGACATATTTGCCAGGTTGAACAAATACACGCTATAGGAGTTCATTTACGTTGAGCTGATTTGGAGTATCAGTTCACTTATAAATATATCCAGGACTTCAGAGCGGGAGAGTATGTGTGTGCACACATGCACGCACGTGTGTGCCTGCATGTGGCAGCCAGACTGGCTGCATGTGTTCACGAACATACAGGAAGGCAGCAACACACAAAACTGAATGGAGAAGACAGGAATGTTTGCTGGAAGTTACATGCATATATTTCTGTGGGATCTCTGTGTTTTTGTAAGATCCTATATGAGTTTTTTCAGTGTACCTCTGAGTCGATCTAATTGCTGTGTCTGCAGTGAGAGGGTCAGGAACTCAACAGTGTAAGCACAGCATGAAGTTTTCTGCCTTATTCTGCCTACACGATCTCTACACCAAATGCAAATGCCTGTTAGTTTTTTCCTATTTAGGCATTGTAGTGTGTGAAGAAAATTGATGAGACTACAACAAGCTATTAAAGTCAGCAGTTCTGCACCATCTATAACTTTGGTTATAGACTTTTGAAAGCTGGATTTTCCTCATTGAATTGCTTAATAAATAGTATGTACAGTCCTTGGAGATAGTTTGCTGACTTGATGATGTTTTCTTTGGTGATAGTTTGTAGTTGTGTAAAAGTTCCAGTCCTTGGTAGATGTATGTTAATTAATGGCATTTTAGAATTATTTTGGGCAGAGATAAGAGACCAGAAAGCCTGTTCAGCTTGAGCGATATGATAGCAGGACTCTGAGGCGAATTGCCTGGGGAAACTTAGGCTGTGTATTACTGATTGATGTGGCACAATGAGGGAAGAAGAATCAGGGTTTGAGTGCCGTGACCTGTCAGGTTCCAGGACCAGTGTTTCCATCAGTTGCTGCACCTAGGAGTGCGCCATGGATGTCTAGAGCGTTAACCACAGGAGGGCCTTGTGCCGCCATCACAGGTGGTGTAAGATAGGTGCTGCTTTAATGCCAGACTTCAGCCTTAGTTCACCAGGAAGGAAAGTTGCTTTGACTGCACCAGAGCTTGAGCGATATTGCAAGAATCCAAGTATAGATGCAAAATAAATTTAAACCTTAGGTGAACCCTGCAATGCAGTAAATGCTAATATAGATGCATCCCTAAGGTAGAAGCCGGATCATACCATAGTTTAGAGGCTACAGGGGTTTTACCATTGGTCTTCTGGCAAATGTCTGTTAAAAGATTTGAGTTTCTTTAGCCTTTTCCCCATCAGGATCAAGGTATCTCTGTCTTTCACTGCTTTCTCTATTTGCCAAAGTTTTTCTCCCGTGTAGCTGAGGTGACAAAAGAGAAGTTATGGCCGAGCATACATTTTATGAAGGCAGTGTGAGAACAGAGGGATGGAGATACTTTCTTATGTCTGTTCTGGGATGGAGGTGACCGGTACCAATAGTTAAGAGTGCAGCAGAGCATTGTGCTAACGAGGTGGAGCAGAGCTTGCTTGTGAGTGTCCAAGTGGCAACAAGCTTGGAAATGCCCTGCTCTTTCCTACAGCAGTAAGCATGGAAATGCTGTGCAATACTTCATTTCTGACCATGTGTGTGTGACTTTTGTCTCTACAGTATAGATTTTTCTTGGCAATATCACATGTGGCTTGCAATAGCATGGTTGTCATGTGGACAGCATAGCAACTTTTAATGCCTATGTTTGATGCCTTTTTATTTTTAGCCAAAAATAAAACATACAGATATTATGCAGCATTTATTGTATGGCTTTGGATTACAAGACATTTTGGCTGTATATTAAATATGGAGCAGTAGACTGCCAAGTGGAAGTATATTGGGATTTTGGACCATGTTTTTTTTTACTACCCTTGGGACCCTGATACTTAAGGGTAACATTTTTTGCTATATTGGGGCAAATTAATGTTTTGGGTTTTTTTCTGTGAAACTGGTGGAGTGACATTTTGGAGGACTACAGCGAAGCAGGAATAATTGGCAGAGGATAACAGGGAAGGGAATGGTATAGTTTTCTGAAATTAATGGACAAATTGGTGAATATATTATTTGAACTAACTGCATGGATTGCAGATGTAAAACAGAGTCTTGAGTGTATTTTCGAACAGCACATTGTTCTGCTGCTATTTCTGTGGGTGTTGATTCAGACATTAAAATTTTGGTATTTTCTTTTTTTTCACATATTTTGAATTTTAATTCCATAATTTCTATCAAATGACCAAAGTGCTTTCACTCTAGCCTCTTTTCTCTGAATTTGCATCCCACTTGACAGGCAATAAACCCTGCTTGGAGTCAACCCAGTAATGGAGGGATGAATTTTGGTCCTGGACAGTAAACAGCAGTATTGCCTAGGAATTATAAGGAACCTAGGTGCTTTGCCTGAAGAGTGCTGACCTCCTTTCGCAGAGCAGTGCCTCAAACTAATATATTAGTCCTGAAGAGATACTAGACTAATACATGAGATCTAAAGAAGGGTCCAGTAGAAGCAGATCAGCAGAGCTGGTGCTGAGGATGATTGAACACTCACAGACTGCTCTGCAATGGAAACCAAAAAACAAGTGGGGATGATCAAGAAGTGTGTTTCAAAAGTGTACTCCTAATATGAACTATGTGCACTAATGTAAATTCACTCATGGTCTTAGAATTATACATTATCCTGCAGTTCTGTGGAGAAGCAAAATAACAGGAAAAATCTCATTTCCTGGGAGTATTGTTGGATTGTTCAGAAAATCAGATTTCCACCTGTATCCCATGACATTCAAGCAGTTGGCACATAAGCTCCCTACAGGTTAACTAGAAAACTTACTTGAATGATGTCTTCAATTTTGGTTCCCTGTGGTTTCAAGAAGATAGGGTGAAGTGGAACAGAGAAAAATCCAGAGTAATTTTCTAGGAGACTACCCAGTCCCAAATCCCTTGCTTTTTTTGTATGGTTTTTGTTTGTTTGTTTTTCTCTCTGCAAGATCAAATTGATTTTCTGTGGAAATTTCCTATATATTTTCCAAATTGACTGCAGGATTGAGGCTTTCATGCAAGTTGAAAACTGGAAATCAGAGTACTAAAAAAACCCCACAAAAATATGTAAAGTGTTTGTTCCTAACAAATTCTCTGTGATTTCAGGAGTACTTTGAAAGGTATGGTTGAGTTTGAAAAGGTAGGAAGGTAAAGGCCTTTGCTGACGAGCACAAAATGAAAGTACAGTAACTAGTCTCTCATGAGGAATGGGAAGTCTGTTTAATGCTTGCTTTGTGAAATGGTTTGGCATTTAGGACTCATCTTCCCTTCATTGTCTGTGACACACCTATGTTACTTTGCCATGTACATTTCAACTAAAAGTGGATGAAAACAAATAGTAAGTAAAGAATAAGTGTTAAGTTTTGGTATAGAAGGAAGCAGAAAATGACAACTTGTGCTAGCTGTGCCTAAAGCATGCGAGTTTATTCCTAGCAGTGCACTAGTCCCTACTCCTGTGAGGTATTTAAGCATGTGCTTAAGCCCCTGCACATGTGCTTTGTTAGCCAGAAAGGGATGACATACCTTTAAATATGTCCCTATGTGTTCTGTGGTGACACTCATGAAGACCACTTTTCTTTGAAATTGTTGTTTACTGTTTTGAGACCTTATGGCTGTGATCTCCCAGATTTTGTCCCGTTTTCATGTCTAAAATTCAAAATCTCATTCAGCTTCTCTTGCTTGTTGTTAACCTTAGATATATGTCATGCACCTCAGGAGAGTCCTTGCCCTCTGTCAGAGGAGAGGTTTTTAACAGACCGTGTGTTGTCTGCCATCTGCCATTCTGACTTGAAGTACCTGCTTCATCAGATATTTTTTTGAGAAAGCAGCTGTGATAGCACTTTTGTCTATGAAACTAAAATAGATATTCCCAAGTATTGAAATCTGTTTTACATTGATGGGATTATTTATGATTTTAAATAATTGTATTTTATTCTGTAATCAATATTTCCTTTTATGTAGAAGAAACTAGTCCAATGCACTTCAATGTATATATTTGTTTATTTATTATAAAAATAGCCTATTACAGAAAGGAAATAAATTGTACCTTTCAAAACACTGTACTTTTCAGATGTGCTCTCCACTTCACTGCCTGGACCCAGATGAAAATTGCTGTTTCCGCTGTGTTGGTGATAACAGAATCCTGTAGGAGCTCCACAGTCCTCTCCTGTGAAAAGGGAATGTCTGATGGATCAACATGTATCAAACAATTTAAAATCCCCAGAAGGAAGTTCTATAAATGACAGGTATGATGTATTAGTTTCTTGTCTTCCAAACATTTGCATGTTTTCATCTTTGTTAAAACTAAAACCGGAATTTAAGAACAGCAAAGCAGTTTGACACTGGACAGACTGGACAGCCCATATGGGCTTTTTTTTTTAGTGTCTTGCAGAAGAGATGATGTGTGTTTTCTGTTTGGTACATAAGTGGATAGGACAGCTGGAGTCTTCTTGTTTCAATTCTGCTGTGAAATTGTACTTTGTAATATGGAAGGAAATTGAATTAACCTGAATGCATATGAATTATTACTCTGTTGATCCATACTTAAATGGAAATACCTGAAACATCTGTGGAAAATGTAGATGTTGCACAAATATTTTGAATGGCTGGAGTGGAATGAAAAAATAAGGGTGATCTTTGGACAGCAACTCTGACTGTATTGCAGTGAGCAGAGGGAAGGAATTTGGTCTAAGAGTGTGTAAAGAAGATACTTGAAGGTCCTAGGGATTGCCCACTGGATGAAGTCAACATTCCCCACTTTTGACAAGGCTGCTACTTTATGGATTGCTCAGCAATATCTTTTGGATGTACTGGAGGAGGGTTACCTGCCATGCAGCAGGAAAAATGCATTTGCCAGGAGGGTGCATAGTCTAACACTTACCCTTTTGTGGCCTGGTATTTCCACACTCAGAAACATCTACTTCTGTGACCACCATAACTGAATTACAGCCTCCAGGAGGTCAAATTGATTCAATCTGTTCAATTTACTCAAAGGCTGAGGGAAAAGAGACTGTTAACTCAGAGCTCTACTTTAAATACTCCTCAGCTGCCCCTTAGTGAGTGAGCCTTCCCTTAAAGAAGTATAAGGAAGACTTCTAAATTAAGATATTTTACTGAATTATTAGGCATAAATGTATTTTGAAAACACTGGGAACTAGGAACACACATGACAGGAAAGAATTATCACCCAGACAGAATAACTAAATCTAACGAGAGTAATTCTTTGGAAGCAGACAAACCTTGATATATACTGCTTGGTTTTTATTGTTTCTAGCTGTCTGTCTCCAAATTAGTTTTTTCTAAATAAAAAAGATTTACTGTGTTCAGAGTAGGGCCTGGAATTACTTAAAATCAGCTGTTCTACACAGTGCTGTGTGGTATGAAAGACACAGCTTTATGAAGCATTTAAATAAGTATATTTTCAGGTTGACTTACTCAAATTAGCAAAGACTAATTAGTGGGATTGTTCTGTATGGTAATGATGCCTTAGGTACAGTGTTTGATGATACAAATATGTATGTTATTTAACACTTTACCAATGTTATATATTATTTAGAATGCTCTTAGGCCAAATTAATGAGCACTATCAAAAGATTCCTTGGGGTAAGATCTAGCCCAAGATCCTGGCTGTACTTCCCTAGGATCATAGAACATCTCGAGTCGGAAGGGACCTGTAAGGATCATCAAATCCAACTCCCTGTTTCTGACAGGGCTGCCTGATTAGCATTTATTTGTGGAAGCAGGAATAAAACTGTTGGAATGGGATGGCTCTGAGTTCTCTGGCTCAAATTTTCTCTTGAAATGAAAGAGCAGGATTACTGATGACTTCAGTGGTGGCTTGTTTATTTACAGTCTACTGAGGCCCTGGCATGATAGTGAAAAGGTACTGTGAAGTGTGCAAGTGTGTAAAGTGAAGGGGAACTAGAGTGACTGCATTTTCTTTTCCTCTGTGTATTTTTACTCGAAGTATTACTGAAATGCACATGGCTTCTTTCTTTTTTCTTATAATTTCCTAAGAAATTATAAGAGCATCTAAATTTATAATTTCCTAAGAAATTATAAGAGCATTATAAGAGATGCTAAGAGCATCAGGAACCTTCTGTGATTTGTGCTTAAGAGAAGACTGGGTGTCCTGCAGCCTTTGTCCCCACCTGATTGACAGTGGTTGCCTGCATGGTAACGTACATTCAGCACTTCACTTTTGGAGATTCAGTGATGTGCCCCACACTCAGCTGTTCACAAGGATGCTGGGGTTCCCAGCGTGACCCGTGTGGGGAGACAGTCATGCAAGCATGTTCTCTGGAGGTGATGCTGGTGGGAGGACAGCAAAACAGATACATTATTACTGTCAACTTTGTAAGAGCTGCGCACATTGTCCTCTTGTTCTGGCAATATAATAAAGCATCCACTGTCTGGATATATGTAGGCTCTGGTAAGTGGTTGTTGGCTACTTGATCAGGACAATCCACACCTGAACTATTCATCAGTGTCATGTAGTGCCGGATCTGCTGACGCTCTTGTTGAACGCACAACTGATGGCAATAGGTGGGTTGGCATTGTGTGAGATTTCATAGAAGGGTTCAGATCATGAACAATGTACTCTCAAATCCTTATTTACATCCAGTAAAATTGTGTTAAATCTCTTGAGGGCTGGTGAGGGCTGCTTTCAAGTTGATTACATGAAAACATGCTATCGTCTCCAGACATAAATAATATGATGATGAACTGTTTGATCAAAGCATTTTGAAGTGGCGTCAGTAACCAAATTCTAGAACACTGCTGAGCATGAGGTCCACACTTCAGGTTAATCAATATCTAATACTTCAGGCACGGTTTAACATAATAGGGAGATGAATTCAGGTTAGTTTATTGGTTTTGTGTAAAAAAACTCTTCCCTCTTACGAGTTTGAATAACTATCTTGAATTTATTCAGAGCCAATTCTTTCATTTAAAAATAATGCTATTAAAATAATTACTAAAAGTGCATATTTAAATTCAAATTTAGACCTTAATGTATTTAATTTTTGTATTTGTGGAAGAATAACTCCTGAATATTAATTTTTCTGGTGAATATTCACCTGTCTGTATTTTCATTACTAACTAAAACAAAAAGCAAAGAACCTTTCATAAGACTTATAGAAATTCAAATGATTATGTTTCATTAGAATCATGTTATCTTGTTAGAAATACAGAATTAAGTTTTTTTGGCACAAATTATTTACATTTTACCTTTATTTTCATAGTTTTTATGTTACTGTCCTTGTTTATGATGTGCCTGATTCATTACTGTTATTCAGCAGTGAACAGTGTTTCAGCCCAAGCCCTCGAGCATGAATCAAACGTATTACAGTACTTTAGCAGTGCTATAATTTGGGTGAGTTATACTTCCACTTTCCTCTGTGGAATATGTAATTTTTTGAACTCCCTTGATGGCTTCTTTGCTTGGAGAGAAAAAGTGGTTCGTCATATGTATCCCAGCTGTGTTTTGTCCTTGGTGAGGACTCTGCTGAAGCTCACAGGGAGTGTGTAGGTATGAAACAACTGAACTACAGATTTAGTGAGAGCATTATTCTCTCATTGTATGCTTCGTAAATATGAATATTTCTGAATTGAAATAATTTAACTTTTGGTTGAACTAAATTGTTTTTCAGGCATTTGTGTGTTCAGCCAGTCTCACCTATTTCAGCAGTTCAGTAGCTTTTTAATCCCTGTGATGTATCGGTTAGCAGTAGTGGGACAATATGGCAGTCATTGTGAGTTGCATCCAAGAGCCTCTTTGATAAAGGAGATGATGTCTGAGTTTGGGGAGCCAAGATTTGCACCTGAAGCCAGAAGCAGATCACATTTCTCTGACTGTAGAAGTATAAGGAGCACCTTTCCACTGAGAGAGAAAAAAGAGACTGGCAACAGCCTGTGTGGTGTTCCTCAGTGGAGTTAGTGGCTGAGCAGGGTGACTGATGCCTTCTGTACTATCTGTCTTGTCAGGATAGCAGCAACCACAGTATTACAGATCCTTCCAAACTGTTCTGTGGAGTAGCCAGACTATATACCATTTGATGGTAGCTTTTAGTTAGTTAGTTAGTTAGTTAGTTGTAATTTGCATATAAGATTTGACCATACTTGGATTAAGGGCCAAATCCTGCTCCTTTAGAATACTGACAAATAGAAATTTTCATTAGGGCCAAGCAATGATGTGCGTATCTGTGTGGGTGTACAGGAAGGTGGTAACTGAGGTTTCCTTGGCACCGTGTTTTCCTTCCAGTCCAGTATTCCAGTACTCATGGGGTTGACTCTCTCCTTATCCTTTTCTTTTTTCATCTTAAGCAGAACATTTGTATGTATGTTTTTTCCATGCCAAAATGGATTTTTGTTTATACAGAGTACAAGATATGTCACATTAAATGCACTAGAAAGGCTTATAGATATGAGAGCTTTGCAAGCAGGTTGCTATTTCAGACCGCAATATCTAGTATTAAATATTTTGATCAAAACAAAAGGAAAGGAAAAACCCTCAGCCAGGCTTTATCGCAATTAATATTTTGCCTGCTCCTACGTGGCTAGAATAAGTTATTTATAAAAATGCCTCAGTAAATTAGGGGGCTACAAGCTCTTTACTGTAGTGATGTAGGTATGCTGGAGCTTTGATGCTGACGGTTAAGTGAAGATGGATCTGAGGTTCTTGAACATTTTTGCCTGGTTTGATTTATCATACTGCTAAAAATTACAAATAGATCTTATCTAAACCACTACCTCTGTAGGCATGCTTAAATTTGGAGGTGTTTTAAATGCTGACAAGGTTCCAACATGCTTTATGAGACACTGCACACAAACCTTGAGTATGCATAACAGATACCTCAAATGGGAGTAAGATTTTTGCAGTGTGACTACATTGTCTCTGAAGTTGTTTGTTGGCTCTTCTTTATGCCTTAGCCAGAAAACCACAACATCAGAAGAAGTTTAGGACATTAATAAACTTCTTGTATACTGATGTTAGAGATAATATTGCAGTTCATCATTGTTTACTATTATAAAAGTTTTGCTGGGCTTTTAGCTGTATCTGTTCTTCCATACCCCTGAGGACACTTACTGTTAAGATGGATTTAGGGTGCTTTCTTTCCAGTACAAAATTGTACAAGAAGTACAAACATTCAATATTCAAAAGATGGTCCTACAGACACAAGAAACTGAAAACCTTTCTCCTAACAGTAGTAATTCATTGGGTAGATAGATACAGTGTAAATACATTATGCATTTTATCTAATGTAATGTTCAATAATGAGATGGGAATTCGATAGGGTGTTTTCATTATGCCAGTTTAGAAACAAACTTAAACCTGTGTCCTAGTCATCTGTAAGACCTTACACTGCAAGCCCTATCTGCTCGTATGCATTCCTTATAAGGTCTCTAAAAGCTGTAGATATTGCAAATGTCCTTGGAAAGATTTGAGCACCTCTGAATATGGGGGTCATGAGCCACAGGAGACAATTTCTAGTCTCTAAATTATCTGTGCTCACAATGGCTTCAGTGCATTTTCACATAGCTTTTCGCTGTCGAGCTCTCATTTCCCCCTTGCTTTTGTAACAGCTCTGGTGTTACACCTGAACCTTTCTGAAGTTGAATGTCATGGGTTTTTTCACCTTTTTCTTGGTTCTTTGACTTGCTAGTTAACTTAATTAAAAGCAGGCTAATTAGGGGGAAAATGACAAATAGTTTGGTTATTGAACACAGTGAAATGTACAACATGGGAGAGAAATGGGAGGAAAGTCTTCATAGATCAGTTTGGTTTTGCTTGCTAGCCCAAGGATGATGAAGCCAGCTAGGGCTTATCTTTTTCTCCCAGAAAAACAGTAAATTATCTTCTTTTAGTCTTGCATAGTAATTTTCTGTCAATGAATTGTATTTGTTTTGTCCCAGGTACAGGCTACAGATCATTAACACTTGACTGTGCTCTGCATCCTCAGCTTAATGTAGCTGGAATTATTTGCTAGTAAATGTTTAAGAAGAATGGTTATTACTGCCACATCTAGACTATATACAACCTTGGCACATACAAATTTGTACAACCTCTGCCACTGACATATTACTTTATCGCTTTGAGACCAGTCCATACATACAAGTGGGGTAAGGACTCTAGATGCCAAGATGCAGAAGATACCTGTCTGCCATCTCTGAGAAGGAAAAATGTAAAAGGTGTCCTTGTCCTTTTGTATTGCATTCTTTATATACACAAAACAACACAACGCTGACTCCAGATGGCTTTCTCCACTTTCTGGTTGCTGCAGACTGCTTTCTTTGCAAGCTCGATATGGAAGATAGTTGTCTCAATGAGCATTTTAGGTTCTGCTCCAGGAACCAGTAACCTTTTAGTCAAACAATATTCTGAAGCATAATTTTTAGTTAGCCAAGTCAGTTTTTACTGGGTCAAGCACACTGCACTAGCCTGTAGTCAACAGATGATTCCAGGGCAAGTTTGAAGTTCAGCTAATACAAATTTGTTGTTCTCCCATCCACACTGGCATTTTGCTTTGTTTGATTTGTGATAGTGCCTGGACTAGATAGTAAAAAAAAATTATATTTTTTTAACATAACAGGATATGAATGACTGGACATGATAAATAATGGAATCTCTTGTAATTGTATCTACATGAATATTTCATATTCTTAGAGCTGTGAATTTATCCTGTGTCTGAGAATACTCTGAAGTACCTGACGGAGCTTAATTGTTTGCTTCTGCTCCACCCCTCACATGCTGACCATTTTTCAAAAGTTCAGCATGCCTACATGTGCATGGAAAACCGAGGAGCAGACTGTGAATCTTTGCCCTTTTGTTGCAAGGTCTGTAACAGTGGAAATGGGAAGAAGCAAGTAAAATTGGTCTTGTCTTTCTCTTTGGAAGTCTGCTTTCCTCTCGTACAGTATAGATACAGGGATTGGCTGCAACAGTCAATACAAGTTTCAGAGAGCTCTCAGAGGCTGGATACAGATGCTAGCTGGCAAGCAACGGGCAAGGAATTTCTCAGTGTACTCTGAGAGTGAGAGAAAAGGAGCTTATTAATACTAGGCATGTTTCAAAACCAAAATGGATAAAAGTATTTTTTTCAGCAGTTACTTTTTGAGTAACTGCAAATTAACACATATATCAAATGTATGGATTTAATCATGAAACGACAGTATTTCTCATCTTCTAGGAAGAGGCAAAGGAGAAACAGGAAAATTAAAACAAAGGTGTTTGAGAAGATAGATTTCAATAATTTTAGGAGTTCATAGGATATTCTGTGAAAATAAGATGTGAAGAAAAAAGAGGTGACAACTCTTTGATAAAATGGTATTAAGAGTACAGTGGAAAGACAAGCGTAGAAAGAAACCAACTTGGCCAGATCATAAGTTCTTCATTGACCTTTAACACAAGCAAGAAGAATACAGAAATTGAAGTGCAGATCAAGTAGCTGGGAGGTCTCAAAGTGCAACGTGGGTAGGCAGAGAAAAAAAAATCAGAAAGTTCAGGGAACAAAATGAGATGCAGTTAGTGAGGGACATAAAAAGTAACTGGAAATCACTCATTAGTTATAAGATAAAGAACAAGAAAAATTTGTCCACTACTGACTCTGAGGATAATATGTTAAAAGTTGTTTCTTTTCTATCAGCCTTCACTTAAAGCTCAACGGCAACCTTTCAGAATTTATATTAGTGACAAGTGAAGACAATCTCAGCCTTTAGGGGGGTGCACCGTGCCAAACAGTACTTAGACTTATCTGATATTTTAAGATTAATGACTACTTCTGTCTCTGTTGAACAACTGACCAAAGCTATTTGAGTTATCTTGAAGGTTCATGAATGACAGAGGACATACCAGAACACTGAATTAAAACTAAATGTAGTGCTTCTCTTGTTGGAGGACAAGAAGAGTTGGAGATTTATAGCATAATTTTAATACCCAGAACAAGTACTGGTTCTGACAAATTTTTTTAAAAACCAAGACAGTAATGAGATGAGTAAACCCCTCTTGCCATTTCCTTGCCTCCCTGCAAATGCAAGAAAAATGAGTGTAATTTAAAATGACAAGCCAGAGTCAGACCTTGCACGAGTCAATACTTAGTCATAGCAGCCCGTGCAATTCAGCTTTCTAGCACAGTTCTCCCTACATCAGGAAAAGTTCCTGTAGTTACAGATGTAGAAATTACCGGCATATTAGCCAGAACAAATACCTAGCTGTCAGTTTAAACAAGCTTTCTGGACTGTTTTGTGTAGAACCAAGGTATTAGGTTCTCACTGGAGAATTTCTTCCTTTGTTTGGTTTTGTGTCTATTTCTTATTAAGTATTGCCAGCTTAGTTTTAAATGCATAAAGAGTTTAGCCAGCCACATTCGGTAGCACATGTTCAGTTTTCCGTGGTGGTGGGAGTCCAAAGAACACTGAAGCAAAGGGAAATCTGCATTCACATATTATCTGATATTGAACAGAGAATGTGCCACCAAGCCTATAATCAAGGTTTATTAAAGGAATGAATAAATATTTCATGACCTTCCAGTCCTTGATATAGCTGTCTTATTCTATTTAATAACCAGAGGAGGCTATAGTGTTTGCCCAGCCATTTCCCAAGATACGTTTTTTAATTATGTGACTTTATTGCTTCTTTCTGTGTTAAGGTCCTACATTGTCTTGTCTATTCTCTGACTGAGAAACATTTGTCAGAAGATCAAGTGCTATGAATGGATGGACCGCCAGTGAAACTGTTGCAGGAACATTGATTTGCAACAGGTGAATGTTGGCTCTTATTCTTCACAAATTGAGGATGTCATTAACTACTTAGAAACCAAGTTTAAAAAAAATGTATCCAGCACAGACCAGAAAATCACAGGAATTCTATTTCATAGAAGATGTAAAAATAAAATAAAACAAATAAATGTTTAGCCTGAAATTAAGCCAAGCCACATAAATGTAGAGAAGCTGATTATTCAAGGATAGTGAGTATTCTGAATGATAAAAGTAGTGAACAATGCCATGATTTGTTCATCTACCTGAGATTTGAGAGACTTGTTTTTTCAGCCTGTGCTTCAAATCAAATACAATGGGGACTGGAACCCATTTTCCATCCGTTCTCACTGAATTACCTAGGTGTGGAGTTACTTTGTCCTGCTCCAGTTTCCATCCTGGAGCTGATACATTTTAATTAAAATCAATGTTTCTGGAAATGTCATTTTTGATGTTCATTTATGACAGAACAGTATTCTTCAGTGGGAACTAAGTATCTTTGTTAAATGAGAAGTAATTATCTATACAGTATAGCTGTTATTTTTTGTCTGAACTCTTAATTGTATCCATATCACAGGTGGTATGAGAATGGTTCCTTTAGCACATAACTTTTCAAAGCAAGCCCGCTTGGTATTGCTTCAAAATAAGAAAGGAAAATTATTTTTAACAAATGGGGATCCATGGAACATAGTATATAGGCAGTGTGCAAATGGTCATGAGGGAGATGCTCTCCTCCTGGGGATTTGTAACTGTACAGTTCATTTACGATTTTCTCATATAGTTCTTGCTGAATCCATCAAAGTCTCTAAATCCTATTATGGCTTCATAAAACCTAATTAACATGGAATTTCATCTGCACTGCACTGCATTGCAGCAATTGCTTATAGCACTTTTGAAAGTCTTCATACTAAGCATTCTGGCCTGATCATGATTGTTCAAATCACTTGTCTGAATGGAATGAAAATGTACTCATGTTTCATGGAAAAAGGAAAAAAAAGTACAAACTTGACACATACGATGAATAAACAGCCAGCAAAGAAAGTACAGAATAGAATTTTATTATTAGATGCTATCTAATTTCTAACAAGTCATACACAATTGCTATTGCTACGGAATTAACAGTTAGCAGCAGACCCTTTATATGACTACTCAGGTCTGTAGAAATTGTCTTTAAACTGAAGACTGAATAATAATATGGAAATGCAGTGGAGAAAGGTCTTGTTTGAATTAAAGATAGAACACTTTTGTGGAAATGCAGCCAAGAAAGATCACATTTACCCATTTTCTCCTGTATGGCTCTTAGCTTTCTTCATGTTAATTTTCACAGTCTTTTGTCTTTATCATTTTTGCATTTTTGTTACTTAAATTTTCTAAGCATGTTGGATATTTCAGCCAAAGCTGAGTGCTATGATTTGCACTCACATGGATGCCTGTACAAAGTCTGTGCTAGTAGAATTTTAAGGCAAATCTGTTCCATGCTGTTGTTAATCTGAACGAGTGTACTGTGCTGCGCTGCAACGATATTCCTCATTACAACACAGTCACAGAGTGCGGGTGGCAGTCTGTCAGGTTGGAGAGCTACCATCTTCTCCATGTGAGAAGACATTTGTCAAGGTTGATACAGGGACACAAGGGGGATACAGAAAAGGGAACCAATGTCACACACAAGCCTGGGACTATGTGACTGTATTCTTTCTATATTAATTTATGTGAAATTGGTACTTCATGATTCATTTGAAGTATGTGGGGGGAGAGAGAGGTTTTTTTCCAAGTAAGAATTTGAGGCTGTGGCCAGGAAAGCCTGAATTTACACATAAAGAAAAACATGGATAGAAGTTTAGTTCTAATTAAAATTATTTTTATTAGTTTATCCACACATTAATACGCTTTTAAAAATACATTATTTTTAGCATTTGCATCAGAAGGTCTCACAATTCTCTGTAGTAGCTGTAAGTTGTTGCTCAAACAATTTAGTAACTGAGACTCTGCAAGACTGCAAGGATGTGGTTTCTACCTCCTTCAACTGAAAGATGAGATTGGAATGGTATGAAGTTTTGAGTTTTCTAGCTGTTGTTTTTTATGTACATATTTCTATAACATATATTTATATATTTACATAATAATTTGTATTTATAATAGTTATATTTATATTATAACTATTTTTATATAATTAAACTATCAAGTTTTATAAATTAGAAGTATCTCCAAGTTTCAGCAGTTTGCCCAAACAGTCATGCAGTCTGATCATGAACAGATTATTGTTTGAGAACATAGGGTTAACATACTGGAGGGAATCAATGATTTGAAAATTACAAAAATTATTTGTATCTCTACCTCTGTAGAGGGACTTTGTCCCTCCTATAACATGCTGATAATGCGGTGCTTTTCACAAGAGCATGAGGTAGTTCTTTCTCCCAACAAAGAGATAGTAATCGGTTATCTTCACTACAGATTTGGAGAAACAAGTAATGATACGGTATGAATATCCACATAGGCAAATCAGCTTATGCCTTCAGAAGTGGTTTTAGGTAGAACTCGGTGATTGTTCTGTGAAAGAGTAGGTTAAACTCATGTAAACCTCGTCTGTGGTAGTACATTTTTGCTCCAAAGCAAGGGAGGATCATTTGAACAAATCACCAAAACCTCTTGTTAGACTCCAGTCTCTTACCCAAATATCAAGAATAATTAAAAGGTTTGATTACATCTTTGTGCACTGAACACTCTTCATCTGCCACTGAAATGTAAAGCAAAATTTGTATCCTTCCTGCTGTCACGTGAATGCAGATCTTCCCCTAGCCTAGTTTAATAAACCTAACTGTTTAAAGAAGTTTTCAAGGACAAAATAAATCTTTCTAGTTTGTGTCTCAATTCAGTAATATTCTTCCCTCTTTTTTGCACAGGAAACTAATAGTATCTTGAAAATTTATATATTGCATTTCATTGATAGGTGAGAAGATGCCATTTGGGTACCAGATAAGTGACAATGGGAAGGAGGCATATGATGTTCTATAATGGCTTTGGTTTGTGGATACTTTCAATGGGACTGCTGTTGTGCAGAAATGAGAAAACATTCCCATTTAGCTGTAATGAGAGGTAAGCGGAACTTGCTTTCTTGGTCTTTTACCGAAAGAAGGAAGCTGCTTAGCTTATCACTCCTGATCTAACGTACCAGCTTTGCTTGTATTCATTTCTCATTAGCTTTTCAATTCATTCGCTATTAAGATGAAAGTCAGGATTAGAAAAAATGCAGTCCTGTACTTTTCACAGGTTTCTGACTGTTTTAAATTTGCTGCATTGCCACATACTTTTAGTCTTTCTTTCCTGGAGAAGTTAGAAATTGGCTCCTATATAGGCAAATAATAAAGAAAAGCATCTCTGTTTGGTTTTTGGTTGGTTGGTTTGTTTTTTTTAATAAAGACATTACAAATTGGGGTTTTTAGCAGAAAAATCACCATCGTACTGAAGAGACCTCCCTTTCTTGGCTAATAAAAAATGCTTCTGAATCTTATGCTGCTGGTACATCTTTAGGGTTGAATGTGCAACCAATATGTTTGGTAGCAAGAACTTACATGCATGTACACACAGGACTTAATTTGAAATAAAATTACATGACGAAGGTGGAGAAGTTGGGAATCACATAGATAAGGCATTCATAGCTTGGCCTTTTTGATGTTGGAAATGAACTCTGGTTTTGTTTGAATGCTGAAGATGTAGTTTATTTGCCCAATAAAATGGTGATGATATTATGAGGGTAGTTAGAGACCCCTTACTGAGACCAGAGTGCTGTTTTGTTAGGCTCTGTAAAACCACGTGGAGGACAGGTCACAGTGAATGGTCTAGAGAGCTCACAGCAAAACTGTAAAGACAGTCTGTGTTACTCCAGAGGTCAGGAACTGAAGAGACATGAATAGTACGTGGAGTTCACATTCTGAATAAGTTAGCTTGTATGAGATGAAATGAAAAACAAACGATCAATGAGTGGACAAAAGACAGTTGTTTTAAAGATATTTAAAACTGATCAGAAAGTGAAAACAAATTTCTTAAGACCATGAAAAAGAGCTGAAGAAAAGGAAAAGAACCGTGTTAACTCAAACTCTACCTTTAGCATAAACTGCAAATACCCGAGCCTCCCTCTTTTCCCCACCACTTCTCTGCCCTTGTGATAGCGGTGACCATGTTAGCCTAAAGTCCTCCACTGAAAACCAGGTTTCGGCAAGAAACATGGAGGATTGTTTCAGCCTCTTAAGACAAGGCACAAGCTAGAAACAGAGAGTTCCTGATGAAACACCCACTGGGGCTGTTTCTGTTCTCATTGCTCTTTGTTTTATTTCTTCACCTCAGACAAATGACTGGAGAAATGAAAAAAAGACAAATTTGCTGCCATTGAAAGGGATAGCTGTATGTATTACTGTGCTGACTATCTTCACATGCTATTCGGTGTATATTGTTGTTTTGCTTCATTTCAACATTAATACTTTACTGTGCTGTAGATTGCAGACCACAATGGGACAGTTTGTGACTAATTTTGAAAGCCAAATGCTTTCTTGGAGAAGTGGATCTGCCTTACATGTATTTGCATCATGCTGCTCTGTAGGTGCGATTTCCTCAGAGGTTGAATCAAGTCAGCATACTGGCTGCCAACACTGTGGAATATTATTGAATCATACAAAAGTAGTGAAAGACGAACTGTCAGTGACTGTGAGGAGATAAAGAAGAAAACATTATTCAATAAAGTAAAGCTAGTTTACTATCATTGTTCATCTAATTTGGAACAGAAACCAATTTGGCTGAACCTCAGCAGTGTTTTTTATAAGGATGCCTAGCCAGCTTTTTAGGCAGGTGAATCACAGCATAGTTCTTTCCAGAATTCAAGAATTCTCTAGCTAAAGATCTACAAAATTGTTAGCGCTATGGAAAAAATAACTAGAGAACAAACTGTTAACTGCTTTTTTCCACTATAAAAATTCAAGACATGACTGAAAGTATCACACTGCCTGTTTGAAGTCCAGAAAACAGTGGCTCTTAACCACCACAACATGTAGTTATGCTGTGGAACTTCTTGCCACAGGATGTTGTGGATGCTACGAGTTTACTTGAGTTTAAAGAGCAAATGGACAAGTTTGCAGAACTCTGTGCAGGTCTATTAAATACAAAGACTCTGCTCTGACTCTGGAAGTCCCTGATTACCCAATTGTTTAAGGCTGGGAGATGCTTGCCCTGTTTTGTCTTGTGTCATGAATACAATACTATTAGATACAGAGTACTAGACTGGGTGGACCTTTATTCTGACACAGAGCAATGCAGCAATTCTAATGTAGGCTGCTCCTAGATATTTGCTTAAAAAAATACGTACTAGATGTATCCTATTCCCTTCTTTTTTTTTTCTGTTTCTCTATTTGACAAGTAGCCAGGTACCAACACTAGGTCTGTTTTGGGAAGATTGTCTACCAGTGCAGGGCAGTGTGGTGGTTTGGCCCTGGGTGCCAGGTGTCCACCAAAGCTTCTGTATCACCCCCCTCCTCAACTGGACAAGGGACAGAAAATATAAGAAAAGGCTTGTGGGTTGAGATAAGGACAGGGAGACCACTCATCAAGTGCCATCACAGGTGAAACAAACTTGATTTGGGGAAAATTAGTTTAATGTATTACCATTCAAACGATGATAAAACACCTTCCACGCACCCCTCCCTTCTTCCCAGACTTAATTTCACTCCCAATTTCTGAGTGGCACAGAGGAACGGGAATTGGGGATTATGGTCAGTTCGTCACACATTTTTGCCGCTTCTTCCTGCTCACACTCTTCCCCTGCTCCAGCATAGGGTCCCTCCCATGGGAGATGGTCCTCCAAGAACTCCAATGTGAGCCCTTCCCATGGGCTGCAGTTCTTCACACAGTGCCAGTGTGGGTCCTTCCACAGGGTGCAGTCCTTCAGGCACAAACTTCTCCTGTGTGGGTCCCCTCTGGGGTCACAAGCCCTGCCAGCAAATCTGCTCCAGCCTGGGATCTTCTTCCTTCCACATGTCCACAGGTCCTGCCAGCAAACCTGCTCTGGAGCAGGCTTCCCATGGGTCACAGCCCCCTTTGGGCATCCCCCTGCTCTGGCGTGGGGTCCTCCATTGGCTGCAGGTGGAGATCTGCTCCACCACAGACCTCCATGGGCTGCAGGGCACAGCCTGCCTCACCGTGGGCTTTACCATGGGCTGCCAGGGAATCTCTGCTTCAGTGCCTGGAGCATCTCCTGCCCTCCTTCTGCACTGACCTGGGGGTCTGTGGGGCTGTTGCTCTTAGATTTTCTCATTCCTTTCCTGCTGGCTCAGATTCCCCCCCCTGCTTCTTAATATGTTATCCCA
>JAVJGJ010000047.1:97577511-97589374 GCA_035590215.1 Microhierax caerulescens
TGGCTCCATTGGACATGGGGGAAGCTTCTGGCATCTCAGTGAAGCCACCCCTGTAGCCCCCCTGCTACCAAAACCTCGCCATGCAAACCCACTACAGACAGATAAGTCAGTGTCTTTCTTGCTCTACAATTCTAATTTTAAAATTATATTTTTCAAAAATATCAGTTGTTTCATGAACTCAGTTATTTGATATCCAAAAGTTGACACCAGATCTACTTCAGATTACTGTCTGAGGGTAGTAGGTAGGACATAAGAAACTCTTCTACTAACTGTGAGCCAAAGCTCAAGTCTTTATTTTGCTGACTTTAGTTCTATACCAGGGCATTCCTGGGTTTTGGTTTACAGGATTATCCCAGTTTACCAACTACGAGTGTAATTTACTAATCCTGCTATCGCTATTTCTGTAACACTGGAGTAGCTCTGTTCCTGAAATCATTGAGAGTATAATTAATTCCATTGTGTGGTACTTTATTTACTGTGTACCATACTGCACCAAAGAAAGATAAAAAAGCACTTTTGAAATGTAGCATACATAAAAAGGAGAATGTAAAACTGTTATTTATCATGTTTTCTTTGTATGCTACACTGTATATTTGATATGCTTAATTCTGTACCATAAGGATGCAAGTAGACCAGGTGCTGATTTCTGTATCTATAACCTGATCCAACACCTCTTAGAATGAGACAGTTAGTTTTCAGTGCTTTGTTGTAACATTGGCCTGAGTTTTACATTCTATCAGCCTTAAAGCAGAAAGACTGGATGCCACAAGTATGGTGTGTGCACAAGATTACCTGCTCCCTCATCGTCCCTTCACTAGCTTTGGCTCTCTGACCGCAGATGCAAGACCAGAACACAAGACCAAATATCTGTTCTCCTGGTTATGCTGTAAGCAGTATGATCATCCACCTTTTATCACTCTGAACTTAATGTCTTCTTCTTCTGAGTCATAAACTTTGTCTTTTTTTATTTCACTTTGGATTTTGTATTTTAGTATTCTACCATGTTTTATAGATATGACCTGCTTTCAAAGTATTGGTCTTAACAGCGTGTTTTGACCTAGCTGCTTCTGTTCCCCAGGAAATTCTGACTTCCATACTGATTCTGAATGATTTTTTTTTTCTTTGATATTCTGGAGTTTCCTAGGAAAAAATACTTTGTATTTTCCAGTCTTAGCACATCAGTGAAGTGTCATATCCTAAGGCTGGGACATCAGGGACAGCTGAAGTGCTGCTGTATCTGCTGAATGGTAGCAGCACTGCATTGGTGTGAGGACTGCTGGAAAAACTGAGTCCCCTGCTAGGAAGGTAATGAGTTGAAGTGGCTGCAGGAGCCAATATCATCATATTGCCTTCGGTCCTCACTGCACACCTGGCCAGCTGACTGCAAAATGGTTTGCAAGGACACCAGTGTTGTGTGCTGATGGAAAGCTGCCCTTGGATTTTCCCTTTTATGAATTTGCTGAGCCTTGGCCTTGAGGATCTTCACTAGTTGAAGAACTTGCCTGTAGTGCTACAAAATTTGTTTACCTCTCATTGAAACAGATTCTTTCTTTTGTACCTTATGTCTGAGTTCAGAACAAGGAGTTGGAAGGTTCCTCCTTTGGGACCATTGCTGATCCTCTACAAGTGAAGTTGTCCCAGGTGGTCTGCTCCATCACCATCCTGGCTTCCCTTTTTCTGTATCGGCTCTGAGAGGAGAAAAAAATTCTTCATGAATATTCTCAGTGAGTAATAAACAGGAAGAGGCAGTAACCTCTAATAGTTTATAAAAGTTCATATAATAAAAATGTTAAACAACAACAAGAGAGGTATCTGCCTTGACAGAGAACTACATAGTAGTACAGTCTGCCATTAGTTAACAGCTTCTAACACTACCTACCTTAAATCACCTTTTAAAGTAGCAAATAGTTGAGCGAATTTTAAAGTTGAATTTTCATCACTGGGTCTTGGCTCTATTCCCAGCAAAGAAGCACACAAAATAACTTGTTTATGGGCTCTGAAAAAAGTCAGGCTTGCATTCTGATGCTTAATTTCTACTTGGGGAAAAACAATAATTCCTCAAGCCATCAGTTTCATTCTGAGATTAAATAGAATAAAGAGCCTGAGGAATCCAAATAAACGTGCCCAGAATTGCACATCAATGCAGAGGCTGCTACCTGGGGAGGAGACAGAACTGCTGGCTTCCTCTGGCTACCTCTAACTCTCCCATCAGTCATTTGTGGCTCCCATCTGTCATGTATGTCAGAAAGCACTTGGCTCTGAGTCCTCTCTGGGCCTGATGGGATGCTTCTGTGGCCTTGCTGTTCCTTATTTTCTTCAGAGTGTGTGGATATGGGAGGTCTGGGCTGCAACCCACACAGTGGTGCTTCTAAGCATGAAACTGAGGATCTGTTTTATGTGCCCTGCAAGGTAGCACAAAGGCTGAAGATGATGGCTAGTACAATAGTCTTGGAGGGCTATATACCCTCCTAATACCTACAGTAGACTGGGTAGGGCACAAGGCCAGCCTGGTGCAGTCTTGTCCAGAGTGTCCACTGGGTGGACTAGGGAATGAAGAAACTTACATGCTATATATACCCATGCACCAGTATAAGCTGGTGGCCTCCCAGCTGGAAAGCAGCTTGGCAGAAAAGGATCTGGGGGTCCTGGTGAACACAAGCCAGCAATGTGCCCTTGCTACGAGGGAGGAGAATGATATCCTGGGTTGTATTAGACAAAGTATTGCCAGCTGGTCAAGAGAGAAGTGGCCCTTCCCCTCTATTCAGCACTGGTGAGACTACAGCTGGAGTGCTGGGTTCAGTTATGGGGTCTCCAGTACAAGAGACAGGTGGACATACTGGAGAAAGTGAAGGGTCATTAAGATGATTAGGGGACTAGAGCATCTCTGCTGTGAAGAAGCACTGAGAGAGCTGGGATGGTTCAGCGTGGAGAACAGATGGCTTGAGGTGATCTTAATATATATAAATACATGAAAGGAGGGCACACAGATGACAGAGGCGTCTCTTCTTGCTGGTTCCCAGTGGCAATGGGCACAAACTCAAACAGGCGGTTCCCCCTGAGCATCAGGAAATATTTTTTTTCACATGGGGGTGACTGAGCACTGGCACGGTTTGCCTGGTGAGGTTGTGGAGTCTCTGTCCTTGGAGATGATCAAAAGTCATCTGGACATGGACCTTGGCAATTGGCTCTAGGTGGCCCTGCTTGAGCAGGGAGGTTGGACCAAATGAGCTCCAGAGGTCCCTTCCAACCTCAGCCATTCTGTGATTCTGTGATTTATACTAGTAAATAAAAAGATCCACAGCTAATTCTCTGGCCCTTGGGCAAGTGATATGGCCTAAGTCATGTCCATACCAGCTGAATTCTCTTCCCTCTTCTGAACATGGTGGCTTTGTCTGTGCTGCGTACTGGGAGCAATCTGTGACATATGCTCTCTTGAGAGGTCAGAGTGGCTGCTAGGTGGCCTGGGCCAAAAATGTGCCTGGCAGTGTGCTAAGCAGCTGGACCATATAAATGACTGTGGTACTGTGATTGAGCCTATGGTCAACCTGTATTTGGTTTGCTGATAAAAATGTAGTCTTATCAAACCTATTGTCCATACGCCAAGCGTGTTAGAGGAGATCAGCATAGTTACCAAGAGATTTTTAGATACAGGTTTCTTCCCTCTGCATTTGTTCTTCATTCATAGATATTAAAAGCATCCTGCATCCTGCCTTGCCTCACAACTCTTCTGGCTCCCCCTCCGCAGCCCGAGCTTCCTGGGTCTTCCTGATCCTGTCCAGGGGTTTTGCCTGCGGTTTCATAAATCGTCACTCAGCTCAAGGGGTTTTACTGAAAGGTTGGTGCTGAGGCGCTTGCTTTCCTTTCCTTAACAGCTAGCTGAGGCTACGTAGCACTGCCCTGCGACTCACCAGTTGGTTTCTGCTGCGTGGGGAGTTGATTGCAAAGGTGTGCAGCCAGTCAATTACATTCCTAATGGGTGGCCAGTGTGGAGGCTAATGCTGACACAGCTTCCCAGCTGGCTGACTTGGCTGCAGGGATAGGGGAGGGGAGAAATTCAGGAAGAGAAAGGCAATGGAGAGAAGCCCTGGAAAAACACATAAATACAAAAATGCTAAATGAGAAGGAGCACAAGAAAGAACATAAAGAAGAAGGGAATATTCTAGGAGGAAAATAGTGCTAGAAAGAAGCCTGGGGCTAGCAGAGCAGGGAGAGGAAACAAGAACGTGGTGGAATAAACATATAAAACATAAAAGAAAGGGGAAAAGGAAAACATACTCCTTACATTCTTTCTTTACATTCTTTTTCCTAATACATGCTCTAAGCACTGTGTAACCAGCTACATCCCTAGATTTGTATTTTGCAGTAGTTCTACTACACGTTTTATGGCTTTCAACAGCATTTGAGCTGAAGCAGAAGCAGCTTGTAGCATTTTTCTTCCTTTCTGTCCCCCAGTGCCCTCTCAACATTTCTTATGTTCTGCTGACAGTAGGCAGAAGGGTTATTTGGCACCACTCGCCCACTAGATTGAGTGCAAATGCATTTTGGCAGTGATGCCTGGTAAACTGCATATGCTTTGCACATGGCCCTTCCCTATAAAGTTTTGGGTAATATTCCACTAGTTTTCTCTCTCATTTATGTTTCCTTTCCCTGTGTAGCCAGAATGTTGGAGAATAAGCATTGGTATAATGCTTACCTTTTGCTAGCTCACCCACACTGATGTATGTTTTTGCATCCTGTTTTGCCTTATCTGTATAATTTTTTTCCTGTGTTGATGCAAATAGGATAGAAGGTTCTGCATAAGGCAACGTGCTTTACCAGGCACCAACAAGGCACTCAGAAAATGGCAGTTATGTTGGTTGAGTGTTCAAATTCTACAGTATTTTCACCCAGGCTGTGTAACCTTTTCTTCACTTTTGAAGAGCGTCCATTTTTATGAAGAAAGGAGAAAACAGGGAGACAATAGATTTGCTTACAATTCCAAACCTCTCACTCGGCTTTTGTTGTCCAAAATCTCTTTTCTTAGTGCTGATCCTGGCTATTTGTGGAGCTTGCTTTTCAGTCTGTTTTTGTGGTATGCTCTTCTTTCTCTCTTGTTCACTGCATGCTTAGTCAAAGAACAATCAGCTCAGCGCCTTTGCCTTCATAGTTCAGATTTGGAGAATCTATAGTTAACTAGTGCCTTCAGAGAATGTCTTCCTTGTATCATTTCAAACACTGTTACAGTGGTGAAAAACTGACTATTACAAGCTGAAAAGTGGTGACCTTTGGTCATGAGGGATGTAGGCAAGGCACTGACTGATACTCTGTCCCTTAAACAAACAGTTGGTCTCTATATATCTCACTTTTAGCACAAAGATTTTAGGAATCTATGTTTTGATAAGATGCTTCACTCTTACCACCTTTATTGTTCATTTGAACTTTATTTGAGCAGTGTAGTAGCCTAAAAAATAATGAAAGCTTCCCACTTCCCAAGGCAGCTATTCTTTATGTAACTTTTAAGAGCACAGAATGAATATCTGGTAGCTCATCATGTTTTAGTTTTTGTTGAAGGAAGGGTCTATTTAATCCATCATCTAGCTCTATCATTTATTGCTAACGTGGCTGAACCAGAACTTTTGCATGGTTAAGCTACTTCTTCCCTATACTGTGAAGTTGTTGTTCTTCCTGAAGAATCTTCAGTTACCTAACTGTATTATTTTTTCATGTGCATGCTTGTTTGAATGGATTGCCAGCTGTCCTGGAAATGCACATACCTCCAGTGTGGTGATTAGCAATACACAGGTTTCTGCTGTGTTCCTATTCTACTTTTGTTTATTTGGTAAATGTAACATCAGCATGGAAGTGAAGGAGGTCTGTGTCACCAGCCTGAGCTGCAAAGCTGCTTGTGTATGCATGGCCTAAAAGTATGCAAGGGATGAAATTCATGTGTTGCATAGGTTTTTTTATTCAAGTAGTTCGAAGGGAATGAGCTAGCCATGCCACCTCTGATCTTACTTCTGTAGCTGTAAACACCGTGGCCTGTTCTACTAATGTAGCCAAGGGTGATGTGGGAGTGACTTGGCATGCAAGGGCACACTCCAGACCTGCTGCGAGAGGTGCTGAGATGCACTCATTTTTGGGGTTTAATTTGTCTTTGGATAAAATCATATTTATGGGTTTTATTACATAAAGATTTGAACAATGGACAAATGTATGTATTTGGCTAGGAAAAGATTTGCAAAAGCACATGAGCATTCTAACTTCACTCCCCCTAAGTCAGAGTTGGACCCCTAACTTCTGCACTTTTAACTATCCTCCTCAAAACATGACAAAGTGTCTGTACCTGCTGTGTTTAAATATGGGCGAATATGAATGAAAATTTATACAGAATATAGTCAGTCACTGCTGTCAGTAATTTCCCTTGAATCTTTCCATTGATCTCAGTAGAAATTATAACAAGCCTTTGTTAGGCACGTAGCAGATCGTGGTGCCTATCACTCCTGGTATCTGAACTGGTTTTATTCTATCAAATGTGTATGTTGCTACGAAAAACTATACATGAATTGTGTCTTTCCCAGAAAAAGCAGTTCTGATGAGGCTTGTACATAGTTCTGAGTTTGTATTACTTTCCAAGTCAACACTTTTACAGGAATAACACCTTCTCTGAAGATTTACAGTAAACAGATGTGCTAGACAAAGGCTGAAGGCAATTAGAAATGTGATGTGACCAGCCAAGAATGTACTGTAGATCAGTGGGTAAATTTGGCTCTATTGTCTGCTTGCAGTACCTGTATCACTTGGTTTTCAAATGAGAGTCCTGATCTGTACTGTTGGGGGGGTGGGGGTGTTTATGTGTTCTTTTTGGGGTTGGTTTTTTTGTTTTGTTTTATGTTGGGGTTTTTTTGTTTATTGTTTTGGTTGGTGGGTTGGTTTTTTAACAGAAGTAATTCATGGTGCTAGTGTATGGAAAATGACATGAAGTAAGTAGCAAGAATATTACCATTTCTTTTTTTTTGTATTTACTTTCACAGCATTAACAATATAAGAACATGACTGAATAATTCATGTATGTTTTACTGAGTCATTCACTCAATCAGCTGAGGGCTTTCCTAATGGTTTGCCTAGACAGTGATTCCAGTCTGTGCTTGGAATGTTTGATTTGCAATGCCCCACCACTGTGCTAATGTGTTTTTCTTTCATAGCTGTCTCAGTCATATAAAATTGTTGCCCTACCTATAGACTGATGTATACTTTCCCTTCTTTGGCTCTGTCAGTTCACATAAATATTTCATGCAGCTGCAAGCTGATCTGGATGTTTACATTAGTGAACGTCCTTTTCCCTTTGACTTTATGACTATGATATTCAGTCAACTCTACCATTTTTAAAGAAAAACACTAATCAGTTTGCATGTATTCTTCTGTTGTAAACAAGCCATATATATATATGTGATCTTGTGTGCCCTATTTTGGCTGTATCTTCTTACCTCCATTGTCATCTACCTTACTGTATTGGGTTTCTGTGACAAGGGATTGGTGGGGTGATGGCTACAGGGGTGACTTCTGTGAGAAGAGACCAGGGACCCATGTTGGACAGAGCCAGTCCAACTAGCCCTAAAATGGATCTGCTGCTGGCCAAAGCTGAGCCCATCAGCAACACTGGTAGCATGTCTGTGATAGCGTATTTAAGAAAGGGTAAAAAACATTGTGCAGAATCTGTGAGAGGGTAGTAAGAAAAATGGAAGAGAAACAGCCTTGCAGCACCACAGTCAGAGAAGGAGGAGAGGGAGGAGGTGCTCCAGGTGCTGAAAAAGAAATTTCCCTGCAGCTTGTGAAGACCATGGTGAAGCAGGCTGTCCCCCTACAGCCTATGGAACAGGTGTATGTGCCCTGAAGGAAGCTGCAGCCCATGGAGAGCCCATGCTGGAGCAGTCTCCTGGTAGGAACTGCAGCCCATGGAGAGGAGCCCACACAGGAGCAGGTTTTGTGGCAGAACTTGCGGCCCATGGGGGACCCACGCTGAAGCAGCCTGTTCCTGAAGGACTGTAGCCCATGGAGAGGACCCATGATGTAGCAGTTCTTGAAGAACTGCAGCCAATGAGAAGGACCCACATTGAAACAGCGAAGGATTGTATCCTGTGGGAGGGATCCCACAGGAGCAGGTGAACGGTGTGAGGAGGAAAGGGCAACAGAGATGAAGCACTATGAATTGACCACAACCTGCATCACCCATCTCCTGGTGCTGCTCAGGCAGGGGAGGAGGTAGAAGAGTCAGAAGTGAACTGGTGGCTGGGAAGACGGGGGTGGGAGGAAGGTGGTTTTAGTTTTGTTTTTTAGGGGGATTGCTTCTCACTATCCTATTTGGTTTTTAATTGGCAAAAAATTACATTGATCTTCCCCAAGCCAAGTGTGTTTTGCCTGTCACAGTAGGTAATTGATGAGTAATTTCCCTGTCGTTATGTCAGCCCAGGAGCTTTTTCATCTTATTTTCTCCCCCTGTCATGCTAAGGAGCGGGAGTGAGAGAGTGGCTTGGTGGGCACCTGGCAGCCAGCCAAGGTTAACCCACCATTTTTACCTAAAATGGTTCCTTGTGGTCTTTTAGGCATACCATGTTTATGGATTTACTTTACTGAATGTTTACCAAGAAATTAATTAGTTGTCACAGGAAGATGAATGCTTTCTCCCTTGCTTGTGCTCTGTATTTGAATGCACAGAGAAGATGAACACAAACTCATGGGCTCAGGCACCGGATTTGAGCTTGTGTAAAACCTGAAAATGCCCTCCTTTCAGCTGTTTTTTCATCCTATCTACCACTAAGCAACAAGCAGAAAAATCTGGCTATGGAAGGGCTTGTTTCTAGAGCATTTATTTGTATCTGCTTCAGCCAAAAGTCTACCTTTGCAACAGTAGAACTAATTATCCGGGCTGAAGTCTCTACTTTGATGTATCTCTTAAATCCCCCATCTCAGGCACTCAACGAATGCTGTCCTTTTCACTTTCTTTGACATTCTCTTACAGGGCAATGAGCAGTGGTATTGCAATACCTGGTGACACATTAACTGCTAATATTAGTATCAGTCTACATATAGCTGAGACAGCTATGCTATTTCTTAAATGAGACGAAAACCAACTCATAAAAGGGGTCTCTGTTCTAAATAAGCTATGTTCACTTGCAGCAAAGGTGGTATGCCAAAATATTGTCTAAAACAAAAATATCCTGGTAGTGGTTGGTGGGGGGAGAGGTATTCCATGCAAACAAATTGCTTATGTTGAGTATCTGAATCACAGGCTTTTCCTGCTGAAAAACAGTCTTTGCAGATGTATGTAACTAATGAAACCTGCAAGGTCTGCTTCTTCCCTTACAAGTCTTGGAACGGAATGGGAGAATATCCACTGTCTTTCTTCTATTCCCATCAGCTCAAACTAGATTGATGGTCTTTAAGTTAAACATCTCTCCAGCTGCCACACAGATTACAAAGCAAGGGATTCCATCCCAGTGGATAGGCTGAGCTGCAGGGGCAAAGAAGTTTGGGTGTATATGTCCCTCTTCTGGTGTGAATTCTCAAGTGCCTAGTAGAGGCAGAGCCAAACAATGATGTGGATAGGAAGAGCTAAATCAAGCTCAAATGAGTCTGCAGGGCAGGTCTGCATCTGGCTTATAGACCTGCTTCCATTCAGTGGAAGCCAGTCCCTCAATGATATATCCACGGTCTTTAAACACTACCAGGGCAGAATGAGGTGCCTTAGATGGGACCACTTCTTGATGTGCTGTAATTCACTCTAGCTGGCCATTGCCTATTGTCAAAAGCTGAAAACAGAGGCTCCTTTTTGGAATGGAACTGCCTTATCGATCCTTGTTTACTAACAAGGATCTCAGGCTTTGGCCGGAAAACTGCTGATGAATGGCATGTGAGCATATGGGGAGTGAAGCAGTTTGTTTCACAGTTCTGCCTAGTTTACTTCCACAAGTTTTCTTCTTACAAGCAAGAATAAGGCCTTAAATCTGAGGCTCGAAAATCATCAGAGAACTTTCACTTGTGGTGTCTGTGTGAGATAATGACTTCAACTGCTTGAAACTGAGCACAGTTTGACAGCAAGGGCAGAAATGAGGGGAAGGTAAAGTGAGCCTTCTTACATAAAAGCACTAATATGTTTCAGAAGTCATGGTGGAGACTTAAATTTCCAATTCAGTCCCAAATGACTTGGCTTTAATAGTGTGTCCAAACCCGTTTGACATTCCTTTCGTGTCTTTCAGAGCACTCAGATTCCTCAAGCATTTGTTGTGCTACCTAATTAATTTGAAAGACTGTGCTTAATCCCAAAAATAAGTTGATGAAGTTTTACGAAGTTTGATCTTTGACCGAAGCTGAAGGTGTTTCAAATAAAGCAAATTTAGAAAGTCACAAATACGTTACTTCGCTAAGAGAGTCAGTGCAAAATAAATAAGCTGTAGTGCCCTTTGCTGGGATTGTACAAGGCAAATTTTATATTACCTCAGGCTCTTGTTCATAATAGAAGCTGTTTTAATTTATTAATTCTGAGTATAGTGCAGACACTGGCCTCCTATCTTACTTTCTCAGGCAAACGTTCCAGAGGAGCAAGAGAGCTGTATTCCTTTTCCCATTTAGTACTACCCCATGTAGCACGGGAAAGCTGTTTTGTCTCATCCAGCACATATGCAGTGAATACATTAGTGGACAAGGGAAGAGCTATGGGTGTCATCTATGTGGACTGCTGTAAGCCTTTGACACTGGCCCCCACAATATCTTTCCTTCTAAATTAGAAAGAGATGGATTTGATGGGTGGACTGTTCAGTGGATAAGGAATTGGCTGGATGGTCACATCCAGAGGGTAATGGTCAACAGCTCCATGTCCAGATGGAGATCAGTGATGAGTGGTGTCCCTCAGGAGTTTGTATTGGGACCAGTACTGTTTAGTGTCTTCATAAGTGACATAGTGGGATCAAGTGCACATTCAGCAAGTTTGCAGATGACACCAAGCTGAGTGGTGCAGCTGACACACCTGAGGTAAGGGATGCCATCTAGAGGGACCTGGAAAAGCTCAAGAAGTGGGCCCATGTGAACTTTATGAGGTTCAAAGGCCAAGTGCAACATCCTGCATATGGGTCGGGGCAGCCCCTGGTATCAGTACAGGCTGGTGGATGAAGGGATTGAGAGCAACCCTGTGGAGAAGGACTTGGGGGTTCTGGTGGATGAAGAACTGAGCTGGACATGAGCTGGTAATGTACACTTGCAGCCCAGAAAGACAACTGTATCCTGGGATGAGTAAAGAACAGTGTGACTAGCAGGTTAAGGGAGGTGATTCTGCCTTTCTACTCTGGTGAGACTTTGCCTGGAGTACTGTGTCCATCTCTGGACTCCTCAGCACAGGAAAGACATGGACTTGTTGGAGTGGGTTGAGAGGAGGGCCACAAAGATGATCAGAGGGATGGAACATCTCTCCTGTGAAGACAGGCTGGGAGAGCTGGGGTTGTTCAGCCTGGAGAAGAGACGGCTCCAGGGAGACCTTTTAGGAGCCTTTCAGCACTTGAAGGGGGCTTGTAAGAAAAACGGGGACAAACTTTTTATTAGAGCCTGTAGAAATAGGACAAGGAGTAATGGTTTTAAACTAAAAGAGGGTAGATTCAGACTTGATATTAGGAAGAAATTTTTGACAGTGAAGTTGGTGAAACACTGGAACAGGCTGCGCAGAGAGGTGGTAGATACCCCATCCCTAGAAACATTCCAGGGCAGGTTGGACGGGGCTCTGAGCAGCCTGGTCTGGTTGAAGATGTCCCTGTTTGTTGCAGGGGATAGGAGTAAATGACTGTAGAGGAATGAAGGCAGTGGGTTGATTAGCATTGATAACATGCAGCTGTGGCCTTGC
>JAVJGJ010000047.1:97593414-97604280 GCA_035590215.1 Microhierax caerulescens
TGTGTGATTGGGAGGTTGTCAGTTCTGGTCACTTGCATAAATGCATATTGCTCCAATGTCAGATTCTCTCCACTGTTCTATGTTGAAGTTTTTAGTGGATGTGATTTCCAAAAGTCCCTGACAGTTGTGGAAATCAGTTGTAAATAATGTCCTCCTGGATCTATTGAGGCAGAAAAGATTGTCAATAGTGTACTTAATAGTAAAAGGAAGACTTTGGGAAGAAAAAAAGTATTTAACTTTGTTTTAAACTGTCATCATTTGTCTTCAAACTGTTTTCTAGATTAGTAATTAAAGTAATTATTAACCTGTATTTCAGACATGCCTAGGTGGCAGTTTCAGAACTATGAATGAAATAATCCAGATCTGTCTTATTTGTGTACACAGGGAAAAACTTTTATTTTTGAGCAATTAGAAACACATTTATTCACTATGAAGCTAGCAAAGAAACATGTGCGAGTAGGCTTTTTCAGAGCACTTAGGAACCAAAGTCCTGTGGTTTTGAAATATTCGGTAATACTGAAACTGTTTTATGAAATAAATGTTTTGGAATTAATGTAGTATTTGGGGGAAGGGGTCATGGGAAGAGGTGAGCTGCTAGTAATGGTTTTGGCTGGAGAGCTCACAAGGCTATTTCTAGGGCTCTGAATTCATAGCTAAACTTGCTCCAAGATTCAGTTATGGGATCTGTGGCTGGATAGAGCAAAATTAACTTTCTGTAGGGAGTGGCCAAAAATAGAGGAACACAAGCACTCTGGCGCAGTATTTATTCTGTAAATTAAATATCCTCATTGTTAGACATCTCTATGTTCTATTCTGTTCTCTATTTAAATATCTGTTGGAGAAAATTTCATGCTGCCGTATTTGTTTGCATTGGTTCCTAGTTCCAGATGTTCCCAATGAAATGGCATAAGTCTGGATAACAAAACAGTCCTGCTGGTGGTATTGTGACAATTCTTTCACATCTATGGTGATATGAGTATTAAAATACACTGCAGTGGATCATCCACATAGTACACTGAAGCGTTGGCTTCCTAAAACTGAAGCAAATAAGGATGAATGTTCATTTTGCCCTGACCTTGCTATTGTATTCTCTGTATGTTTCCCTTGTTGCTTTCTGGCTAAGGACTCTTATCTGTGGAACTAATTTGGGGGCAGGGAGCAGAGTAAGTCCTAGGAATTATTGTTGCAGGAAAATATTTTCACCTATCAATGGATCTTTAGCTGATAAAGTAGATATGCCTGTTTTATTAGCACCAGCTACTCAGCCCAGTGCATGAACTTGCCATGTAAACATTACTATGCAGATATCCTTATAACCATATAGAGGGCCTTACTGCTTTACGTTACAATTAACTGTACAGTAAAAATTACTCTTGTATTGTTTTGTTCTTGTAACTGTAGCTATGCTAGGCTTTTTAAAAGCATCTTCACTGACTTAGTTCATGTTCAAGTTTTTAGCCACTTTGAGGATAAAGAGTGCTACAGGTAATGCAGGTCATGAACAGATAAGACGTTTATTGGTGCTTACATTTTAAGACAAAAATTTGGAATATGAAATCAAAAGAAAATGTGATGGTGAAAAGGACTGAGGTGGGCCTCCTGTTGGGCAACAAGCCAGAAATGCACCCTTGCAGTTAGAATGCCAACAACATCCTGAGCTGCGTTAGAAATGGAGTTGCGAGGCTGGGGGAGATGATACTTCTCAGTGCTGGTGAGGCCACATATGGAGGGCTATGCCCCAGTCCTGGGTTCTGTTCCAAGAGAACAACGGCCATATTGGAGCAAATCCAGTGAAGGACCATGAAGATGAGTAAGGGCTTGGAGCACCTGTCATACAAGGAGAGGCTGAGAGCTGGGACCATTTAGCCTGGAAAAGAGAAGGCTGAAAGGTAACTTATCAAGGTGTATAAATATCTGATGGGAGAAGAAAAAGACAGAGCCAGATTCTCCCCATTAGTTCCCAGCCCAAGAGAACAAAACGAGGGGAAATGGCTGCAAACTGAAATACAGGAAATCACAGAAAATTCCATTTAAACATAAGAACAGTCTGTTTTGCTTTTAAACTGTGGTCAAACACTGCACTAGGTTGCTCAAAGGTTGTGGAGTCTCCATTCTTAGGGATCCTCAAAACCTGAGCAACTTGCTGTAGTCCACCCTGCTCTGAGTAGGGTGGTGGGACCTGGTGATCTTCCAGGCTCAATCATGCTCTGACTCTGCAGGTCTGTCCTCTACATTTGAAAATTGTAAGCCTTTTGGTAAGTACCTAGTTGAAATACAATGAACAGGAAGACAAACTCAAAGCTTATCAAAATTAATGGGAGCTTTCCTGCTGAATGAGTAGATTGATTTCCTGCATTAATAAAATCATACTTAAATTATAGATTGAAAAAAGATAACATTCAGCCCTGCTAGGGAATGGAAAATTATTCAGGTAACTGATACTACCCTGTTCTTATGAATCCGTTATTCACCTAAGTGACTTCTTGAACCTTAGTCCCAGTAAACTGCTTATGAGTAAATTTGATACAGTTAAGTCAGTGCCTGTGGAATATGGGTCTTAGTAGACACATTCCTGTCTTTGATTTGTTCATCAACCTGCCTTGAGCTTTAGAAAAGATGTAATTTCCGTCATGATTTTCTGACCAGTAGTACAGTTTAAGGGATACACTGAACAAATTGATGACATCAAACAGAAGTAATCCAAAGGAGGATAGATACTCACTTCTTTGTTGGGTGGTAACCCTGACTGCACAAAAAATACAACTTCTGACTTGAAATTCAAGTTTGGCTTTTAGTGATTTCAGGAAACCAAGAAGCATTTGTTTTTTTTTCTTTCCAAAAAATAAGTGCCTAAATTAATATAAGGGGGGATGTTGCTAGGTTCCTTAAATTTTCAGGCTAAGGACTAGAAGTGGGCTTATAAGAAAGATGGGGACAAACTTTAGTAGGGCCTGTAGCAATAGGACAAGGAGTAATGGTTAAACTAAAAGAGAGTTGATTCAGACTTGATATTAGGAAGAAATTTTTGTCAGTGAAGCTGGTGAAACACTGGAACAGGCTGCGCAGAGAGGTGGTAGATGCCCCATCCCTGGAAACATTCCAGGTCAGGTTGGATGGGGCTCTGAGCAGCCTGGTCTGGTTGAAGATGTCCCTGCTCGTTGCAGGGAGGGTGGGCTAGATGACAAGGTTCCTTCCAACCCAGACTATTCTATGAGTCTATACACAGCCAAGTCCACTCACATTATGCTTCATACTTCCTTTAGAATTCCTGATGGCTGTTAGCACTTTCATTTCATCCATCTCTTACTGCTCCAGTCTTGCATCTCAGTTGGGACAGGATACTTATGGGTGGGGTACCCATGGCAAGAAACAGTCATCTTTCCTGTTAAAGGCATTAGTTCAGCAAGCCTGAGTCTGCTCGTGATACTCAAATATAGCCCAATTATTGCAGCAGCAGCGGCTCTGAGAACTTTCTAGTAGCTTAGTACCTTGCTGTATGGCCAGGTGGTTCTGCTTCTGGTACCCCACCCTGGCAGCCTCCCCCTCAGGCCTCTTGTGTTTTCACCAATACATTATTAAGCATGAGGAGACCATTTCTTGTGGTACAGCCTCATGAACAGCCTCCTCATGTAGGTGGCGCTTGGCTCTGTCATAGAAACATTCTGCTGTTTCTGTGGAACATAAACCTGATGTTCCTCTTGATTGGTTTCATGTGTAACTATCTGCTCCCCTGCACTGTCCCCTGCCCCAAAACAACAACAACAAAGGCCACTACTTCCCAAAATGGTAAGATCACATGGAAGGATGAAATCTCCAAGTTGATTCTGATTTCTTTCTTGCCTTGTTCTATAAAGAGATTCATATTGCTAAATGCTGAATACTTTGAGGTATACTAGAGCTAGCGTCTAAAATGCTACGCTGTCTTCTGGCTCCATACAGCATTTAAAGCACTTTGTCAGCCTGGCTGTGACACAGTGAACTCCAAAGACTTTCTTTATGGTGCTTTAGCACGCTCTTGCCTTGATGGAACAGTTGATTCAGGGTGTGAAAGAATGAGCAGGAGAAATTTAACATGGTGCGAATATCTGTTGCCTTCTTTGGAAGGTTCCCTATGAGGAGGGCAGGATGCTACAGAATTTGACCACTTTGGGCCAAACTTTTCCATCTCCACTGGTAAATTTCCAGTGGCAGCAGTAGATCTGTTCAGTTGAATTTTATGTTCACTAAGGAATCAATGCTGGACTTGGATAAATAAGGAGGATGCACTTTTTTGTGTGGAAGAAGGGTGAGAATTTTCTGTCAAGGAACTGATCTGTACCGCATCTATGAACATCAAGGAATTGCTGAAAATACAGGTGCCATGGTGGATTAGACTATAGGTGAGTCCTTTCAGTGGGACGGCTTAGGTGAGAGTATCATTGACAAAAGGAAAAACTTATGCAAATTTTATATAAGTCCGTTATACTCTGGGCTCTAAAGTTTGTGTAATTGATTTGAGCAGTCTAATTGCTTGAGGTTTTGGTAGTTTCTTCTTTAACTGTTCACCTATCTACAGGTCCCGCTTTATTACTTTACAAGTAAAATGCACACAGCATGAATAAAATGAGTTCTGATTTACGTCTGTATGTCTGCTGTTTCTTATGAATCCTGATGAACTGTAGCAAGCCAGCTTTAGATGGATGTAAAAAAAGTGTAGTGAAAAAGAACTGAATAGCAAGATAGAGAAATTCTTTAGCAACATTAGTAGCAGTTAAAATTTACCTCCAGCAGGGATCTTTAGGTCTGTTTCTTTATATGAACACATAAACAGTAAGTTTCTTTGACAAATATTTCAGTAGAGTTATTTCTGATTAACTCCAGGGACTTCTTTTCTTGATATGATTTGCAAGCTTTCTATAATAATTATCAAAACTCCTGAAAAATCCAACAGAAATTAAAAAAAAAGTCAGTTTTCTCAGTTCTGACTTTTTTTCTATCCAGTAGCAAAAAGGGACTTTGGTTTTAAAAGACATATTTTTAGATTAAATAGAGCTGCAAGAAATGCTGAAGCTGGTTTTTTTTTTTCCAGAAGGTACAAAGCACATCGACTTTGACTATGGATGTAGCTATGCTGAGAATGCAAATGCTTGTAAAATATTGCTTAGTGATATTTTTAAAAAAATCAAGTGCCAGTAGATAGAGTATAAAATTGTCAGAGAGCTGCGCACCCCAGATGGTAAATATGGCATCTTAGAATAGACAACTAAGACTTACCCTTTGAATGTGAACAACTTTTAATGAGGTTCACTGTAAGTAACATTCCTATGGAATTATGGTCTCCTGGACAAGTTCTGTACCAAGTTTCTTACCAGTGTCTCATTCAGTGTGAATGTGCTAGGAAGCTCTTTTTCAGTACTGTCAATTACGTGAGTTGCTCCTATTTTAAAGTTGATTATGAGAATTCAAAACCTGTAATATTTTTATGCCTGTGCACAAAGTGGTTGCATGAGTCAATTGGCCATATTAAAAAATGTCATGGTTCCTGTAATTCTGCAAGTTAATGCTGAGTTTGAAACAACGAATTCTGCACATTTTTAGATCCCTCAGAACTGATTTTACCCTGCATAAAAGCAGAAAAAAACTGTATTCATGTGCACAAAGTAGTTTCTTCTAAACAAACGTTACCTATCATCTATCTGTCTCTCTCCCCTTGGCGTCCCCCTGCCCCAGGCTAAGCTGTGCACAGCAGCACAAACAGGTAGCCCTGCATTCAGGAGTGCCGGTTCTGCTCTCATCTGCCAGCTACATGCGTCTCTTCTTTGTGCCGTAAACTGGTTATGGCAACCCACAGTGTATGAAGTGCTTCTGGATCTAGAATAATGAATCTATTGATATCATCACAATTACTACTACATCAGGTTGGAAGTAAAGATTACTAGAAGCTAAAAACATGTGAGAGAGAAATGCTTGGCATATCTTTATGCTTTTCCCTAAGCATCCTGTTGTAGTTACTGACAATGACAAGTTGTTGGAATAGATACTCCAGTATATGACTCCAGTACAGCTGTTCTTCAGAAAGATTAGGTTCAGGAAACAATCTGGAAAAGCTGCATGCCACGTTCCTCAACCAGGATGTTAGGTGAACAGACTTAGATCATGATGTGTGTTTGGTTCCTGGCCCTTTTGCTGTTGTAAGTAGTGATTTTGATTTCCATAGCAAGTGTCATGGGGAGGATGAAGAGGGATCAGTTATTCACTACCTCCTCCAGTAAAAGAACTAGAGAAGCATCACTTGAAACTAGCAGTTGCCAGGTTCAAAGTGAAAAGAGGTGATTCTTTATCCAATGTGAAGCTAAGCTGTGAAACTGGGGGACTGGAGAAGTCCATTAAGCAAGAAAACAGGGATAGCAGCTGAATATTTGAAAAACATTTCTGGCTCAGGAAGCATTCAAGCTACAGACTGTGAGACCTGGAGAAATCATTCTGAAGAGAAGTACAGCAATGTATTGCCCTGTTCTTATATTCTTTATGCATCAAATTTTGTCCACTGTCAGGACACTAATAAGATACTGAATTAGTTTTTGGCTGGAGCAGTCCTTATGACTGTGAGTAAAATCTCTGGCAATATATACCAGAGTCTCTTCAAATCGTAAAAAAAATAATAAAAAAAAATCCATAACACCAAGTTCACTTACCCCCCCCGCCCCCAACCAAAAACCCAAATAAAAACAAACATAGGAAAATGAATTTGTGTTTATATCGTACATTACTGCTACATATAAACCTTTAAAAATGTGCATTGCCAGTAACATATCCAGTATATAACACTTTCTTGTAAGATTCCCAAATACTCAGTTTACATGAACACCACCCAAAGATAAGAATGGCAGATATGGAGTCCTGCCAGTATTTCCAGAGGTGGGTGTCTGTTAAAGCTCTAATGATTTTCCATTAACACCTACCTAACTTTGATGTACCAACATGAATTAATGATTCCATGCTTCGCAGATGTGCATCTTTTCATAAAATCTCTGTTTAGCCTCTGTATCAGCGACAGCTTGTGGCGTGATGTCAGAGTTGCTGAATTTTTAGGACTCTGTAATTCCCAACATATGTGGCAGACATTGACAGAGGGGATGGTGAATACAACACTGAGCACGCAGTACAAAGGTCTAGAGCAAGGGGAATTTATGTCTTTCCAAACATCCATCTGGGTGAAGACACTTCAATAATTGGACTCTTGGACTATTTCACTAAAGAAACTTTTAAGGAGAGAAGTCTGATGCTTCTGACCTTGAGAGGTAATGCCTTCACACACAGTTACAAGTGTGGCAAAATCTCTGCAGGGTGTTCAAATTATTCAAATCTTACCCAATCTTTAGTCACAGTGTCTGTCCTAATGTTAAGTTATGAGTTTTGAAAGAGTGAATCTGTCATCTCCTGTAGGACCTCAATCTTTAAGCATTTTAATGTCACTCTAATATTAATCTAATTTTGCTGCTGTGTGAATGAGATGCAAAAATGTGCTACAAGAAAATAGAAGCGACTTTTTTAAAATAAGGCTTCATTACTATATTAGTGTTTTCTGTGGTTGACTTATTGTCCCAATTACTTTTGTACCACCTAAAGATTGATATCAGCATGGGGCTGACGTCTTACTGGCATTCTAACCTGCAAATACTCATCATCTCACAAAGATCAAGAAACTTCCAAAGCCATGCATTAAGGAATTACAGTGAAGGCTGAAAATCAACGGTTGTTTAAATCGAACTTGTGGAGGAGCTCTGTAAGAATAACCAGAGACAATAATTCCCAGATATTTAAAGTGACCGAGCAAGAACATGAATATATTTTTCGTTTGATTTCCAATAGAATTCTCTCATTTTTATATTTTGGGGTATTTCTATTTCCTCCTTGCCATCTCTCAATAGTATTTTTTTTTAACATCAGAGAAAGGGATAGAAATTATTATTAAAATAATTTAAAAAATATTTTTGTGCCTTTTTTCTCCCCACTTTTTTTACCTAGGAGGTTGGAAATTGAGGGATATTAAAGCAGAAAAGGAAAAAAAAAAACTTTGAATCTCCAAAGTATCTCAAGAACAAATTTTGGTTTTGACATTCTTGTATGTGACACTGTGCTATAGTTAAATGGCACGTTTGATAGCCTCAGTCATGTTTAGTCATGGATGTTTTGAACCATCTGTGAACAGTTAGATGTGGTAGATAGGCTCTATTTTGCTGTTCTGTGCTCCTTCAGGCAGCGTGCATGTGATGTGTGTGTGTTTTACTTGTGTGTGTGTGTGTGTATATGCACAGCCGTATGAAGCAATGCCTTCTTTGCACTACTTTTCTGTGTTTCTTTATAATACTTTTAACTGACTAGCTTGCCTTACAGGTAGCATTCTAGCAATGGAAAAAGGGAACCTCAGACGAGCCCTAAATTACTTTTTTATTTAATGTAAGTTTGAGGTTTACAATTGCTTTTATAAGGAAAGTGATTATATTTGTGGCAAGAAAGGAAAAGATCAATGCTTTAAACACCTCACTGAAGATGGTCAGTGGGCAATTTCAGGCTTACTGAACCATCAGTGCCTCTGACTTGCCTGAGCAGCCTTAAAGGACATTCGAAGGAAAACCTGGCACCTGTGCAAGTTATAAACTGTGACTCAGTAGGCGAGCCCAAGCTAAGTGCTTGTCAGCCATTGTATTAGTGTAAAAAGAAACATCTTTGATATACTGCCTTGTTTAATCGACAATAGGGAGTGTTTATTTGTTTGTTTTCTGTACTTATAACTGCCAGGAAAACATTCTCTTAATCTAATGTGTGTTTTCAGTTGTTACTGTGCTCTAAATGGTAGGAAATCTCCTGTTTACCCATAAAAGACTCTAATAGGGTCCGTGACTGTATCTTCAACTCTGTTTCAAGGACTTCAGAAATGTGGCTTTTGGAAAGTTTGCACAGCACTGTCACTGAAATTTGGATACCCAGACTGAGTCCCTAGGTTTCGGTGCATCTTTCAGAGTTGTGAGGGACATGCAGCACCTCACAGCATGGAACTCTAGGAGTGTGGGGACACAGTGTATGACTATACGGAGCTCCTGAAGTGGGACATGCTGTGTTTGGTTTGTAAAAGCACAACCCTCAGAAGGCAAAATGCAGCAGTGTCACAGTTTGCTGCAGGCTTTTTCATGACTGCCTTTTTGAAGGGTGTTTTCCTGCCTTGAGCCCAAATATACTCTTCCATTAGTGAGAAGCTTACAGGTCCCTGTGATGGTCCTCATCTAGTCTTGCATGAGAGGGGAAGAAGGTTGGAACATTTTTCTCCCTTTCTGTCCTCTTGCTTATAGCAAGAGACAGGTGGCTTATTCCTCTACCAGATTAATATTTACCACAGCTATGAGGAGTTAGAGATGGGGCTATATATCCCTGTATAAGTAAATAAGATATTAATCTTATCCATTGATATTTTAATCTTTCTTGCTGTAAAGAAGAATGTGAAGAATTCAAGGTGAGGTGGGACCATTAGATTATTTATTCTAACCTCTTGAGTATATTAGTCCATAAATGATCATCATTTGAACTGTTGAAGAATTTAGCAATAGTGTATTCTCGAAACAGTATCTAGTTTTTGTCAAAATGACTTTTGAAATATAGAGTCCAACTTCATTATTTTATTCTAGGTGTTAATACCCTTCACAGATGTAAATTTGGGCCTTAGGCTTCATTTTGTACTCACTAGTTTCTGTCAGAGCCAACCACAGTATAGTAAACAAAATGCATACCATAGGTATTTCACTACAAGGCATTTCCCTCAATTTATGAATGAATTTCTGAGATTATTCTATGATCTTATTATCCTATGTCCTAAAAAAATATGAGTCTAATGCAATACTTCAGTGCTAATCACCTAATCGATATTGTACACAAAAATATACCAATTGCTTGGACCCCAGATGACCTTCAGTGGTCACATAAGCCCCTCTTTGCCCCAGCCATGATAAGAGCTCTGCTCAGCTGCTTGTCTGAGTCTCTTCACAATACAGTCCCCACCACTTTACAGAACTCTGTTAGTCTTTGTCACCTACAGACTTTTAGCAGATGTGCTTTTTAGATTTGAAGTAAAGACTCAGTCTGATCCTCACAAAATCCTGTCAGACAGTACCACCGTTGGGGGCTGGCTTCCCACTCATTTCTACTTTTTTTTGTTTCTCCATTAACCCGTTCACTCCTCATACAACATGGGCTTTGTATTACTGTTTATGTAAAAATTTGGCAGTTGTACAATACTACAAATGCTTCACAGTGGCCATTATTAGTTGTGTAGCAGCTTTTATAATCTAGACTTGTGATTTATGAGTGTGTTTAACTAATAGTGGTGAAGCTTGACCAAAATCCCAGATCAAAGTGTCAGTATTGTCTTCTTCCTGCAATGAGGAAGTTAACGGGACTAAACTTATCATGGCTATCATAAAAAATTCAGAATTGCCGACTGTTTTAGCTTGTGCATGAACATTAGTTTCCTGGTGGGAACTGCGTCTGCACATGAACTGTCAGAATTAATCTCGTGTTTAGGAGTGGCATTGTATGGCAACAGATGACAGTGCTCTAAGGACAGGGCTTTTACTTTGTTACGGGTTTCTACATGCCTAAAAGTGATAAGGAACAGTCTGAGCAGGAAACAATACAAGTTTCTCTCTGAATGGCCTATAAGATTTTTAGGAAAGAAAATGAGTAAATTCTCACTGAAAACCAAAATGCTGCACTGACAAACACTCTCCTCTAAGTAGGGAGTGAGAGAGAGAGTGTATGAAGGCAATATGAGGCATGGAATGGTAGGACTTTGATACCAGTATAATAAAGATGTGGCGAAGGAAGAACCTCTAT
>JAVJGJ010000047.1:97604380-97627787 GCA_035590215.1 Microhierax caerulescens
TGAAGGCAATATGAGGCATGGAATGGTAGGACTTTGATACCAGTATAATAAAGATGTGGCGAAGGAAGAACCTCTATAGATTAGAACTGGTTCTCTGTTTTAATATTATATTCATGTTTCATTTCAAAATGCTTTAACAATGACAAATACACAAATAATAGATGTTACAAACCTGAGCAGTATACATTGTATTAGTTGTAGGTATAGCATAACAAACCTATAACAAAGCTATAGAATTTCTTGACTTAAGGATTAATCAATTTTTAGATTTTTTAAAATTGTGCATTAAACGTTTATTAATACTTATAAAGTATTTATAATTAGGACATTATATGTGAGGAGTTTCCTCTCTGCTGTATTGAAGCACCACATGGCCGTGGTAGAAGGCATATTGATTTAATGAATTTTTTCAATACATTCAGTGAACCTGATACAATGGACTTTTGAAATGGCAGCATACTAAAATATGATGTTGATACGAATTACTGATTTAAATCTGGGCCTGTGCAAGCCTAGAGTCAGATACAGATAAGCCTTTGGCAAGCACAGGTAGAACAAAACTGAGTTCTGACATGGCATCAGTGCTCGCAGTCAAGCCAAATTCTTTCCCACAGTGAATCTGAGAGGTTGGAAAATTGTTCTGTATACATCTTCCTGGTGCTATATATGACTTTTCAGACTCTTTGACCAAGAATGAAATTGTGTGATCCACAGGCAGACACTTAACTTCAAGACAGATGGAAAAGGAGATACATACGCAGCAGCAGTAGTACTTGGTGATGGCAAGGCTCCAGTGAACCCCATTACTGTAAATTTCTGTTGAATTAACATAATCACTACCATTAAAATACCAATAACACCTGTCATCAAGTCTGAAACACCTCATTAGAAATTTCAAGCATAAATGCTGCTTACTGACAAGAGTTCAAATGCAGAGACAAATCCTAAAAAGCAGAGGACCTGCCATATTTTGAAGTGCAGGGATCCTTGTTTGCATAGCTTTACCAACATAAAAAGAAAGTTAAACCCAAAAGGTTTAGACCATAGCTAATTTAATGGTAGGACAGATGCTTTGTACTTTAGCAATTGCTCTGTAACGCAGAGGAGACAGGCATTATCGTTAGACTATGGTAGTTTTCTAAAATAGAAAATAGCACCAGTAATGACCCTCAGCACCAACCCAACTAATGTGGTTCACTGGAATTGCATGCCTGTTTGCTCTATCATCTTTATTATCCTCTTTATCTGAAATATCTGTGGGTATTCTGGAGGATATTGCAGTCTGTCCTTCCCATTTGATAATGGAAAGAGGATGCTGCTATGTTCCAAGACCTGTGGTCCCTAATAAACAGAGTGGGAGAAGCAGCTGCAGCAGGCAGGCTTCTTGACCACACACACACACACAAAAAAAAAAAAATAAAAAAAAAAAAATATTTTTGGTCCCTGTAGAGACTAATGAAGTCCTGATGACCTGACCTTTTGTAGAGCAGACTGTCCTATGAAACAGCTGGTCAAAATGAAACTTGCCAGAAGAATGCAACTAAGGGATTTTTGTGCTGTGGATATCATAAAATGCTCCCTCCTGGTCCTAGAAATGTAAGAGCTGAGAGATTGAAAAACATCTTTCCTTGCACTGAAAGGAGCAGCAGGATGGAGGAGGCACCTTTGCCCTGCCAGGTTACCAGGGCCAACCTTCTTTTGTAGGTCTGACTGTGTGCAAACTAGGTTGACAGTGATATTACCTAAAGGGAAACACAGTACATGCTGCAGAGCCTTTTCTTAATCAAAAGGGACGATTTCCCAGGGTGAGATTTTGTAGAATCTCTTTATAAAGCTGCACATGGGTGAACACTATTGAATGTCTTTAACACTTCTGGGTTTTCTCTTTGAATTTGCACAAGAAGAGACTAAAATCTCTCCTATTGAAAGCTAAGAAAAAACCTCCAGGAAGCATTTGCTGCTGCTGTAATAAACATTCATTATTAACACTACTTTGTGAACTAAGAAGGAAGCTATTTTGCTGGTAGGACAAACCTGCTGTGTGTAGCTCTGAAGCACGTTAGTGACATGCTGCAGCAAGTATTGATAGACAATGCTGCTCCTTTAAATTTACCCTTGTTGGGAACAGAAATAATAACTTTCTATATTATTTGGTTGAAGATGCTGAGTGAGTTATTTGGCCTAGTATGAGCACTACAAACAATATTTTATTGCCTGTCCAGTTCAGACCACCTTATGGCCCCAAGGTTTCTTTAATGTCTTTGTAGCAGCCCAGTAAGAATACTTACATACTTAATGGAACTGCTAACGTATTTGTGGCAAGGGCATCATGAACAATCAAGCCTATTTATAAAGGATTTCGTCTATTTATGTGGATCCTTTTACTGCTATGTGAGTTCACATGAGCTTGCATGAGTCCCCACTGAGCCCTTCCTGTAGGTCTGTAAAGTGTGTTTGATGCTGGAAACTCAGGAGGTGACAGTATGCTCTCTGAATCTGTTGGCAGTTAACACCAGGTTCTTCTGTAATTTACCTGGAAAATGTCAACAAAATAGCCCTCTTACTAGAACTTACATTGCAGCAATATTGACTATGTAATGGATAAATCAAGTACTGGGTTGTATTTAATCACCAAATCAGACAAGCAATTTTGTGAGCAGAGGAATAAAGGAAACCTGTTTTTTTGTGGATGTGTTATCTGTGCAGGGGTGCAGGCTATGTATTTGAGGTTAGATACAAAAAGGGAACCCATACTAGCTGCTTTCTCATGGTGGGGATGTAATGATTTTTTTTTTTTTCCTTTGACTGTCCCTCCTCATGAGGTGATGAACATTGAAGTTTGCAGTACCCTGTCAATTTTGGCCAGAACCGGTCTACAAAATATGGGCAGGGAGGGAAAGGAGCACACACAGATATATATTCATGGAAATAAGCAATGTGAATATTAGTTACCTGTAAATTAATTTAGCTCTAAGAGAATCGCTGTCTCATTCAGCTAAAAAAATAGTGCCATGAGAGAATGCAGGTTACTGGCTGTGTTCCAGTCTTTCAGAAATAAAGCCTATTGGATACTCTGTTCAATTAAACCACTGAGTTCTTTAATGAAGCTGGAATTCTTATCTGAGAAGGAACCCCTCCTGTTCCTGTTGCTTGAGATGTCTAATGCACCTTTCTCTATCTCCTTCTGAGAAACAGAGAAGGATAGGTTTCTATGTGCTTTTTAATCTACACTGACAAGAGCCACTCTTGTTTTATATGGGATGTGCTTGTTCATGTGGGATTTTGCTTTCTTGGTCCCAGTTCTTAGGTATAAAACATCACAAGATCTAGTTAGAAATTAGGTGATTTTTCTTCTCTCCATGCCTAACATTTTTTTTTATGTAAATGTCCATCAAATTTCTTATTCAGCCAGTCCTGGATTGGGTCTGGCTTCATAGTCACTGTAAGACATTGCAGTAAGCTTGATCAATTACACATCTGAAAAATAAGACACATGGTCTCATTTTCATTTCTCTGGGTGACACATACTGACTCTATCACATATGTGGGCCTAGCAAAATATGGATTTTTGCTTGGGATGCCTGGAATCTACCTCACAACTTCTTATATCTAGAGGAATGCCTTTTGTGACCTTATCTCACTGTTCCACTGACCTGAAATGCAGTTTCCTCCTCAGTGTTTGTATCAACACTACCTATCTTTTTCTCAGACTAATGTTGCCAGCAGAGATTGGTGTGACAGAACAGTAAGAATGTTGATAGAGTTTGGCTTTTTTTGATAATATTTCTAGCAAATACTTACAAAAACAAATAAAATAATTCTAGCAAATTACTGTAGGAAGAGTAATCAATAAGTTCACTTTCCTTTCATGAACCAGCCCTTGACAGAGAACATGAAAACTTACCTTGAAAATCACATTACATTTCAAGGCTCATTATGTGAAAGAGTTTTTATTAAAGTCTTCTATTAAAAAGACCCTCAGTTTAATAATACACAATGATAATCATTTGACTGTAAAAATACTTACAGTACATTGTTTATATTGTTCAAAGTTAACAAGATAATATATGTCAGTTTAGTGGAAAATGAAGTTAACCTTAAGTTAGTTAAGACCCTCTTAAATAATGAGTGGGAAAAAAAAATATAGTCTCTTCTATGGGGTGTATAATGAATTATTAAGATAAAAAGATGAAGATGTATCATATGTGCATACATAAGGACATCAGGAAACTTGCCTGGAGGATCAGCTTGCATATATACAAAAGGTGCTGAGGCAGAGGCCTATGCAACAAATTGCCTTCTCCCATCCCAGGCTGGCTACGTGCCTTTAGGAAGCCTGTGAGGAGAGGAGGTGAGAATGAGCTACAGCCCAAATCTTGTGACTGCTGCAAGTGGTTTTTATAGATAAGCATTGTTATCCCATCAGAGATAACAAAAACATTTCCACTGATTGGGAAGCCAGGTCCTATTTGTTTTCACAGTTCTGTATAAAATACAGCTTTGATCTGGGTTTTGAAGTCAAATTTTTTCCTTGGCTTCACTGTCAGCAGGTTCTAAAAAGGTGCTGGTATGGGGAGTTTTGCTGAGTTTGCCTATGTTCTTTCTAGAAGATATAAGATGACATTGCCATTCCTTGCTATGTGTTTGATTTCTATTTTTTATATCTACCTCAAGATTGTAAGTCAGGAGCTGCATAACCTTGGTGCTCTGCAGCTGGTTTTAGTAGTTTCTAGCTGACAACTCAAGAAAAAAGGTCTGTGATATCCTGTTGCCACTCAGCAGAAATGTATTCATGCTATCACATCACTTGTGTTCTGAATAGATAAAAATCCCATTATTTGACTTCAGTGTGAGCTTGTTTCTATACTGGTAACACTGGGTTTGTTTTGCCATGATACAGGGCTACTGACTTCTGTAAAGTTACTACTGATCTTAGTCTTCCAGCAGTACGTTGTTCTGGCCTTCACCTTGAACAGCCTTCCAGCAGGGCTTTTAACTTCCATATGAGGTCTAACAGCCTTCTTGGATCTTGGTGAAAGTGATTCAGAATGCAATCTCAGGAAAAATATGCCCAGATTACCAGCAGCATAGCAACACACAGATATATAAGCTTTTCTGTACTGCCCTGCTTGTCTCTGCCAGCTGTGGGCAGTCCTGTTCAGCCTCATCCCTTTCAGAGAAGCATAGATGTATATTGCAGGCATAAGTAGGTGGATGGCAGTTAGATGAGCGGTTCTGCTTCCTGGATAGCCAATCATACCACCTAGCAACACTGAAATGAATGCATCTCACATGGCGCTCTCTAAGCTATATTTAAACTTAACTGTGTTAACAAGAATAATCTGAAATTTAATACATATGCAAAACTGCCAGAACTGTACTAAAACTTGTTTCTGTGGTGTACTCCTTCCTGGTTTCATTAATGACTTGTCTGAAAAGCATATCAACATGGCACAAACCATGCAAGAAGCTGGTCTTGCAGAGCTTGCTTCTATTGTGACTAAAATTTCATAAACTTCTGAGATAACTAATTTTAAAGCTACCTGCATATAAACTTAGAGCAGCTACTCACCAGTAGCCATTGCAGTATAGACGACTTGCTCAGATATGAGGGATGCTGTGACTGTTGAACACAGAAGTACTTGTCGATGGGTGACAGTAAGTAATAGTGAAATAAAATTTAAATCCTAAAATCTCAGCCTTTTTTTTGTCCAACATCTGTTGAGTTTGTTTATGGTTGCCTTTTGCACTCATTTGTAGTTCAATGAGTCCTGTCTTATGGAAAAAAACAAAAAAGTTGCAGCTATTTCTAGTTCTATTTATTTTCAGTTCTCTCTTCTGATCTGCAATTTTTAGTAGGGGAATTTTCTACAGGAATTGTAATGGAAAGTTCTTCTACTCATCAACAAACATTTCCTCTGACCCATATCCTTAAATGTATCTGTCTATTAAAACAGAAGGAAGAGTCTGGAAATTATATTTACTGGAAATGCCTTTGTGTCATTCTGGCTTATGAGGCTTTCACTCTTATTTCTCCATACCTCTGCATGGACAGTGTCACAAACCAGCCCTGTACAAAGCCTAAACACTGTGGGAGAGTTGCTGTGAGGTTTGGCCTTTAAAAAATGTTCTTGTGAACATATATTTCTGGTTTTGCACCTTCCCAAGTAACTAAAATATGCTGCAGATAATGAAAACGAGGAGTTCTTATGGCAAAAATGAAATGTTGCTGTTAAAACAAAAAAATCCTGTGGCACTGTTAAATATCAGGACCAACCTGGTAACTTTCTATGATGAGATGGGTAATTAGATTGGTGGGTGAGGGGAGAGCAATGGATGTTCTTTGTCACAATTTTAATAATGTTTTCAACATTGTCTCCCATAACATCCTCATACACAAGCTGATGAAATACGGACTAGGTAGGTGGACAGCAAGGTGGATTGGAAAAAGGGTGAACTGCCTGGCAGAGAAGGTTGCAATCAGAGGCGCAAAGTCTAGTGAGAGGCTGGTTACTAGTGGAGTACCCCAAGGGTCAATACTGGGTCTAGTAGTGTTTAACCTCTTCATTGATGACCTGGGCAGACTGCACCCTTATCAGGTTTGCTCATACAAAACTGGGAGAAGTGGCCAGTATAGCAAATGGTCACATTGCCATTCAGAGGGAGCTTGACAGGCTGGAGCAGTGGGCTGACATAGGCTTCATGAAGTTCAACAAAGGTATATGTAAAGTCCTGCATCTGGAGAGGAATCATCCCATGCATCACTACAGGCTGGGGGCCAACTGGCTGGAAATCGGCTTTACAGAGAAGGACCTACATGTCTCAGTGGACAACAAATTGAACATAAGCCAGCAATGTGCAGTTGTAGCAAAAAAAGCCAACAGTCTCTTGGGATGCATTAGGAATGGAGTTGCCAGCAGGTTGAGGGAGGTGATCCTTCCCCTCTACTCAGCACTGCTGAGGTCACATTTGGAGTACTGCATCCAGTTCTGCGCTCCCCAGTGTAAGAAAGACATGGAGTTATTGGAGTGAGTCCAGTGTAGGGCCACAAGGATAATCAAAGGACTGGCTTGTTTCATATGGTGAGAGACTGATAGAGCTGGAATTACTTAGCTCAGAGAAGACAAGACTTGGGGCAGGGAAATTTCATCACTGCTTACAAATGTCTGATGGAAAGTTGTCATGAAGACAGGGCATGATTCTTCTCAGTGGTGCCCAGCAACAGGACAAGATGCAACAAACCCAGGCTGATACACACGACATTCTTTCAGAATGTAAGAAAAAACTGCTGTGAGGGTGGTTGAACACTGGCCCAAGTTGCATGGAGAGGTTGTGGAGTCTCCATCCTTTGATGTATTCAAAACCCAGCTGGACACAGTTCCAGGGACACCTGCTCTAGGTGGTCTTGCTTTGAGCAGGGGGTTGGACTAGATGATTTCCATAGGTCCCTTTCAACCTGAACCATTCTGCAACTCTGTGTGCATCAAGTCCCTGAAGTAAGGTGATATTGGCCACTCACCTTGTAAGGCAACGGCTTCCTTCCAGACAGTTGCAGCTTACATGCATCAGTTTTATAAATGGAGGTGTTAGCACCGTTATTTCTAGAGGTTTTGAACATTTTCCATTATCAGATCCTGTCTTCAGCTTCTCACGGTTTGCTAAACTTTACCTCATACCTGCTGCCCTACTGCATAAAAAGAATAGTTAACGTTCTGTGGATACAAGTTCAGTATTGCTTCTTGATCTTATGGGGCTCTCCAGACTCTCCACTGAGGTCTTGTCTTGAGAATGAGACTGCCTCTTTCATCTCATCTAGCAGGACTGAATAATGATAGCGTTTCAAAAGGTAGAGGGAGAAATTTTAGGAAGACATTGGCCTTCTAAGGTGACATGGTCCTGTGGGTCTTTCCCTTTTTTCCCTTACCTCTGCTCTAGACTCTCATCTTTCTACTTTCCTCTTTTATTTTTCTACCAGACATGCAACATTCCTGACTGATGAATAACAAAAACAGCCTGCAATGCTTGTGAATAGCTCATAAGTGAGAAGATTTAATTATGACTGAAATGGTAAAATTGCATGCAAGGAAATCAATATATTCTGTTCATTTATATTTTTATTCCAGACATTATGAATCAGGATATCTACATGAGCAACCTTAATTTAGTACCTTATTACATACCTTAAGGTCAGTCTGGTAATGGTTCCAGTGCTCAGCGCATTGTCTGAAAAAACAGGCTACAGGAAAGAAACTTGACTGACAGTTGTTTGTAATTGTCTTAAATTTTTACAATGGTGTTCTGAAGTATCACACACAGACTTTTATCTGTGGCTTTATTCTGCAGCAAAAGAAAGATGATACATAAAATAGTTTTAATGAAATCAAACAAGCTTGCATTTCACTTAGTATCCGCCTAAACTGATAGGCAATGTAAAGCACCTTATATGTGAATGTACTACAGATTATTCAGAATGAAATGTGATTTACACTTATTAGGCTCCAATAAGCAGTTCTTTAGTACAAAGACAACATTGCTGGTGCTCTTAAAAGAGTAAGTATCTCTCTCATAACTAGCATTGTAACTGGCTTCTACAACTTAACTACAAAATGCAACAAAGGTGTCTTTTCCCTTTAATTAAAGTTTGAACAGAAGGATAGGCTGGCTGGCAGGGCCTGTTCTTGTCCCAGTTTAAAGTATCCTATTAGGTACTGTTGGAGAGTTCAGTAACTAAAAAGGACACTGAGATACTTTTCTAACTTTCTGAAGGAATGTTCTAAAAATAAGAATGTATTCTTTCTGCCTATTTCATTTCAAATGCATCAAAGAGCTGGGAGTTCATATCTGCATCTGTTGGCTTCAAAGGCAAAGTTTTGGTACCGGACACAGATGATGAACAGAATAAAGAACTGGTTTCTCCTTGAAAGACTCTGTAGTCCACCAGTCCACCTTCCCACCAGGATTAATTCTCCCCATACTTTTTAACACATTGCTTGATGTGGGAATATTTGTTCCAAGAGAGAATAGAACAGGATAACTTCATTATCTGACCACCATAAGACATCATGTAAATCTTTTCTGCCTTTGTCTGTGCTGGTCAATATGGCAGGAGTTCCTCTGGATAGAATTTGGTCGTGAAAGAGTCTTTGTTTTGAGTACCCGAGAGCTCAGCAAATCTGTAACGGTGTACGTGTTTGAGGAAACCACATTTGAGTATCTGACAGACTGTCTCGCTGCAGTGCGTTGAGTTGCAGTTGGCTTTGCTTTTTATTGATCAAGGCCAGCATCTTGCTCAAAATGTCAAGGGCCAATTTTGCCCTGGGATTTATCATTGCCATTCACACTCCCTTCTACAGAGACTCCCATTTGCACTGTCTTCTAATCAGTCCTCTATCCCCATGGTCCCTGAACAGCTAACATTGAAGTCTGTGCTAGAAGCAATGGAAAAGCACCCGTTGAAGGTATGATCCCAGTACAATCATGCCCTATTCTGAACAGAGAAACAACTTGCCGAGGTATAGACATACGTTCACGCAGCAGATGCTTCTGGTGGTAAAGATGTAATCCTCATCAAAATTCATTTTCAGTTGTCCCTTTATTGGAATTTATCACCATTTTTGTCCTGTCAGCAGAAGGGAATATCCAAGTCTTCCTTGTGTGATTCAGTGCAAACTTCACCAGCTTAATTTAGACTGTTAGGAGAGATGATTTGAGTTAAGCTTTGATACTTGTGTGGCTTAAGTTCCTGCATCCATTTGCTGATCAAGTGTCTGCCTGCATCTACACTGAGTGATGCTTAAGAAGAAGAGTTGCACCAATCACACCCCCTTCTAAGGTACTCTGGGTTTAAATAACAAAGTCAGCCCTCAAACCATCCTGAAAATGTATTTACCCTGCAAGAAACTTCAGCTTGAACTCTTTGTTCATCTATTAATCTTAAATATAGCGGTCCCTTCCAGAATGTTGAAAAATTGCTTTTTTAGATGTAGTTTGGATGAGAGCAAAATGTAATATAGGAAACAGACTGAGAGAAGAAAGGGAGTTTTTATTCCACATGGCCTCTTTAAAATGAAAAAGAATTTTTTAAGAAGCTGTTTGAGGAAGTTTGGAGACATTTGGCACTTCAAGTATTGTAAGTAGAGAAAGGATAATTATATGTAATTGAAAATATTTTTTCCTGTATCCAAACAAATTTCTGCACAGTATTATTATTATTATTATTATTATTATTATTATTATTATTATTATTATTATATTGAAATTGAAACCTCTCTAAATTAAGAGTTTATAGAACAGTGTTTGGCCAGCTGAATTTCTGTTACAATAGTTAAGCCAATAATTGTCAAAAATAGGAGCCTATAGTTGGATAAATTCTTTCCCTGTTGAACATTCAGTAACTTCCATGGAAGAAAATGGAAGCAAGCACATGTTCATACTTTTGAAAATCACATATGTATAGGTCTGAGCTGGGAGCAAGCATTGCATAAAGATGTCATGCTTTATAAAATATTGGCCTAAATGTTGAAGTCCTGTTCTTGCCCCTTATTTTGTGGATGTATCCACAAACTGCCTCTAGCTTTTTCCAGCAAATATCTCCTCAAAGATATAATCTGTATTGGTCTTACCTAATCACAAATAACCCATGTAAATACATGCATAAAGTCCAACTGAAGCATAATAAAACCTGTCTGTATTCAAAATGTGAGCACACATGACAGAAGGAAACCAACACAATAACATTATTGTTGGCTGTTGATTCTAACACTCTTCCCACACAACGATTTAGTGAGAAAAGCTACCTTGTAAGAATGTCACTATCAATCTTGCCATGCTGTGGAAAAGCAAGTAGCCAGTCCTAAAGGGTCTAAGGCAGAGTAATTTATCATCTCTAAAGCAAATAAATCTCATGATAAGAGGTGTAGGACTTCCTAGTAAATTAAAAAGAACAAACATGCATCTCAGTATAGAATATAGGGCAAACCCCAAGAGAGGGAAGAATCATTCTCACCAGTGCTGACAGGGCTTGGAAAGATAAACAAGGAAGATTTTGAAACTTTGATTGTAGCCATTCTTGTAGATGGGCTAACGGCTGCTAACTTCCCATCACCTGGGACCTTCCTGGATAGCCAAGACTGCTGATAGATGATTGGAAGTGGCTCAGTGAGCACTTTGCCAGCTCCCTCAGTACCTTTTGGTGGATCCCATCCCACACAGTTGTATGACTTGCAGTCTTTGGAAAATAGGGATAGCTAGAAAAAGAAGTTCAGTTCCATGGAAACAGAGAAATCCACACTTTTTTTCCCATCTGATTATAAAATGAAATTAAAACTTGCCAGAACATTTCTCTCTCCTGTGTTTTTCTGATACTCCGCATATGCAGTAGTCCCAGTGATTTGGGGAGATGTCTGTGTGTGGACGATCCGTGTTCTCCCAGGTTCTGTAAGGGCTCTGCGAACAAGACTACCTTGGCTGTTCTCCTTTCTTGGCAAAGTGGAGGGAAAGCTGAGGCTGCTTAGATGTTACTCAACCAAATTCCTCAACCCTGGTGTATGCCATATGTGTTACAGTGGTCAGAGGCCCTGTGTTGTGGGAGGAAGGCTGCTGTAGAACAGAAATTCTACCATGGACCAGAGATACCACCCCAACACCACTGTCAGTGGCACTAGCACACCTCCCTGAAGCATTTTATTTCAAAAGGTTAATTTGTCAGGGGCATTTTGGGGTTTTGACTTGATGGAGAATTATGCAGTAGCTTAGATTTTTCTCTCACTTACATGTCTTAGTGGTCCTGAATGACAAAAAATGGAAATTAGATATAGCACCCTGTCCTTGCCTGTGCCTTCCATATGCTGAAGAAGTTACAATTGCTTCTGATACCATGTTTACAAAGAAAAAAGTTTAGAGGATGAATTTTGCAGCTCCAGAATGCAAATTTCTAAGTGCAGATGCATCTCCAAAGTGTCTTTGCAAGGATGAGATCAATGCTGATTAGGACACTGATAAAACACCTCTGTTACATTTATTCTAGTGCTATAACATATTTCTGTCACTTTTTTGTCATAGCCACCTTCAAAAGCAAAGTGTAATGCAATTGTTTATGTTATTGGATGCAACTTTCTTTCACAAAGGAGCATCTTGAACAAAACAGACAAAACTACTGAAGGCAAAATGTAAGCCTATGGAATAACAATCACTGTGTCTTCAGTGAAACCAGCATTATACACAGGTTTTAACAGGTGACAGCTCTGCCAGCTCTTTAGGTATGGGTCAATCTGGTTTTCTCTGTGTAAGATACTATCTGCAACTTGTAATAGTGATAGCATCATGCTCTCTTCTGTATGAAATACCCATGTTTTCAGTAATAGAACCATACAAATTGCATCAAACTGCTTTTATTTCCTTTACCATGCCTGCTTCGTGCTCCCTTGACTATCAGTGTAAACTACCCGCTTTTAGTGATCTAGATATAGTGACATGAAAAGAGTTGTTTAAAGTTGGCAGTGGAAGCAGATGTAAAATTGAGTTGTCAGTGGTTAATCCATTTCTTATGATGATTAAACTGCTGGTGACACTGAAACCAGCACTGAAGGATGTGATATTGAGAAGTGGCATATCCTTCACTATCTCTGTTAATGATCTAAATCCTGATCTGATATCACACTTGATTTAGGAAACGCTTAGCAGAAATCTCACACTACATATCACTGAATCACAGGATGGCTGAGAATGAAAGGGGCTTCTAGAGGTCATCTGGTCCAGCCCCACTGCTTGAGTAGGGCCACTGAGAGCCAGTTGCTGAGGACCATGTCCAGACTGGCTTATAAATGCCTCTAAGGAGGAAGATTCTACCATCTTTCTGGGCAACCTGTGCTAGTGCTCAGTCACCCTCACAGTGAAAAAGCGTTTCCTGGTGTTCAGAGGGAATGTCCTGTGTTTTGTCCATTGCCTCTTGTACTGTCACCGTGCCCCACTGAGCACCCCACTGACAGAGCCTGGCTCTGTCTTCTTTGCACCCTCCCTTCATGTATTTGTACACACTGATAAGATCCCCTTGATCCTTCTCTTCTCCAGGCTGAACAGTCTCAGCTCTCTCAGCCTTTCTTCATAGGAGACATGCTCCATCTCCCCTTAGTCTTTAGTCTCCCTTAATAACAGTGGCCTTTGGCTGGACTCCCTCCAGTATGTCCATCTCTTTTGTACTGAGGAGCCCATAACTGGACCCAGCACTCCCAGGTGTGGCCTAACCAATGCAGAGTAGAGAGGAAGGATCACCTCTTTAGACCTGCTAATAATACTTTGTCTAATGCAGCCCAGAATGCTATTTGCCACCTTTGCAGCAAGGGCACATTGCTGGCTTGTGTTCAACCTGGTGTCCACCAGGACCCCACATCCTTTTCTGCAAAGCTGTATCTGAAAGAAGAAAAAGGTCATCTCTATGTGAATTGTGTTTTGCTATTTTTCTGTTTTGTTGCTTTGATGTGAGGCTGTCAGGTATAATTTCTGGGGCCTTGTTTTGATTAGTAAAGAAGAGTTTCTTTTTTACTTCTTATTTATTACATGAGCTACCCCAAAAGATCGGGCCTTTTTGTAGCTGTTGGCCTGCATGCTCACAGTCCTGCTGGAATAAATGTTTTTCTTTAATAACTGGCATAGCATGAGGTTAATAGCAGCACTTTATGTCATGATAACATACTAAAGACACAGCAATTAAAAAAAAAATCATAATTGGTTTCAGAAATGGTTCAGGTTGTCTTATAAATAAAAGCCTGCCTTAAAATTAAAAATGAAAACTCTGTGAGAGCAATTGTACATTTTGTTTTTTCTGTGTTGCAGTGTGTGGTTCTTTAGCATTTCTATTGAGGCAGGATAGTGAAATACCTATAAAGCACTATAAAACAAACAGTATAACTACGTCAATATGCCCTTCTTCAAAGTAGCTACCTTATATTTTGAAATGTTTCAACAGGAGCAAGGTCTTACCAGGGCAAGAACACTACGTGAGTAAATGTTGAGAAACCCTCATGTCATTTGCTAGCCCCAGGAAGTCTTTAAGAAGAACAAAACCAAAACGTTGAGCAGAAGCATACCAACCCCACTTTTTGGGATCATCAGCCCTCGCCTGATTTCTCTTAGTAATGGTTTTGCTATTGATGAAAAAATTGTTGTCTCTGTGTCTTATTAGTCTGGTGGCTCTGGGAAAAAAAGCTCATGGAGTTGTCTTAGTTCAACGATGGAGTCCAATCTCAGACAGGAAGGAAAGAAGATGTGGGGAAATTAAATTTTTATGTTTCAACTTCGGGAAATAAGTTGTAAGTAATGCTTATGAAGTGCTGAGGAAATGTCTGAATCTGGTTTATTTTTAGTGTGAGTGCTGCAGGACTATGCAATGGCTAGTAGAAATAGGGAAATTACTAGAAACTGGTTCTAGTTGAACAAATGAAAAAGGTGGCTGCATGGGCATCTGATGAGCTGATGACAGGGAAATGCATATAGGATGGGTCTGGGAGTCAAAGCATGCAGAGAATATGGAAAAAAACCCACTAGATTTATTGTCATAGATAAGGCACTAATTTGAGGCTACAGGGATTTCTGTGCATGTTCAGCTATAATATATACAGGAGTTCAGAAGAGCTTGACATGCAGAAAAATTATATATTCTTAGTGAGGGTTGAGAGGTCAATTACACACAGAAAAGTGCGTAATTCTGAGTGAAAATAAACTGGTGAAGTGCTCCTCATAACTTGACATAGTCCTGTGTGGTGTTGCATGTGAAAGGGTCTATTTCAATCCAATTTGCTGAGGTTATTTGTGTCAAAGGTAATTGCTTTATTTACGCTACTGAAGCGTTTATAGATCCAGCTGCTTGGATGTTTAATGCTAAGTGGGAAGTATGAAGACTGCTATTTACAGACTCAAGGTTTACAGTCTATTAAGGCCAACACAAGTTGCAGTGACCTTAGCTGTTCTCAGGTTTGGGCGTTTACCCATTAGAATCAAACAGTCAGCGTATTTGCTTCAATTCTGCCTCAGTGCAGGTGCTTGTACTAGATCATACTTAAGCGTTGCTCCAGTGCGACATTTCTGTAAAACCTTATCATGCCTAAAGGACTGAATTGGATAGAAGGGACAGGCTGAGTCACATCCTTCCATAGAATGTCCTTTCCTAAAATCTGCAGAAAGAGAAAGAAAAAGGAGAGCGGAAATAAAATAAGTGTCCTAGGGGACGTACTAAAAATGTTATAGTCACTTCTGGTGTAAGCACCAGAATCCAGTAAAAGAATCATGGCTTGTTGCCAATACTGATTCACTCTAGGATTAAATCAGAGCAAGTGTGCAGTTATTCTAATATAAGCATGCAGTCAGAATCCATCCCTTTATCATTTTTAAAAAAGTTCAGTATACAATAAAGTCTAGCTCAAACTAAACACTTCTACTTCCCTATCCTTTGCAAGACAACAGATGTGTCAGGCAGGGTTCTAAGTGTCTTATTTATTTTCTGTATCGTTAGTAGAGAGATTGACAAAGTAGATGTACTCGACTGGCTATGAAGTGTCAGCCAAGTTACTGCATTACCTGACCTCCATATTGCTGTTGTTCTGGGCCATATAAGTTGTGCAACTTCCCTGTTTTATCTACATTGATACTATTTTCTTTAAAGTCCAAGTGGCCTCAAAGTTGTGTCACTCTTTTGCACGGCAATGATATAGCTTGTAAATGAGTTGCGTTTCTTTAAGTGCTGAAGAGCTGTATTACTAAGTGCTAAAGTTATGATTGTTAAAATATTAGAAATTAATACTTATGCCTCAGAGGACAATCAGAGCATCACATCAGCCAGGGAGTTTCCGATTGTCAGAGCCAATCATTTAAGACTGTAAATGTGAGAAGAGTAGTTAGACCTCTGATGCCTCTTAGTTGTAATTTTCAGTTCAGTAAAGGATTTTAAATTGTTTCATATATAGCAAAAAACTTGTATCCTAAATAGTTAAAGTATTCTTTATGTTTGCTCTTGCAATGTATTTCCTTGTACTTTAAGACTGAATCAAAATGAAAAGAACTTGGCCTAAAAATGCTGCACTGTGATTCTGCGGGTTCCACTGTGTTATGACCCAGCAACAGCAAAATTAAAATCAGACTGTCTTGTGCTGCGGTAGCCATGGCATACACTTGTAAAGAAAACTTAACACTGAAAAGATTTGCATCAGTTACTTTATGTCAAATGTATTTATTTATCATGTCATTTAGCGTGTATATCAAGAATTTAGCATATATATACATATATCATGTATTTAGCATGTATATCAAGAAATCTCTTGATTTACATGCCTGTCTGCTGTTCAGTGCAAGATACTATGTCCTTTGAATGGTAAACAGAGAGAAGATCCATGGGGGCCTTAGAGATGACACTACTTGTTTCACAGATGGTGTCTGAGCAGAGGATAACCCACAAATCACCTGTGCATGTCCCCTTTGGAACAGTGGGCACCCACACTTTGCAATCCATGCAATTTTATGCCAGTATCCAAAACTGTGGTGAGATCTGCTATTCAGTATTAGGTTTTATTTTTAAACAGTATTTGTCTAAAGACCTTTGAACTCATGACAAAAAAAAATAATGCACAGCTCTGAAGTAAGTCGAGTAATCTTTAGCTTATTCCTGGAGTTTCTTTTTCAGCAAGTTTTCTGAAAAATTTCAGATTTTTTTCAAAATTTCTTTCTAAAAGAATTTCTTTTAAATTCTATGTGATTTCATTTATTGGTAAAAAAATTCAAACCTTGTAGGAAGTTTGTAGGATCAAACTCAGGCTCTGTGTGTGTGGAGAGAAAAGATAATATTGGGTAGAATGGGCTCAATTCTCATTAATTGCAAAGAAAGAAGCCTCACGGTAGAAATGAGGCCAATTTACATTTGCTTTAAGCCTTCAGAGTGGAGTGAAATGATAATGGTGAGCAGGATGAAGCTGACTGATAAAGTAAATGATTACTTTTTTTTTTTTTACTCATGGCCATGGCATCAGGAGGTTTGACCTTATAAAAGGACAATCTTAGCGTACAGAACTGAAATGCATGGCTGTCCAGATAAAGGTATGAGTGGACTAAGCTTTGGTAAATCAGTTTTGGAATGGGTTGAAATTAATTTCTTTTTAGAAACAGGAGAGAAGCCATATAACATACATATATAGACCTTGAAGGAACGTGAAATAGTGTTGTGCTGTCCCAGTGTGTAACTAGAAAGACATTACTGACTTCATATGAAATAGCGTAAGAGTCACAATAGGACAGCTTTAAAGAAGGTTAAAACTTTTTGGGAGGGGTTGTAGGTCAGTCTGCACTAACTTCATGCTCCTAGCATTCCGCATCACTTTATGAGAATCCTTGCTAAAGTCCTCATGGATTGAGGTACTGCCTATAGCAGTAGGCAACTGTATCAGTGTAGTTATTTGTCTATAGCAATAGAAATAGCACACATAACAAGAGAAAACATATTGTGTGTAGTAAAGAAAAATTCAGCTCAGCTTGTAGCCCCAGGAGTCAGAATTTGGAAACGTCATGCACAGAACCTTCATCTTGTGTACCATCTTGTGGTTATTGCACAGAGGCAAATGTTATTTGATGTATTACTGATGCTTATGCCAGCCAAATAATCATCAGGGTGGTATTGAAATTTACTCTGGGTAAGAGCTTTTGGCTGATTTTCATTAGATTCCATACTTGACTGTTTTGTAAACATAAACTAGAGCAGTCAAGTTCCTAATATTTCTCTTGAAAAAACTATAATACACTGCACATAAGTGAAAAATCTACTTCTAATTTTGTTTTTTATAAGGTTACTCTCCTGTATTCTTATGTATTCATACTACTGCTGGGAAACATTAGCACAGAAATTATGTGGTACGTCAGAGAGAATGTTGTGCTATAGCCATATCATATATTTGTGTATACTGCTTAGGCTTCCTGTAAAGTAATGTTGTTTCCTGTGAATGAGCAGTACAAATGTTAATCTGATGTAATGACAAAAGAGGCACCTGCAATGTTATGATATGACCTGTAATGCATGTGAAGGGTTCCTAGCACTGGCAGCGTCTATGGACTTCAAAGTCAGCTTAAACTATTTGAGAACAGGCATCAATCTAAAGTTTTAGTCATTTATATCTCTAAGCCAGGTTATTATCTTCTATGGTTTGCTCTACTGGTGCCATCAGAAAACCCAAGCCTATTGAAATCAGCAGGAGTTTGCAATTAACTTGGTCAGAGTCAGAGGATAGGCAGCACACTGAATCTTTTCAGTTCTTATTTTCACTGAATTTCAAACTGTGATCAAGACACATTTCAGTATGTCCTGTTGTATTTCATCTGCTTTCCATATCTTTTTTTAGCTATAAAATCTAAAATTCCTTTGAATACTGTGCATGATATGGGTATCAATGGAGCAAGCAAATGGTTCACCCTCCACGTAGCCTACTTGTTTCTGGACAGTCCCAGCCTGCAGGGCTTTTACTGGCTTAATATGATGTTTTTCTAGTAACAGCTCATACACATAATAAAGAAACATTGAGGGTTTCTTAAATCTGTATGAGGTGGAGGTACTGTGATTCATTCATCTAGGTCCCCTCTGACTGTAACATGGGTTTATTTGAGCACAGTACAAACTATAATTGGCTGGCTTGTTTTAATGTGACATAATTCATTGTTCATTTGCTTGAAATATGTCTTTGAAATGCACATACACACAGACACATGAAATTGCTCATTGGCCAAAATGATCTTTGTCTCAAGCAGTTTGGAGACTAAGACAGAGGCAAAGTTCTGTCACAGTTGTATCAGTAAAGACCTGCCTCAGTTCTCCTGGTAAAAGTGAGCTGTCAAAGCAAAAAACCAATGAAGAAAAACAGCTGACTGCTTTCATCTTCTGGTTCACTATCAATGGGCTTTGTGTCACAAAAGGATTAAAGGTTGTTTGCTAATGATGTACTGATAAGCTTAAGAAGGAAGCAGAGCAAATAGTTTTGACAGCTGATCAATAGTACTGACTGGAAGCTACTGAGCAAGCTGCATGGAGCAGGCAAATCATGGATAATTGGCACATCATCATACACAAATTTGTCTTTGCAATTTAGAAAACATGAGTGACTTAAGATGTCTTTGCTTTGACATGAAGTAAGACTACTTTTGACCTGTTTGTCTATTTTGACCTAATTTGTCTGTTCATTGTGCAGGAGAACTGACAATTTCTCATCTCAGTCTGAAAAAGGTTTTGGTAGAAACACATTCAAAAGCTAAAACTTGCCAATGGTATTTCTAGTACAAAAAGGCAAAGAAAGTACCACATTTCCTTTTCAACCCTTCTTCTAAAGACCAAAGCTGGCCAGAAGTTTTGATAATGTTTTAATTCCTTTAACTGGAATCTGAACAGTGAAGTAACCAAGAAAAAACGCATGAGACAGTCCCTACAGAATACTCCTTAGATGTTGCGTGCATCCAGCCAGGTCCCAGTTGTGTGAAAGCCACTTGTCAGATTTAAGGTGAATACCCCCACTTACTAAAAACTGAGATCACCTCTACTTGAATCGCTTACATGGTAATATCAAATATAAAGAAGACACATAAAGACTTGCTGTTTGCACAGCACAATGTGCGTTTGTTATGTCTTTGCTTGTTAATGGAAAGCTACAATTAAAGCTGTTTTCTCTTAAGTGTTTTACATAAAGCCCTCATGCTGCCTCTGCAAGGCTTGTGCAACATGTTTGCCAATAAACAGCATGAGCAAATGTAACTGTAATATGTTTTTTTTTTTCCAGCGGACAGTATTTAAATTATTGATTAGAGAGCAAGCGATAAGTTAAAAGGCAAAGGCACTTTACAGTAGATGAAATTTAAACATAAGACTAACCATATCTAGGAAATTACTTTCACGTCCCTTTAGATGGCAGGGATACCACTAGTGTGTTTGTGCACTTCAAAATCTTTCAATATTGAAAGAAGAGCTAGTTGATATTTGGTAATAGTGAGAAATCTGAATTTCCGTATGTTTATCTCATTTGTCAGAGAGTTTTGCTGTTTTCAGATTCAAGACACTGATAATTTCTGCAACATTTGGCCTGTGTTTATATTCATGTGTCTAATGTCTATGAAGAAATTGAATCTTCACCTTGCCTACTGCTGGCGATTGTGATGCAACAGAATTCGTTTAATGTATCATGACCTTGTAAGCATAATTGACTAGATTATACCCTTGCCTCAAACCAAATAAGAAATGTATCTGTGTTTTATCAGAAGTACCCACACAACCATTTGCTAGGAGTCTCTATGTTTACCTCTACTCCTGGAGTTACTCAGTAACAGAAGTTTGTCATCTCTAGCAAGGGATGAAGTATACATTTCCTTGATACAGGAGAGGATTACTGAAACTGAGGGATCTTGTATCCAGTTCTGCCTGAGAAGTGTGTGCCCCTATGGCCTCAAACCTTGTTGTTAATTGGCCATTCCTTGATCTGCTTCTCCCTTTTCTTCTAGTGTGGTCTGTCCCCTACACCTGTCTCCTAGTTCCATCCTCTTTGTTTACAGAGTTCAGACTCTTCACTGAACTTTCTATGTTCAATGCTAGATTGATTCTCATAGTCTGCTCACTTTTTCCTCTCAGAGGACTTCAGAGGTCAATTCCAACAACCCTGTTTTCAACTCACTTGTTCAGATCTTTGTGGTCTGCTTTTCCACTTCCGTTCCTCATCCCATTTTTTTACTTTCTTTGATCTCACAGCTTCTTGCAAGGACTTGTAGTGCTATTCTCTCTAACTGACCTCTCATTTGTTCTCAGTCTCCCCTCTTCTGAAGCCCGATGCAGGGCCTTTTGACCATATAGTCCAGGATCTATATTCCTTCTGCCTCTGTTTCTCATGCCTTCTCTCTCTCTGTTATTTCTGCTCTCTTTTTCTACAGGTCTGTTTTCAGGCATTCCTCCTCGCCTGGTCCTTCCCCATTTCCCTCCTTCCTTGTTCTCTTAGATCACTGAAAAGGGAGAGCTGTTTGCTCGAACAAAAAGACCTCAGGGTTGTGAAGATAGAAGGAAAGGAAGAGAGAGAAGGGTTCAAGAAGAGGGACCAACACTGGGCTAATTTTTTTGACTTCAGATACCATCTGTATATGTCCTAAGCATGATTACAGCGCTGTTATTATTTACTAAACAGCCTGAACAAAGACTCCTTTACTTCTGGAATTTGGAGGTTCTTATAGGTGCATCACTGATGAAACTCGAGATCAGCCAGGCAGAGATTGTGGCAGCATGTGTTGGTTGAGGTGGGAGATCTGTTCTGCAGCTCCTCAGGGAAAAAAGGAGGTGACTGCTGTGATTCTTCCCAAAGACATGATTTGTATTTCTATCCATGCTGTAGATCCTGTTTTCTTTAAGGAACTGTAGCTATAATGCTTGGGGGATGGAGAGCTGAACAGCAAGGACATAGCAATGAAAAATGGGACAGAAATGTCCATAGCTACTGGGAACATACTGGGAGTACATGCAGATTGTGACAAATGTTAAAGGGAAAATGAGAGACAGAGGCCTGGAAATTTACCCTTCTTTTCGGGTTTTCACAGTGGAAACCCAGTCTCAGTCAGAAGCTCATGGCTGCAGGCTGACCATTACTAACGCTTATGTCTTTCAAGAACAGTACTGCCCATTGGCAACTGCTTCTCATCAATTGGGACTGCTTCCTCTGTGCCATTTCCTCTGCTCCTTGCAGTTCCAACTTACTCCAGCCTTTCCTTTGTCCTTGAAATCTGTGGGAGTGTCAAATGGTTTGGGATGAAATCCAGGATGAAAAGAATAAAGGAAATAGTAGTGACAGCAGAATCTTTGACGTTACGGAACTGTTTGCCCATAAAAGAAGGGACTTTTGTTCACAAGAGCATGAGAAAACATTGTAAAAGAAAATACTATAGAGAATAGTACTGCACCACTGTTAGAATAGGTTAGATCAGGGACAGCAGTGACAGTGATTTCAGATATTAGTTTTCTTTCCCATACTAGAATTGTGGACGCCAGTATAGTACCATCAAGAGATGTTGCTTAGCAGAGGCACAAGATTCAGCTTGCCAGCTGGGAACTTCTATCTCCCCCAGGTATCTCTTACAGGTCCCTCTTACAGGGACTTCAAAAGCTGAAAAGGACTTGTTACTGCCATTTGAGCTAAAAGGCTGTTGTTTCATAGTGGGAATGTATTATTTCACATTCTCTATGGCCCTTGATAAGGGAAATTTATAAAAAAACTAGACTGTGCTTTGTAAAAGAAAGTATTGGTATCCAGTGTATAATACATAGTGTGTGTGGAAAAATATTCACTTGTATTATTTCAATGTTGCTGTCATTGTTTCATATTTTATTCAAAGACTGCCAAAACCTCTTCATAGGAGAGAATAGCACAATATTACATGATTTTAAAGTAGGGGTAAGAAGTGTCTTTGGAGAACCTAAGGAGAATCTACATCCTTTATTGGATGCAGGGGAAATAGAGTGACAAAGCGTGAGGAAAAGGCTGAGGTATTTAATACCTTCTTTACTTCAGTTTTTAATAGTAAGACTGGTTGTTCTCTGGGTACCCAGACCCTTGAGCTGGAAGACAGGGATGGGGAGCAGAATGAGGCCCCCATAATCCAAGAGAAAATGGTCAGCAGCCTGCTACACTACATAGACACACACAGATTTATGGGGCTGAATGGGATCCACCCAAGGGTACTGAGGGAGCTGATAAAGTACTTGGTGAGCTGCTTTCAGTCATCTGTCAGCAGTCCTGGCTAACTGAGGATGTCCCATTTGACTGGAAGTTAGAAAATAGGATGTCTGTCTACAAGAAGGGTTGGAAGGAGGATCTGGGAAACTACAGGTCTGTCAGCCTGACCTTGGTGCCAGGGAAGATTATGAAGCAGATGATCTTGAGTCCATCACATGGCACGTATAGGACACAAGGCAATCAGACCCAGTCAACATGGGTTTCTGAAGGGCAGGTCTGCTTGACAGACCTGATCTTCTATGACAAGGTGACCTGCTTAGTGGATGAGGGAAAGACTGTGGATGTTGTCTGTGTAGATGTCATTTCCTGTAGCATTCTCCTTGAGAAACTGGCTGCTTTTTGGCTTGTACAGGCTGGACAGTCGAGGCCAAAGCGTGGTGAATGGAGTTAAATGCAGTTGGTGACCAGTCACAAGTGGTGTTCCCCAGGGCTCAGTACTGGGGCCAGGCCTGTCGATGATCTCTATGAGGGGATTGAGTACACCCTCAGTAAGTTTACAGATAACACCAAGAGTTGATCTACCTGAAGGTAGGAATGCTCTAGAGAGGGATCTGGACAGGCTGGCTTGATGGGCCAAGGCCAGTTATATGAGGTTCAACAAGGCTCAGTGCCAGGTGCTGCACTTGGGG
>JAVJGJ010000047.1:97628902-97657173 GCA_035590215.1 Microhierax caerulescens
TATGTCTTCTCCTTGCAGTTACCCAGTGGGTGCCTGGCTTGAATCCTGGCTTCTACCTAAAATTTTTTTTCGAGTACATTTGTTTGATCTGTAGGCAAATGTTAGAGAGCAACATGAAGAATTTTATTCTCCACTGCACAGAACAGAAAGATTTAAGTTTTTGCTCCTCTTTGATAGTCTCCACTGGTCTGCAGATGAGTGATCAAATGAGAAAATTGGAAGATTTCTTCTTTGAAACCCCAGGGGCCCAAATTGATGTAGGATTTATGGAAGCATGGACATTTGCTCATTGCTACGGGTGTCCTCTGCATTCCTTATATTATCTGTGTGTCCTGTTGTATGAGACCATACTATAATACAGGAATGATCTTTGAAGAATTGCCACCTTTTATGAAAAACGAGGCCTTTCATGGTTACCAGATCATACATTTTGATTATGTGGGGAGTAATAGTCTTTGAAGCTGAGTCTACTGCAAAGACAGTATTTCTTGAATTATATTTAATTAGTGTTTCTGATTTAAATTAATTTTCTGATTTAAATGCTATGTTTTACATCAGCTTCCATGGCTGGTATACTCACTGGAGATTGAATTCTCTGTTAACTCAGTCACTCTTATGGCCAGAGGATAAGTTTGAAAGAAAAAGTGGCAAATGACAATGTTATGAAGTACTTGCTCTGTGAGAGCACCTAGAAAAGATGTTCTCAAATTCAAGGTCACAAAAACAGAATTGTAAATGATGTCATGACACCATGCATTAGGGGAAGATAGCCCTTCCCTCAATTTTGCAAGATTTTCAAACTAGTCAAAAAAGACAGTGGCAGACTAATGCAGAAACTGCTGGGAATGATCTCACATATTTATCTGGTTCTTTTGTTTCTCACTGGATGTTCAAAGTTGGCCACTGTTGGAGACAGCATGTTAGGCTCAAGCTTTTAACAAATCCGAAGTGGCTGTTCTTGCATTCTTTTCTTCTGGGTAATTATTTTGCTGCATGGTCAATCAGTTAGGTTACTTATAAAGTTCCCTTTGGCCTTTAAGTCTCTGAGTCCTACAGTGCTGACGCACATGTCATCCTTGTTGAAGACAGCAATTCTATCAACTGTCATATTACTGTTTGGACGTTTATGACTAAGAGCTCGTATATAGAAGGTGAAGAAGTGCTGAAGCTAGCAGAGTAAGATGTCAGAGAGACAGCAAGAAGTGACAATTTGAATGCGAGACAGATAAAAATGTCAATAATCCAAATATAAATGAGTTTTTTTACATTATGAAGCATTCATGAAGGAGGCTGAAGGCAGATGCCCACAACTTATGTAGAGTTAGAAAATATGGCAGCAAAGGTGGTAACCCACTATAGAATATCAGGCACAGAGGAGAGATGATGATCAAGTGGTATGAACACGTGAAGACTCAACTGCTTTCAGTAGAAATTATTCCATGAATTGCAAAAGATGGAAAAGACAAAATGGTATCTTCTGCAGATCTATTTAATGTCTCTTTTAAAATATAAAATAGTTAGTGTTTTGCAGCTGTGAAGAAACTTAGGTAGGAGGACTTTTTAAGGAGAGATACAGAAATGATCCAAGAGGTTGTACAGTGAGGCAGTTAGCTGTATGGTTGGCAAAATAGTAATGACAGAAATGAGGCATAGAATTTGGAGATAAAAAAATGGTGATTCTTTTAAACTTCTGGACTCAGACATGAATATCTGACAACTTACAAGCTTCACTCCCTCTACTTTCAAACCAGCAGGATTATCTAAGCTCCTGTCTTCCATCAATCACCCATCAGGGAAACATGAAACAGTGGCAGAGTCTAGGCCTGCGGTGGCCATCTGGTGCTGTGAATGAACCCTGTTGGTGGTATTATTAATGGAAGAGTGAAGGTATCTCATAAGTTTTCTGCAATCCTGGGTCTCAGGCTAGCTCCTTGTAAGGCTTGCTTCCCTCATCCGTATGCCAAACTGGCAGTTTGGACATCACCTGTAATGTGGGAAACTGACCTTTTCTTTCTCCCCTCTTTTTCCTGATCTATAAAACCACTGTGCCTAATAGTAGCTAAGTACATTCTTTGCTTGGCCTGCCTGGAGGCAAATCTTACCATGACAGTGGTAAACACATGTACTTCTTAACAGATGCATAACTCCATAACTTTTATTGCTTTGTGAGAGCCGCTTAGATTTTAAGTATGACAAGCACAAGCAAGAAGAGACCTGAGGCTTGGAGGATGCCTTAACTGTGTAATAGTACATTATACTTCAGTTTAGGGGAGCCCTTCAGGACTATTACAACCATAAAACCAATTTCCTTCGTGATCTCCCTTGCTGCTTTTTCTTTGATCAGATTGTCAGCTTCCCTATGAGATTATAGCAGTCACCTAGAGCAATAGTGCTTTCTTTTCTGTTTAAAATTACTTGCTTGTTCATTTATCTGCTTCTTTTCAGAGTGACCCTGATTGGTTTTATTTGTTTAAAATTTATGTTTTTTAATGGGAAAGAATAATTTTGACTTCTGTGTTGCTCAGGTCATTCATTTAGGAAAACCATTTGTTTCCCTCCTTTGTTGACTTGTTTTATTAACACGAATAGTTCACTTAATCTCATGACCTGCTGATCTGGAGGATACCATCAAACTGAAAGGTTACCCTCTTGGTAATGATCTGGCTGACCCTTTTAATATTGCATTATGGATAGTGTAAGTGATTATTCCATTTGATTAACAGTGCAGCGATCTGCTCTATTGCCACAGGAACCACCTTTATTTTTCCTAAGGGCATCAAGGCAAAGCAGGCAGAAGAAAGTGACAAGAAAAACAAAAGAAATATACAACATTTAGATGGAATTCTCCTGCCTGAATTAAGTTAATTTCTCAATAAGATTTTTTTGTAATCAGTGGCAATTAAAACCAATGACTCAGTGCTTGCCTTGATGTTTAGTAGAGTATGGTAATTCAGCTGCAACCCACTTGAATGGTAGCAGGAAGGGAAGAGAGAAGGAGATGAGAAAACACAGCAGTATCTTGCTGCTACTGGCACAGAAAAGCAGAGTTGTGATGTTGTGATTGCTTTGGAAATAGAAGTTAGAAGAATTCCTGAAAAACTTTCCTAAGTGAAATGTCATTAAATGATACCCATATGGCAAGTGAAAGAAAAAGCCCAGCAGGAAAATTATATAAAGGAGGAGTGAAAAGAACCTGATTTCTAAGGTAGCTTCTTAGCTTATAAAACAAGAATGCACTACAGATTACATTCTTTCCTCTTGCTTTGTGCAATACCTAATACCAACAGGTGTTTTACAGCTCAGTCAAGAGGAAAGAATCCTAAAATGAGCTTATTTTGTGGGATTGCAGGCTCTGGGCATTTTGAGTGCAGGTGACTCAGAGGTAACAAATTGGAAGAATACTTTATGGTAAATTACAGGGAAGTGATAAAATAAAATGGCTTTATTTTTAAAACTTTAAAAATATTGAACATACTTTATAGGAAAAAGTCAAATATTTATGTTTATGCATCCTGTTTATTTCTGAATTTCTCCTGTACACATTTCACACAAGTATCCATTACAACAAGATAATTGTATTAACATTACTGGGAACTCTGTGGAAGTTTATGGACATGAACTTAAAACCTGTCTTCTGCAGGTGCCTGGGGCTATGCAATTCGCTTCATGTATCACATCAGGACAGTGAAAAGTAGAGAAGCTCTGTGGCTGTTTAGAGAAGTTTGAGCTGATAAGTCTTACTACCACTTAGTTGAAATCCAGTGTGATTCAAATAAATTCAATATTCTTTAAGCTGGTGTTTCTTGGTGAGGCAGAAGTAAATACACATCTTCACCACCTTTAAATGTGACTCTGGCCTGTCTCTGTAACAATTAATAGAAATGGGAGCATGTCCATTGATTTTTTACTAAGAGCTAAATCAGGCCTTGCGGCAAGACTGCTGAACTTAGCAAAACCTGAGAGTAAAGAATAGTTTGCAAAATGGCCTCTCCTTCTCCCTGCTTCCAGAACAGGAGAAGAAACTTATTTGTAACCAGGCAAAATCGTAATAAAAATATCAGCAAACTGAACTGTGATTTTTGCAGACACTTCTAGAAAGACAAGATGGTAAGCTCTCTGTCACGATGCTGTCAATGTGGAATGCAAATCAAAATTCAGTGCCTCTTATGGCAGGGCAGTGTGACCTGACAAACCATTAGGCTGGTATTCAATTTGCAGTAAGATACAGATGAGGAAAAAAAAAAAAAGGAAGCACTATTTCAGGTAGGCATCTAGCCAGTATGTTTCAGTTAGCATCCTCAAGGCCTACAAAACTACTTCTAAGTTGGTGAAAAACAGCCAATTTACTGATGCTGTTAATCATAGTTGTGTTAAATATAACATGACCCAAAAAGAAAATTTTCAACTGCCAGTGTCACTAAGTGGTGTAACTTCCTCTGGATACACTTTTTAAAGTGTAATGAAAAGAAACTGGACTTCTGCCACAATTTCAGCTCCTTCTTATGGACCTATGTGTTCATGCACATCACTTCTTGATAGGACTGCTGGTGAGGGAAGGGCAGCCTGTGTTTCTAATTTTGCAGCAGGGGAACTGTGGTCAGCTGTGGAGTCTCCATGCTCTTTTTCTACTTACTTTCTAATAAGCTGCTACTCAGTGCATCACTGGAACAGTAGCATCATACGGGTATGAGATAGACACTGTAGGCAAAGAAAACCCAAGGGGAGACACAGGTAAGGATATATGTGTCTCTTTTCATAAGGCCATCTGCATGTTCTGCCTGGTTTGTTCATTCTTCAGATTGACCAAGGTAACTTCACAAATTGGTTTGGGATGGAGGGTAAGTTGCTAACAACAGCAAACGAAGCAGTAAAGGCAAACATAATTAAAGTGTCCTGAGGATTGTTGGATGTGAGTAGGAAAATGTTTTTGTCTCCTTCCTTTAGAAATATTAGAAAATACCTCTACAGATTTGTTCAGTCAGCTAAGCAACAGGTTACATACTCTAGTAAGATTAGTTCTGGTACTGCCAGGGTTCTCTGGTTTATCTACCAACAGTGATGTAGCTGCTAGGATGAAATGCAAGTTGAAATGGAAACAGTTGTTTTGTGTTTTGTTTTTTTACTTCAAGCTTTACTTTATGGCTATTTCAAATGTTTCTGTTCCTTCATAGAAGTGACTCAAAAGTTAATTGTTAGTGGTGAAGTGATTTAGAGAAGCACAAATATGTGATTTCAAATGGTCAAAATAGTCTTGGTTCTCCACCAGAGTAGTGGTACAGGCTGGGAGGGAGTCAGCACACTACAGTATGGTGTGAGACCAAACATAACAAAGAGCTCTGTAAGGTGTAGCACTGATTGAGACAATGTATTAAAACAGCTGTCCATTGCTTATCTTCAAGCCTTTTCCTTCATCCTTATCTCTTCTGTAATGAAATCTTTTTATTCTTTTGGCAGTGAAGAACAGAGAGGGCTCCAGGGGGAGGGAACAGCAAGCAGTTTTTATGCTGTTTGCCTTCTCATAGACATTCTGCTTGGAGAAGGTGGCTTCATGTTCTGCTGGAGACTGTCTTAGTATGAACATTGCTGAGCATAGTTAGTAAGAGTGTCTATGGTGAAGCTGCCAAAGGGCCTGGACTTCAGTTTTCAGATTTAGTAAGGAGCCAAGAATGAAGCACGTGAATGAAAAATTACTGCATCTCCAGTCACTCTCCCAGTGATTGTGCCCTTGGCTTAGGCAGCAGTACCCACTGTGCCAGTGCTCTGTATGGCCTGCTACACAGGGAATATTCTGAGTTGATAATGCTGCATTTGTGTCCAGAAGTTTCCAGCATTTGAACACCTTTGAATTCTCTGAAATGTTTTATAAGTAGCCATCTACAAAAATTAATTCAGCTTTTGCTGCCTTAGCTGAAAGAAATTGCAGATATTTTGGCCTTTTCATTCTCAGACTCATCACCATGACAGATCATAATTAGCAGAGGGATCAGAGTTGTATCATTGTCTGCAGTAGATGCCTGGATGGTTAGTGAGATTTCTGTTATATTTCTTAGAATTTTATGGTTTCTGCTGGTGTCAACAGGTGAAGGACCATATGTATCCCCTTATAGCAGCCATGCTTGGAGTAAGTGTCTTACAGGCAAGGCAGTGCTTAATAGTTCTGTTCACAAAGGTTTATATGCTAGTGAGCTCTGAAAGTGGGTTGTGTAGAAAACAGCATCAAAATTGTGTCTCTCCCTCTGAAAGACAAGTGAGAAAATTCTGTTAAATCTATTTATGCAGTCGCTGTGCTTTATCAAAACTAATTTTTAATTAATTTCATTGGGAATTGTACATCTATAGGCTAGAACCCATGGGGAAAGGCTCGTAGGAGGTACTTACTTGGAGTAATAAAATCATACATGTGATGATGATTCTGAGACTTTACCTATAAATTAATGACCAAAGAGGAAAAGACTCCTCTGTTTTTCATGATCAAGGAGGAGAGATGAATAGCCCAGTTGCCTGCACTACAGAATATGTTGACTCTTATACCCACTTCTCCTTGACACCTAATATTCCAGGTTCAGTTGTGAGGCATGCCTTTGTGTGCATACAGGCAAGTGAGGGGTGCAAGGTCACTTTTCTGACTCTCCCTCCACTGTTCAATTGCAGAGCAATAAGCCAGGGGATACTTTTTTCCATATGGGTGACTGTAGGAGTCTGTCTATCCCTCTGCTCACCAGAAGTGAACTGAAGGGACCTCTTAGGAAAGTATGCTTAAATATGTGAATAAACATTTGCAGAACTGAGACTTTCCTGACTTCTCCCCAGAGATGGTCTTTCCTTAAGCTGGAGTCACCCTTTAACAACTTTTTTTATCTGGCTGTTCAGCCGGCTGCTCCGTGGCTCCTCTAGCCGCTGCTTCAGGTCAAGTGATGATGTGAGTGAACAGCCTGCTAGCATCAAATTGAACACTGCTCTTTCTCCTGCCTCTGAACCCTGTTTCTATTGTGCTTCTGCCTGAGGAATTTGTCTTTGCCTTTTAGTGGTAGGAAGAAATAGATGTTTTTACAGTGGGCATGGGATTTGGAAACTCAGGCACAGACTTTGGAAAGCTGCCTGCTAGCAGCTCCTGGGGTTTTTAGACCTGGAACGGGACAGATCTTTCCTTTCCAGTGCCCTTAGGAAGTAAACTGTGGAGAAGATGCCTTGGAGGTTAGACATTAGTAGAGCTATCTGACAATGCAAGATGAGGTGCAGAGGTGCTAAATGATCAGTTTTGTGTGTTTCGCGATGATATGATGATACTTCTCCCTTGGCTTATGCAGTGATTAGGCATTTATTAGCAAGCTGTGGAAGAATTTTCTATTTCAATTTTCTAGCAGCCAGACCTCTCTTTCCCCACTTTTGGTGCCGTGTAGATGCTGTGGTGCCCAGCTGCCTACTCACAGCACTTCTGCAATGAGATCTGACTGGTGTCAGGCCTGAGGTATCCTCAGAAGAGGGTTGGTGGGATTGAGTCCCCTTGCCAAGGTGGGTATTGTCCTCTCCCACCCTTGACTACTTCAGAATCTTGATTTGAGGGCTCTGAAGGTTCACTTTGCCTCAGGGTTTCTGGGACTTCAGCCAGAGCTGCTGGCTTTGGAGCAATTAATTAGCTATAGAGTGGCGACATTTATTAGGCTTGTAATATCAGCGGTGTCTGTGTTTGTGAACTTGGACACCTACCTGTGCTTAAATAGCTTTGAAAACTAAACTTTCACCCTTTTTTTTTTTTTTTTGTAAATAGGATTGGAATTCCAACTTAATTTACTTTTTTTAAAAAAAAAAAAAAAAAATCAGTGATAGTTTTACAGATGGTTTACCAAAATCCATCTGTCCATCTGCTTATTAGGCCACCCATCATACTTGTTAAATGTAATTCCCAGATGACCTGCAAGCAGGGGACTTCTGCTCCAGACAACCATTTTTTTGTATAAAATTGCTGGGAAATTAATGAAGCATGTTCCTGTAAACGGTATTAAAAATAGCATGTAGGTGAGTGATCTAAAATTTTAATAGACCCCAAGATTTTTCTCTGTCAATAATTTGAGGAATGAGTAGAGGCTGGGCCTATGTAAAAGTCTTGATTAGACAATGTTAGCAGCCTTCTAGAACTATTGAAATAATATATATAAAATGAACTATTGAAACAATATATATAAAATAAACTATTGAAATAATATATATAAAATAATAATGTAAATACATTTATAATACAAAGTAATTATGTAAATACAATATAAATAAATAGTTATTAAATAAATAATTCAGAAGTAAGCCTTTATATTACTACTGCTACTACTACTGCTGCTTCTTACCTAAGTAAACATGAGGAAAAAGCTGTAAATTGTTCCAAATGGAGCCCCAACTGCTTCATTAACACTTTTGGGATACATGAAAGCACAGTGCGTCAGGAAAATGTTCTAGGAGGGAATCTAATCTTCATAGTAGAAAATGTAAGGAGTGAATGGAAAATAGGTAACAGCCATCAGCTTTCTACGTTTGGCAGGGTCCTCAGAGGAAAGTGACGTATTTACTATGTAGGCCATATCTTTGCTGGCTCCCTAGGCAATTAGAAGAATCTCAAAGTCCAAAATCTTAGCCTGCCTGATTAAGGCAGCATCATTAAATCAGTTTGTGTATTCTGATTTGCTGTAGCTTGGAGTCTGGCCCTGTGTGTTGTTTTGCATGCCATAACCAGGCTTTAGTTTCCTTTATGGAAGCAGGGAGATGGTGACTCAGGAGCAATGCTCAGCCAGGGTGCAGCTGTGCTGTTCCTGTTGTGGCCTCAGGGAGCCTTTCATATGAAATGACAGGCCATTTTCCCTTGGGAATTGCGTTGTTTTTAATTGATTTCTTACAAAAAAATCAGATTCCTTGATATGAATACTTCTCAATTTTAAATTGCAGTATCACCTAATATGTGTTTATTTTTAAATAATCTTTCTTTTGCACTCATTTCACAGATCTCCTGTACCCAACTTGCCATCCAAAGAATGTACATTTAATATTAAAAAGAGGTTTCACAGGAAAAAAGCCCCATGTATTGAAGCCTGACTCAAGTCTCTCTGTGGTAGTTAGTACAGAGGTGGTGAGGGGGCCTTCAGTACTGCTCCTTCTGCACTTCCTCATGCACAGTTCCAATTTCAGGATTTTTCTATATAGCAGACCTGAAAAAAAACCACCAGGGAGGTGGGAATGGGAGTAAGCTTACCTTGAACAAAAGTGTTATTAGATCAATTCAACCTGTATTCTTGTTCTCCATTTCTTATTTTATGTTTCATCATTTTTCATTCACAAATACTGAAGTGGAAAAATAATTCTAGCAGCACCTTTCTGATCTGTTGTTCCTCTGTAGAGCTAAAAATTAAATGTGACAGTATTTTCACTTTATAATTACCCAAAAGACAACTAAGCAGCAACATCTCTAGGCACATGGAGTGAGTCAGTGGCAGAGAAAGAAAAATAAATAAATCCCACATCATCTAATTCTGAGGTGGCTGGCCTAGATTGAATCATGTCATTTCACAGCCTGGTTTGTCATGGGTATGAGGCATCATGAGCTGATTGGAATGTAAATTAAAAGGTTTCATTATTTTCATTTTTCTTTTGTATCACCGCAGCACCCAAACCCACCATACTGAGTAAGCACCTATTATACAAGAGACTGGATAAGTCATTAATAGAAAGGCAGTTTTTACTTAGAACTTGCAAGTCAGCAGTTTCTTACCCTGCATCAGGTGATGCGCTCTTTCAGAAATAATACGGAGTAAAAAAAGTCTGTGGAATTTTTGTCACATTTTGCACGTAAGGTCAAAACTCAGCTTCACAGAACAGCTGTTCTCAAGTCTCTCTTCAGCTATGATGTACTTTATGGGGAAGCAAATTTGTAATATCTACTTTGATTTTCCCTCCACAACAGACAAAAAAACTGGCCTCCATGACCACAGCATTTTGTAGGCAGTTCTGTCACGTAATTTAAAACCCACATAATAATAATAGAAAAAATTAACAAGTTTATTGATTTACCATTAAATTCTGCATCATTGAAGCATACAAATACATCTTGAAACTACTAACACATGCATGAAAATGGTATTTCTGTAATCCAGACTATCTGATCTAGGAACTTATTCCACTGGCAGTGCTGGTGTAGCCATCCGATGGGTTTCTTCTAGTTGTTTGCCAGTTTGACCTGTTCATTTATATGAAACCTTAGTCCTCTGCAATCCTATATTTTTATTTTCATTTTGTAAGGTAGCTTTGGATTGGTTTGCCTGGGTGTAAAAGAAAAAAATGTCTTCTTTTAACATTCTTTGGGCTCAGCTTCATCATTTAGCAGAAAAACTGTATGAAAACACTGAATTGCTCTCCTCAATGAGCTGTTGCCTCATAGAGCAAGACAGCTCAGCTGCCCAGGGTGATGTTATGGCTGAAGGGATTGCTGTAGAGCTAACTGTTAGCAGCTCTTCTACTTTAATTCATAACCCTTGTTTCTGTAGTATTTTTAGCTCATCTAATTTGTGTATTTAGATGTGCTCGTGAAAATGGAGATTTAATGTGATAAACCTTAGAAACTCTACTGTCTCTACTGTCATCTGGCTGGTATAAATTGATCGCTAGGGAATATGTTACTGACCTTCAGTCTAATTGCAGCTGTCAGGCTTCCAATCCAACCATGCTTGGAGGAGGATTTTAACTCTGTGTTTTTTCTGTATCTGTGCTCAGTTTTGTCTTTTCTTGGAGCTCTCCAAAATGCTATGAAAGTGGAGATGGGGACCTGTTTGCAATGGTTTTGGATATCATGAGAGCCATTAGTGTTGAAGAAACCCAGTATCTTTTCTCTGTGATTTCTTGAATCTCTGGTGACTAGGCTTTTTGAGCAAGCAAAAACCTTATGTACTCTTAAAGAGGCATCTGAAGACTAAACAGTGCAGCTTTGGGAATTGAGCAGTGTGACCTGCTAGTTAGACTGGAAAGTTTTGTTCGTCAACTCTTATACATAGAGAGCAGGTGACCCCCTCCCACCCTTTCCTAGCTTTAAGGATTGCATGAAACATTAGGACCAATGACCTCTAAGTCTGAAACTTGTGCAAGGTCAAGAATGTCAGCAATATTTTCTGCACCTTGTCACCAGCTCCTCTTCAGTCTGTAGTACATCTGTTAGATATCTGGACACAGCTTAAGGAAATTCCTAGATCCCAAAGTAAATTAATCCAATGGATAATTACCATCACAGCTTGTAATTACTAATTCACTTATGCTCTGATTTGCTACCAGTAGATCTTGTTATATGTTTTTTATTCTGACTGTTCTACATTCAAAAATATCTTCTACAGGTAGATAGCTTACTGTGGTAGTATCATCTTTTTATGTTCCAATTGAGATTTTAAAACTTTATCTAGTTTTCTGTACTTTTTAATTGCCAGTCCCTTAATTTTCCACTCCCTGCACAGCTACTGTTGAACCTTTGGAAGTATTAATACTAATGATATTTCACACTTATTAATTAAAGTAGTCAAGTGCATAAAAACCACTTAAGACTATACTTAGCTGACTGCTTTTCAACTGTCTCTAAGCCAGAAACTTGCAAAAAGATTGAGAAAGAAAAATGTCTACTACATCTTGTTCAGTTCCCAGATCTTTCAAGTAAGAGTAAGATTCCTGGGAATGTGCCTTACTAAAAATTATACAAGATATCCTTCATGCTGCGCTGTCTACTTCTGCTACTTGCCTCCTGAGTTTTCTTTGCCTGACTCCATACTTGTATGGTGCCACTATGAAACAGAAATTCAGTTATTTGCCTTAGACTTTCACGGATCACAGTGAATTCTGCACAAGTTAGGGAAATTACAAGAAGCATAAAATTTGACCCGGGAATAAAAATTGTAATCTGATTCCTCTTGCTTTTTCCCCCTCTTGATTTTAGGTATGGCTCAAAGTCTTTCATTTTACAGATGCAAAAAATCCTGCTCCTTATTTATACCGCAGTAGAAGATAATTCAGTTAATGCAATTAGTTAACTCAGTTAACTGAGTTAGCAAACCTTTATTTCTTTTGAAGTGTACAGTATGCAGGACTCCTCAGAACTGTACATGCATACTCTGCAGCAGTGGCAGAACAAGGCAACAATGGGAGACTCAGAGATGAAGAAGCCTAAAGTTTTCCCAGGCTAATCACATGCCTGACACAAACACAGCAAGACAGGAGGCAGTTGGGCTCGTGGGTGCAGGTGGTCAGTGGTGACTCTGTCCCAGATGAGGGAGACATGGAATGTGCTGCATGAATGGGTTGTGCAGAATACTTAGAGACACACACTTAAAAAAAAGTAATGGTATAGAACTAGGCAAAGGTGCTGCTCTGAAATGGCAGGAAATGGTGTCTGGAAGAAGATTCGCTGGGTGGCTATGATTCACATTACTGTTTTCACTTACCTCAGCTCTAGCTGTTTTCAAGGATGAAGGATATGATTTTTGTCTTTTATTTCAGATAGATCCCAGCTTAACAATAAAAGATGATTGATTTTTCCATGCAGTCAGGGCTAAAATGTGTCAGAATAACAGGGAATTGATCATAACTAGAAAATATCAGTTCAAAGATTAGCATTAGCTGCTAATAGATGTAAGCAATTTAGGAATGTATTATACCGTGACAGGGAGGCTGGCTAGTCAGCTGGCATAGTTTCATTCAGGGTCTCTGCATTTATACCAGCACAAAGACTTCACTCAAGATGCTTAAATTGTCAGTAAAAGCACCCAGGTTGCTAACGTCTGATTTATCAGCATAAGAGCTGTAGCGAATTAGTATTTTTAAAAATGCTTTTGAAGCTGTCTGCTCATAGTCAAATGAAAAGGCTGCTTCTCTTGACCAGAACTTTACAGAAATGCCCATCATCTGGTCTTAGAAATCAAGAGGCATAGTAACTGAGAGGAAAATAGTAAAAGTATATAATAATGTGTGTGAGGGAAAGGTAGAATCCGCATAAGACTGAGTCTTGCTAATAGCCTAACATCCACAGAGATGCACAGGTGAGGTCATGCTGGATGTGGTTGTTTTACAGCAAGCTTCAGGCACAGTGTGTGGAGGGTGCTCTTCTATTATAGCTTATCAGAAGGGCTCTGGCTACAGCAGTGTCAAACATGACTTTCAGGAAAAGGCAATGTTGTATTCCTGTTCAGTGAAGACATACTCTCTTCAATTATGTGCATTAAAGGAAGGGCAAAACAGAGTGACACATTTAATGCACAGCCTCTTGCACCCATACGTTTATGTTAAGGTTTTGTAGTCCTGCAGCAGACATTGTTGCTGGTAGATGGTGGTAGAGATTTAAATGTTAGAATAAAAAAATGTTAGAATAAAAAAATCTTCTGGACCATGTTAGAGAGGATCCAACAGTTTTCCAACCACAGATCTGTATAGCTACAAGAGTATATGGTGATGGTGAATGTTTCCCAAGGCCTTAGCTGAGTAACCTGAAAGCAAGCATTGAAGCTTTCTCTGCCTCTTCTCACACGCCCTGCCCCCAGGGACTTTTAAGAACAACCAGACAACCAGAAGGGTAAAAAAATGGCTAGATAATTGAGCTAAACCAGTAGTAGTTAATGGGTCTTGTGCTACCTGGTGGCTGGGAGCAAGTGAAGTATCAGAGATGTCAGTATTGGGATGTTTCCCCTTTAATTAGTGGCCCAAAGAAGGCAAGCCAAGTTTTGTGTATGACACCAAACTGGGGGGACCAATCATACTGTTGACAACCAGGCTGCCATCTGTAGGGTCTTAAACAGGCTTGGGAAACTTTATTAAATTCACCAAGTTAAAACACAAAATCTGACATCTGGGTAGGAATAATCCCTTGCAGCGATGCAAGCAAGGAACTGACTGGCTGGGGAGCAGCTCTGCTGGAAAGGCTGTGGGTTCTTGTTAGGCAGTGAGCTGAGCACGAGCCCACCACGTGTCCTGGCAGCAAAGGGGGCCAGCAGCACCCTGGGCTGTATGAATAGCAACACAGAAGGGATTATGCTGCTCTACATGTAAGTTGTAGCCCACATCTAGAATATTGTGGTCTGGTTTCGGGCCCCCTAGTGCAATGATAAACTGGAGCAAGTTCAGTGAAGGGCCACCAAGGTGGCTGGGGGTGAGGGCACAGGCCGTGTGAGGAGAGTTTGAGGCAACCACATTTTTTCAGCCTGTATAAGAGATAGCTTTGGGGGAACCTGACAGCAGCTTGCTGCTACTGATGAGTTTATCCAGAAGATGGAGTTAGGCCCTTCTCAGTGGGTGCATGGTGGGAGATAAAGGACATAAAATGAGAGGTTAGGGCCATATATGAGGCAAAACTTTCAGTGTAAGGACAGAGGCTGTGCGCTCTCTCCATCTTTGGCAATTTTCAAGATCCACTGGACAAAGCACTAAGTAACCTGACCTGACCTAATGGCTGACCCTACTTTGAGCAGGAGGTTTAACTAGATGACCTACTGAGGTCCTTTCTTGTCTCTTCAGCATCTCAAAGGACTTTGGATAATCAGACAGTTGGAATATCGTTTCCATCCTTGTCTGTTCCTTTGCTATTTGACCAGTGCCAAATGGTCTAGAAATAGACAAAGCTATTGACCTTACAAGCTGTACCAAAACTTTCATGAATCTGACAATCCCAGAGGCATTCCATAAGAACTGGACAAGGCTACCTGGAGTAGTTCACAGGTAAAGGAACACAGTGATCCCTGAGGATTATCCATGAGCCTCCGAGTCAACATATAGCACAAGTCTGCTCCCAGTCCTTTGCATGTGATTCAGAATGGCAGATGATGGACAAAATGACCATATAAAAACAAAAGAATTATTGAAACTACTGATTGCTCCATGTGGTGTGGTCACAGGAAGAAGCTGTATGTGAAAGAGACAAATGGCTAAATTCCTTGTGTTGGGAACAAGCAGTGAAGAAACTTTGAATGTTTTGAAGAGAGTCAGGAACTGCATTATGCTTGTACAACATAGTGCAGAGCCATCTTAAATGCTTCCAAATGACCTAATAATAGGAATGAAGGCACTGTAGCTGTACTGATATAGCTTTGCAGTTTCCAGTGCCCAAAGGGTCATCTCTGCATAACAAGGTATTTTGCAGTGTTCACACCCCAGTTTCTTTGGAGCTGGTTTAAAGCTCTCTCACATAATGCTCTGTTGTTCTGTAAGGACATGCTCTTAGGGAAAAGACCGGGACTCTGAAAAACATGTTTATTCAATGTTTGGTGACAACATGTCTTTTAAAATCAAGAGTCTCAAAAGGACCAGCTGCCATATAAATGTGAATAGACCTTTGGATATTGTTCAGACTATTGTCAATTTATCCTTATATTTGGTCTACTCAGATTCTGAGTACTTAGAAAATATAGTTTATGTAGATGGCAGTCCTTCAGAAAAAGGACTGTTTTCTTCAGGTGACCAGTGTAATGGACCCTCCATCACAGATGACCATAGTAAATAATAATAGTACTACTAGTACTACTACTAATACCACTTCCTGGTGCCATTAGGATATTTATCTAACCTAATTTCCATCATGTGTTTTGTGTTTAGCCTAACTCACCATGATGCTTGTGGATTTAAGGATTAATTGGCAGAGCTGAAGGTTCCTAATTAACAACAATTAGCTGCAGAGGTCTCACTTGAGTTCACTGGGAGCTAGGTTCCTAATTGTCTGCACGTTCTTCAACATTTGTGATCCTTTTTGATAGCTCTGTGCAAGTAATGAGTGTACCATGTGAACATTTATTCCAAAACACTCTTTCAAATTTTCCTTGGAATTGAAATGGTAGAAATTAAGGTGCAGTATATATACTTTGAGCAACTGGAATGCTCCTAGGGGACTGCATCCTTGTGTCGTAAGGAGTGTTCTCAGCATGTGGCACAGTCAGCAAGGGAAAGACAGAAGGATTAAACTCTTTGCCTCTCCCCCACTAGCACAATAACCACTCTTTTTGTCCCTGATGTAACTGATGCATAAATACTCTAACATATTCTTTAGTTGCTAGGGGTGCCCTGAAAATTGTACTGTACCTGGGGATTGCTGAAATAGAAACCCTGGGGCTCAGCATATTCCCATCAGGATTTTGTCCACAAGTGGGTAACAAAAGGAAGATCTTCATCCCTTTTTTACTTTTGTAGTATCTCAGAAAAAAAGACTGACCATTTATTCAGAGTGCTGGAAAAAGAGTTATGATGGCTGCTGGGGAGGATAAGGTCTTCTCTGTCTCAATAACTTCTAAATCTAATTGGTGGGAATTTAGTAGTATGGCTTATGGCACACAGGAAAAAATATAATCATAACAATTGTGATAGTAATAAAACTGATCCTAAGATGTAGACAGTGGGAGCAAGCAGTTATTAAACCATTCTCAAGGACTGTTGATTTACGTGCTGCAATGCTGTTGTATAAAGAATGCAGAGTAGATGAGCCAGTTGCCTGAAACAAGTGTGTGTTTGCTCAACAGCTTCATGAAAAATAGCACTCACTTGAGCCTTCTTGTAATCTGTTTGAATAAATGCAGGTAGCAAAGCAGGACTGTGGCATTGAAGTGAACTTGTGAAGGAACATTGGGAACACTGTTTTGATTTTCTCCTCAGGCAGAGAATACATGGGTTTGAACATTTTCTGTTGTGTGATCTCGTTAAAAATAGTAAGAGGTGGGGTGATTCTCACTGTATTGGTGGGCACTTGCACACAGTACAGGCTTAGGGTGAAAGTTGATTAAAAATGTGGTATTCAACTGAGATCTCTGCCCCAGTTATCAGAGAAAGTTACTTCCTATCTGAGTCCTCTTAGCATATTCCTGCTGTCACTACCTTCCTGGAGGTGAGTGACAGCATGTGGTACCAGCATTTTAGCTATAAACATAGATCTGGTGAGGATTTTTGTGATGAGAAAATCCTTCCCTGGCAGAAATTCCTTCCTATGACATTTCCAACAGAAAAGGACCATCAACCAGCCTTTAACGTACTTCCCAGTTGCATTACTTTGTTCTGAAGAGACCATCCACTGGCCTACCTGAACTGCATGAGTCTAAGATAGTAAAGATGAAAAATCAAAGAACAGCAGCTGTAGAAAAGTTCTGAATAAGCAGTTGTGAAAAAAAACATGAACAAGCAAACAACAACCAATGCCCCAACCAAGAAACACCAAACCCCTTGTAATCTCAGAGTGTTTGAAGGCTGTGGTGGGCTGGTCCTGGCTGGCAGCCAAACTCCCAACCAGCCACTCACTCACCACTCATCACTCCCAGCAGGAAAAGGGAGAAGAGAAGAGAATAAAGTTCAGCTGGAAAAGGGACCTACAGCGATCATCTAGTGCAACTGCCTGAGCAATTAAGTGCTGACCAAAAGTTAAAGCATATTATAAGGGCATTGTCCAAATGCCTCTTAAACACTGACAGGCTTGGGGCATTGACGACCTCTCTAGGAAGCCTGTTACAGTGTTTGACCATCCTCTCTGTAAAGTAATGTTTCCTGATGTCAAGCCTGAACCTTCCCTGGCCCAGCTTTGAGCCATTCCCATGTGTCCTGATGCTGGATATGAGGAAGAAGAGGCCAGCAGCTCCCTCTTCACCTCCCCTCCTCAGGCAGCTGTAGAGAGCAATGCAGTTGCCCCTCAGCCTCCTTCTCTCCAAACCAGACAAAACCAGAGTCCTCTGCTGCTCCTCATAGGAGATGCCTTCCAGCTTTTAGGTACCAAGATGCACTCAAGATAAAGACAGGGAGACCACTTAGTCATTACTGTTGTGGGCAAAACAGACTCAGCTGGGGAAATCAAACTTTATTTATTTATGATTAAAAGAAATATTTAATTACTGAGTTAGGTAGTGGGAAACAAAAAGACAAACATGAAAACACATTGGGAAAACACCTTACCTCTGCCCTTTCTCAGGTTCAGCTTCACTCCAGGCTCCTTTCTTCTCTCTTCATTGCTGTTGCAGATTATGCTCAGTTCCTTCAGCCAAGCCATGGGCCAGGAAAGACTATTGGTTACAGTCAGTACATAGCAGTTGCCCTCTGCTGTTTGTTTCTTCTCACGCTTTTCCTTTGCTCTAGCCTGGGCTCTCCACAGGACACAGTTCCTGCAGGAAGATCCACCTGCTCTGGTACAATTGCGCTATGGTGGCCTACATGGCAAAACCTGCTCCACCATAGAACTCCTTCTCCTCTGACCTTGGTGTTCCCTCTGCTGTTACTCACTTTTCTCCCTCCTCCTCTGCCTGTCCTTAAATATGTTTTCATAGAGATGCTGGTAGCTTCACTGACAGGCTCAGCTGTGTCCTGTAATGGGTCTGTTTGAGCTGGCTGGAAATGGCATGGCTGTGTCTGGCCTAAAGCAGACCCTGATCTCTTCTCAAAGAAGCCACCCTTACAGACCCCTGCTACCAGCACCTGGCCATCTACACCCAATGCATAGGCAAAAAAAAAAAAAAGTCAACAGGATCTCAAAGTCCAGTGCCTGAATAGATAATTTTCAAGCCTCATTGTGATAGCAGGTGCAAAAGTCACCTTGATGTCACTTGATCATGGTAGTAAACAGTACATAGTTCTGTTTGTAGCTTTGGGCCCTGGGTTATTCTAATTTGTGCACCCTCTCAGCCAAGACAGCAGAGTGCTAAAACAAAAAAATCTCTAAATATAAAGCATACTGCTAATCATTGTTTTGTGTTCTCCAGTTGCAGTATAAACTTCTAAGTGCATCTGTTCTGTTGCCCCAAGACAGAATTTATTTGTGATATAAAAACCATATATCCAACTATGGGTAATGTAGGAAGCCCCATCCTCAAGTTGGCTGTTGGCTAGAGAGGCTACTTTTGGCATTTTGTTCTGCAGGATCGTGCATGGGGAGAAAGGAAAGATCAGTTGTGATGAATCAGGCTACTTTGCCAGAGTGTTTGGCAGTGTATTTAGCAAAGAAGCATTTACCATCTGTTTAGCTTTGGAAGGTGGAGAAAAATAATCTCCTGAAGGTTTTGCCCTTGTAAATATTTTAAAGAGCCCTTCAAAAACTCTTCACACCCAGCCATATTCTAAATATCTAGCTGATAACCAGCTACCCAACCTTATCAGGGACAGATGGTAAGCACTTTGTGTCCTCTCAGGTCTTGTAGCACTTTGGATACTCTCTTAAGCTTGCCATAAATACCCTTCTCAAGTGTCATTCTGGAACGGGGTTGATGCCTTGGTTTTGTCAATGTGAACTGCTTTGCCAAATGGTCGTCTTCTGGGGTCCAGTTGTCTACAAGAGAACACTTCATTGGAGCTAAGAGCAGTGCAGCCTTCTCTAAGGGATTCAGTGTCTTGTGAGTTTTGATTCTTTTTCCAAATTTTCTCCACTTTCAGTTCTGTATAAAGGATTAAATGCAGAAGCTTTCTCATATCTTTCATCGTTATTATTATTTGGGTGAGTTAACCGAATATCCCAAATATAGCTGTTGCTAAAAATGTGGCTAAATTCCAGGTTTTGTCCTTTTAGGTGTTTTCCCCTTGATCACAGAGAGAAATGAAATGCAGTTTTCAGCTTTTACAGTTGTATTTATTTTGGGGAATTTTAAACTGACCCATCTGTCATCTTCCATTTTACTGCTATTACTGTGTAATGCTCGGCAATCAATCAGCTGTCAGCAAAAGAACTGCTTCAGTCTCTTTTTTTCCTTAGAGCTATGCAAAACAACAAGAGCTTCTCAGTGTCAAACTTGGGCAGCTTGAGAATTCATCTCAGCTATATTTACTCACAGATTAGACAGTAGTAGTAGTAGCATTGTGCAGAAGGCAATTCATTAGATGTCTTTTTCGTGATAGGAGAAATCACTCATTAGAGGTGCTCATTTCTCTTCTATGGATGACAAATGGATTTCTAAAAGTATCATCAGCTACAGGTTCAGCTTTTCAGTACCTGAGGGTGGGTGAAATGAATCCCATGCTTGGAAACTTCTCTCTTCTCGCCTTTGAGAAGCTGAATCCAAAAGGGCACAAGCTACAATTGCACAGCAGGTTGTATAGCAGAATCTGAAGAGAGAAATAGTGAAGGCAGGAATGATGAAATGGAAGCAGAATGGGGAAAAGAAATTAAAAGACATAATGGGAACATGGGGAGAAAGAAAACAAATGGAGATGGAAGGTGATTTTGTGCTATATTTAGGAAAATAGAAAAAAGGGAAAGATTTTTAAGAACAGAAGTGAATAGGTTCATTTGTTCTAGAAACTTCTGAGATGCAGTAATTATTTCCAAAATGAAATGCTTAGAGGGAAAAAATTTAAAACCATAAAGCCTTTAGAATCTTGGATCTTAATTCTTAGCTTGCAGAGTGGCTGCTTTACAGGAACTTGTTCTTTAATATAATTCAAGCTAATGAGATTGCACCGAGTGTAACTTGAAGTAGGATTTAGTTTATTATTTCCCTAGTTATTGGCTAAGGAAATTGAATGTGGGGAAAGAATCACATCTATAATTATTCTTGTGACTTATATCACAAATTGCCAATTAAAAGTGTGGCAGGGGAACAAAACATGTTTCCTTTCGTTCCCAAACATGCCCATTCTACTTATGTTCAGAGACTCAAATCAAACAATACAAGGCAATTTCTTCCTGTTGGTGGCAATCAATGCATAGGATGTAAATCAATATGGAATTTGGCGTTTGCTGATCTTCAGCTTCTGTCACAGGCTATAGCTAGTGTGGATACACACAGCATGGCTTATAAATAGCTGGCTTGGTACAGACAGCTGTGGAGTTGTGACAGTATGAAGTTCTGCACAGTCTGAGTATTTACTCATCTTCTTTCATGACTTTAGCAGTCTGTGAGCTCTGTGCTGCTGCTATTGCAGTGCTAATGATACTCCAGTGAAGAACTAATTCATGTGTAAGATGAAGCCACAGCAATGACAAATCTCTGCTGACATCCACCAGGCAGAAAAAGGCTATATTTAAAAAAGCAGTGGAGAAACAAATGGTAATTTCACTTTAAAGCCTCACTTATAAAGTTCAGTAACACTATTACTTCCAAGACCAAGTGTACTGTTTAATCAGCTAAAATCCAGACTGGTTGTATATTTACCTCCTTAGTATAGCATCTGCCCCCTCACAGTCATGAATATTTTTTTCCCTACATTTCTCTGTAAGTTAGCTTAGTACTAGTATTCCTGTACTAAATATGGGAAAATGGGGCAGAGAAAAGACTGTTTCCAAGGCCATTTGAGAAAGATAATACCTGATTTAATTCAGCTATCCCCAGAGAGTGACCAAGGACAGAAATCCGCATTCTTGTGGTGGTTGATAGAAATGTGATAGTCAGTATGGAGTTTCTCAACAAGAATGTAAGTCAGAAAACGTTTTTTTTTTGTTATCACCTGGACTCATGTAGAGCTAATCTGAGTAACTTAATTGTGAACAGTGTATATATAACCTTAGTGACTCCAATCACCAGACACTTTTTCTGCATTAGAGTAGCCTGAGTTGAGTTCTTTAATCCGGTTGTTGTGTTGCCTTTACACTGAGAAGCCATTTTCCATTCTTTTTTATGCAGACCACTATTTTAGTTTGAAAGAGGCAATAGGTGTTTAAATAGGGTTCTCCCTCTCTTACAGACAGATGGTGGAGCCCAGTTCCCACAGGTCCAAGAGCATCCCCTATTCCAGAGAACCTTTTCTGTGCAATAATGACATATCTTACTTTACCATAGAGCTCCCCTCTTGTCAAGACCTCTTGATAAGGCATCTTCAGCCCTGCAGAGACAGGGGAAGTAGTAGATAAAGTGATCATTATCCTTGTTTTCTCTCAGTACTATCCTGTCTACCAAATAGTCACTTTACAGGTTGCAACATTAACACTGAAGATACGAAAGTCTCTCTTTTGTACATACCAGAAGACATACAGCTTGGAGTCTATCAGGTTCAGCCTTAGTTTAAAACAGAAACATTTACTCCTCTACCCCACAACAAAAATCTTTTCTTCCTCAAATGCTTGAAGCAGAGATCAGCAAAATGGGATCTGTACCTGTCAGTTCTTTCTTTCTACCCAGACTTGAGTGACGTCAAAACTTGACCAATATTCTCTGTTATAATGTGTCTGCACTGGTAGTATTTAAAAGCTGTAGTTTGGATTTCAGTCTACTACCTGCCATCTGCTCTGGAATCAGTGCTATGTTCTCTACTATGTTCAGTTAATATCTAATAGTTGTTTACAGATATTGTATTGCTAGCTTTGTGAGTTGTGTAATGGTCTCTGTGCATAAGCATGGGCATAATTTATTTATGGGCAGTGGCTGATTTCTAAATCAGTACATTATCAATGGTGGGGAATTTATGGTTTTCTGCAGGTAAAGGATGTTATTAACTAGGCATACAGTGTAAGCCATTTTACATCAGCTGTACATCTGGGGACATGCTTTGGACAGTCTGAATTCACTCTGAACAAGCCTCACCACTATTGACTGCACTGGTTTTTTTCTTCTGTAAATTGAATAACTTATGTAGGGTTATGAAATCTGCTAATGCTATTTTTCAATATATGCTACCTGAGCAATGGCTGCTATCTGTGATCCGTAGCCTCTGGAGGCTTCTGGACAACTTCAAAATTGTGACTATTACTCCTTTAGATTGTAGACTAATCCACACCAATTTCAAGACCTTTTTCTGAGACCATATAGCCAGTTTAGCGTCCATCATTGCATACATGCCACTGAGGTCTCTCTTAAAATAGTTTTAATTTGCCGAGGGGTCACCAGCCACTCAGCATCATGAGCTACCTTTCTGCAGTCAGTTTCACTGGATAATTTTGTCTCTGTACTAAATGATCCTGCCTCACTTTACTCCAGACTGCTTGATAGTATATTGAACATCACAGATCAAAGCATAGGTGCCATTGATGACCTCCTCGATTTTTAAAATTAATCATGTATTTCTGTCCTTTCTCAAAGATTAAGATTATCATTTAATAAACTCTTAATCTAGGGAGGACTGTTATCCCATAAAAACATAGTTTCTTTAAGAGCACTCAGTAAGGGACCTTCTCAAGGCATTGTAGGGAGTGCTAATCAAACCATCTTTGTTTAGATGTTTGCTGACTCCTTCATAGAACTCTAGTTTTTTCTTATATAACGCTACTTTCCGTAAAGGATTTTGCTTTTCCACAATGCATTGTCTTTGGGTCTACTGAACTGATTCTTCATTATAATTTCCATCAACTTGCCTAATGTAGACTTCCTGGATGAACCGGTTTTCCAGATTACACACCAAGCTCTTTTTCAAAATGGATGTCCATCTGCAAATGGCTCCTTCCCTTTCAGTTAATTAAACTGGTTCATGGTTAACAAAGTGTGGTTAATCTTATCCACACATCAGTTTATCTTGTTTACTGTTGAGCAGTGTACAGGGAAATGAGTTCAGCAGGCTGATTAGCATTAGAGGAGGAACTTAAAATTATAATATATTCTGGTTCAGTTCTATAGCCTTGTCATATTTCCCCTTGGAATAAATCAGAAGTGTATGCAGCCACTTTTGCCCAGATGCTGCCCTTTGTTATTAATTTATTTTGCAATCTGTTTTTCATTATTTTGGCAGAGATAACATGCTATTCTCAGCTGCCTGTTTAGGAATCCTTTGTGCAAACTCTAACAAGTCTTTGGTGCATTTTTCTTTTTCCCTACCTCCTTATTGATCCCTTAGCTTTTCCACTGTTTCAGTGGATCGTGCTTTTTTTGTATCTGTGTTCCCAGAGATGGGAAAGTACAGGTAATGCCTGAGAATATAAGTAATCCCCTTTATTGTCTTCTCTGATCTTGTTTGTTTAGACTGAGGAACAGCTTGAGAATTAATACATTTGAGAGTCACTACCGGTTTCTAAGATTCAAACCTGACTACTAAAATGGACCCAAAGCAAAAATTCAGGCTAGAACTTCAAAGTTGTTTGTCATTGGGCCAAAATACAGCTGCAACCTAAATGTAATACAGATATGACAAAGTTAAGCTAGAGCTTTTAATGTTTAGGATTTATACCTGCAAGTTTAAAGCAAGGTGCAGCGTGTTACTGTGCTTTTTCATACGGCTAGCATCTCAGTCATTGCTTTCCTCCCAGATTCTCCTGTACCTGAGGAAGGAAGCTTTGCATGTTCCATCCCACCAGCTGAGCTACGGGAGTGAAAACACTCAGCTGGGAATGCTGAGTGGAGCTGAGCACCTGCAAAATGGCATCAGCTGGATCAAGGGGATGTCTAGCTCTATCCCAAAATACACTCTGTTCAAAGCTGAGGGCTTGTCTTTGCTCTCACTTGCACCAGTCTGAACTTGCAGAGCTTTCAATGAAGCTATATGTGGAGCTATATGCTAGCCAGGAGCTGAGAAATTGTGCTGTACACAGCAGCTGCCAAAGACAGCTAAGCCTCTCTAGTCTGTTTCAGTCCAACAACAGCAAACTCAATAAGCAGAAAAAAAATCTGTATTAAATCTTAACAAGAAAAATAACTGTAATTGTAAAGCCTAAAGTTTTGCATTGCTTTAAAAACAGGATACACAGGTGTAAAAACCTGTTTTCCTCTATGCATTAGTGCCATTTTATGTATGTAAAAATACAGCTTTCATGACAGCACTTCATTTATTTCATGCAATAAACTGTCCTCCTGATGTGATGCAATCAGAACTAATTACTTTTCCATGGGATACAATCAATATTTGCAAGTCAGTACTGCTAAATCTTTCCTCCCAGAAATGGTAATGTGGAAGCAGATCATAAAACACACCAGAGACTCTTTCCTCAAGAGAAAATGAAGCTTTGTGAAAAACAGAACATTTTTTTCTGGTCTGTGGTGAATGATAGTCTTCAGGTGAAAATAAATTGCAGGCTGGGCCACTTTAGGCTTCAGATACTACATTCCTTGAGAATTGATGCATTTCAAGTATATCCAGTTTCCAGAAGGCAAAACAATGTAAACTATTTGAAACAGGCCAGCACCTTTGAAAATCATGTATCACTTTTGAAAACATATAGCCTTGGTTTTAAACTTTGGAAAAAACCCAACAACAGGAGAATCTGCAGAGTTCTCTCCCAGAAAGATTGTTCAGAGTCTAATGCACACAGGACATCATTAGTCACTGGACAGCCTTTTGCCAGAAGCACCTAAAAGCTTCTAGACCTCTAAGAAGTGATGATTCTGCCTACTGTGTTCTAGTGAGCCTCTCCTGCACCCCTGCAGGTGCATCTAAGCTCAGAACATCAGACAAAATCTTTGTTATCGTCCCAGGAAACAACTAGAGGCGCACTGTGAAGAGAAGGTCATAAGGAGCACTGATTTTTAGTAATGTCTTCAAACAAAATGGAAGCATGTAATACAGCTTATGATTGGTGTAGTGGAGATATTGTTGCCCATCATTTGAAAGACTGAAACCTGCTTCTGTATGGGCAGTCACATTATGCTCTGTACCTTCTGTCTCACAGAGAATGAGGCCTTACTCTGTAACAGCTAAGACAGTCTCTCGTCTAGGTTGAGGGAACAGATGCCATAGTCACTTGACTGTAATACCCGGAGCTCTGTTACCAGTGGAAAAAAAAAATGGAATCAATAAAGGATCCTTAGTTCTTTCTAATATTATGAAAGGCTATAGGAAGATTATAAGGCATTGCTACATACAGCACAGTTTATTGTAAGTTGCATCATCTCTTCATTTCCCTTTTGAAAAAGAGATGCTTTTCTATAGCGACCTTTCAATTCAATCAATAAATTGTTTCAAATAGTGTATCTTAATCCTGCAGTGGATATAATCAATCAGAAAGTACGTAGAAAGCAAAGTTGTGCCAGCCTATTTAAAAAAATGTACCAGCGACAATATTGAAAAAAGTATTTAATTGAATCCTGAATTTCCTGTATCAATAGAGACAGCTACAATGCAGTACCATTGATCAACATGTAATCCAGAATGAGGAAGAAATTTACTACATGGCCTTCTCTTCCCGGCCCATTAATTTCACAAACTACCATCAACTGTTTATGGCAGCTTAATGTCAACATGCATCTTGTGCAAGGCAACAAAGCAAATGGTCAAATATCAATGAAGATTAGGGCAAGGACATGCATGGCTTAGTGTTTACAAACATCTCATCAAGGTATATTTAAAAAAAAAGCTAACCTCCACATTTTCAAAGAACACACCAATAACGACATACACAATATCATGGCTCTTGATGTTAGTGATCCCTTCACAAGATAAAACCTCAGCTTTAAACACCTCATTAAAAACAGCGTCATTTAGAGGAGTTGGAAAGGATTGAGCCAAATGGACCAAAGCCGTTAAGCAGTAAATACTGGCATATATTGTCTTCCCTTTTCAGATGCTGAGATCTATATACCAAATAATTTTATTTTGGCATTAGATTTTAGCTTTCGTATCTTCAAACCTACCTGTGTAAAAAGGGACTGGATTTTCTATGGATTTTCTAGTCTTCTGTGTGGTCCTGACTATCTTAGATCAAGCTGTTTAGAGATAAGCCAGAAAAAACCCAACAGTCTTCTCTGCAGAACAGATCTTTATGTGCATCATAATGATGAAGAGGCTGGCTGTAAGTCTTGGCATTCACCTTGCTAGGGTGTGTCTGAGTGTGTGTTGGTGTGCAAGTGTGCACAAAATGGTATTGTTATACAGAGCTTACTGTAAAACTGAGGCCTAAGGTCCAAGTTCTCTGATAAGTCATACATTTGTACTCAATTAATGAGCATGCGTAGGCATAAATAAGAAGTCAGGCTAATATTATTGTATTTAAAATGAAAAATGTTAAAAAGAGGGACAGTACTTATTTCAGTAGAGAAAAGTATTGGAGAATTCTAAAACATTCACAGTAGCAAGCTATCCCCAAGAAACAAAGTTGCTTAACAAATTCTGTAGCAGTTCTTTTTCACCTTTGTACCTTGTGGTCCTCTGAACACTTTGTGGAAGTGATGTATATTTCTTTGCATTTCCTATGTGTAGCTTACTTCAGAAAACCTAGGGGTTTGCTTCCTTTTCTCTTCATGACTTAACCTTTGGTCATCGTCTGCCATACCTATAATTCTCTATTTTTCTACTGAATCTTTTTGGGGAGTGAGGTAATCAAAACTAAATACTGCATTAAAATATGGGGACAACACAGATTTATACTGTGGTATGTAAAGCTGTTTTATATTTTCTTCGTTCCTTTCTAAATAACTCCTCATATGCTACTTGCTTTTTAAACACCAAAGAGAGTTTTTAAGTTTAGTGTTTTCCACCATTTCTTCAAAAGATCTGGAGTTCATCCAGTTGAATTATAAAAGTAGCAAATTTAAATCAGCTTAGAGCAAGAAGTTTTTAGTATATCAAGTAGTTAACACTGTTTAACTCAGTGTTCCAAGATGTCAGAGAAGCTATAAATACAAACGTTCTCACAGAGCACAGAACTATGGTGACTATTGAAGAATATAGGATGCAAATTTGTCTCATAACATTCCTGAACTTCTGATTGTTGGAAGCTGGGAGGGTGTTATAGGTGAAAGACTTGTACTTATTCCCAAGCAGCTGCTACCAGCCACAATCAGAGAAAGAATATGGAACTCATCAGATCTGTGGACGAATCTAGTGTACCTGTTCTTATAGACAGCACATGGGATAATTTTCAAGAGCTGGGATTTTTTTGGTTGTTGTTTATTTTGTGGCTTTGGTTTTTTAATTCAGAATTTGAGAGAACTAAAGGAGGCAATGGAAATGGAGGAAACAATGCCCTTAACCATGCAGCACGGTATAAAACTTGTAGGGGCATGTACATAGGTAATTGAAAGCTCCATTGGTTTGGATAGAATTTCCAACAACTAGAGAATGGAACCTGCATTTGCTTACAGGTAAAAGGCCATAGGATGTTTCTCTTGCAAGGGAGAAAGTGCTGACACTGTGACCTTTTTTTCTATTCATGGGGGAGGGGAGGCTGCAGTCCTGACTGAAAAATTGATGGTGTTGTCCACAACATGCCTAAAGTAACTGAGGACACAGTCAATACATCAGTTTCCTTCAGCAGCCCCCACCACCTGTAGGGTCACCAGAATTCACCTGTAAGTTGTAACAGTTGTCTCTGGGAGGATTCCAAATGGAAACATGGCAGTTGTGACATAAAATATCCTCAAGGAGAGAAGGGTTCAGACTAGGACAAAGTACTTCTTTCTTCAAAGTTTAAGCTAGGATAATTTTTACCTCTTTGGTTGGGTCATTATTCAAAGAGCAGAAAGATAATA
>JAVJGJ010000047.1:97657273-97679467 GCA_035590215.1 Microhierax caerulescens
TAATATCTAGGTAAGAAATAATTTTAATGAGAAAAAAAAAAGGGGGGGGCGGGGGGTAGAATACCAAGCATGAATGTTACAATGAAATTTCCCCAAAAAGGGGAATTCCCCCAAAGTTACAGCACCCTAGGAGTTCTTATGTTCTGCTGAATGAGATCCCTTCTATTTCTGCCAGCCAGATTCCAGATTTTCTGGAATTAGGGTTATTTTTGTGTCAGCTGGGGTGTCACTGGAGGAGTGATGTAGAAAAGCAAAGTGTGAATGTTGATAAGCTTTTTGAATTTCATTCCCTTTCAGTAGAAAACACCTGTGAAATCTGGAGGTCAAGTCAAAATAACAAGAAGTTTCTGAAAGAAGCACGAGGGGGTATGTGCAGCAAACTCTGACAATCTGTGCTATAATCCAACGTATCATGAGTGAGTAGGGTAGGTAGTAGAGAAAATAGATTACAGACAATACAATAGAGTTCATACGGCAACTCCACAGCCATTATACAGCTCTTTATTTTTAAAGTAACTTACAAAAAGATCTTTCTCAGGGACAAGACTTTCTGTAGTCTGGAGGCCTAATTTTGTGTGGAATGTATGAACTAGAGCCTACACTCATAAGGAAGCTGTGTTTTCTCCCATGAGAGCCCTTGGATAGTTCTCAGCAGAGTCACTGAGAACTGAATTGAGCCATAAGCCACTAAACATCACTGGAGATTTACTTGTGTTAAGGCACTAAGTAAAAGGCATTGTTTTCTTCCAGCGGAGAAAATGTCCCTGCAGCAGGGAATGAGGAGAGGGTGCTGGCAGGGGATCAGCAGGGAAACTGCAAGCAGCGCAGGATCATCTCATCCCTGCAGTTTTACCCACTGTTGCTGTGTTTTTTTCTGTCAAGAGCATGAGTTCCTGCCTAGAAAAACCCAGGACACTAACACCTACACAGGTTTTTGGTGGACTCATTCATTTCCTGAGGCGACCATCTTGCTCACTGAGTATGGAGTGTCTATCAAGTTACTCATCCATTCTCTCAGGTGCCTCAGTCACCTGCTCCTCTGCAGATGAGATGAATCTAGCTGTACAGAGCCATGCTTTCAGAATGCTGACAGATCAGAATGAATAATCAAAACCAGCAGCAAAATAAATGGATTGTAGTAAAAGTACATAGGCCTTGCAGGTTCTTTGCACCTTGGAAATTGCTTCTATTTCAAAGCATATTTCCAACCCATTCGTTTTTATTATGTGTTCTCACCTGCTTGGTTTGTTCAGCTTAAAATAAAATAAAAAAGGAGTACAAATAAATAATGTGAGCAACACTGTAGGTATTTCTGCTGGGTAAGTCTAATAGGAATCATATTTGCAGCTTTCCCTAAAACCAAAGCAATCTATTTGATGGTGGTATTATCAGCAGTTAGGGGGAGTGATACCTCTGCCAAATGACTGTGGGTTTTTTTTAATATTTAAACAGATTGTGGATTCCAAAGAAATGAAATTGAACTGTATCTGGACCCAGGGTACATACACAGGTACTGGGACTGGCACTTAACCTGTGTGGAGTGTCTGCACTTCTGTAGGGATTTGGACTTGGCCATGAGAGTTGCTTGCTAAGCGCATGAGTGTAAGTGAAAAGAAAGCAGTTCTTTGCTCTGTTTCAAGGGCCAGTACAGGATCTGCTGCCTGCAAGTGTTTTTGTTTTTTGGTTTTTTTTTTTCTCAAGCTGGTTATTTTTGTGGAAGTTTGGAAACCTGAAGTGTTTCAGGAGTGTCTGTTTCCTGCTGAGAGACTGCTAACAAACTACCCAGAGTAGAAATGATTGGAATTCCTGAGGTGTTTTTGTTTTTCTGGACAAATACTGAAGTGGGCCTAATCCTGCATGCATTGTTGGTACAAGCAGACCCATTGATGCAAACAGAGTAAGTGCAAGAGCAGGGGTGAGCAGGGGTTGGAGCCTGTGGTATGTGTATGAGAGAGATTTCAAGTCAGAGAAGGAAAGCAGAAATTTCAGGGATATGAGAATATATAAAAGCTCGTGGGAATGGCAAGAACACAGTCATGTGTCGAAGACTCTGGCTTAGAATATCCTCCCTCTTCCCTGTCCCTGGACTTGGCATCATGCCTTTAAGGAATCTGCTTTAGGAAAGATTGAAACAAGGTTGTTGCACATTTGATGATAATCCATGGAATTAACACCTACAGAACTTGCTGGAGTCAGACCATCTTTATAAATATTTTTATGCTTTCTTAAAGAATTCTGGAGGGGAGCTGCCACAACCCTACTGAGTCCCAGCATCACCTAAAACTCCAGAGTGAAAGTATTCTTGTGACATAGAGCTTTCCTCTATGGATTATTTTTCTGCCTTTTTCTGTTCTTGCTTTTATATTTTTCCAGACTGTCAGATTCAGATTTGAGGGACATTCTCTTTTCCCATCATGTCCTACTTCCCTTGAAGAGTTCCTTTTGTCACTATTTATTCCAACCAGCAACAAAACCAAAAATCTGCATGGGTTACATCACCAGAGTGGGAACTTCTAAATCTTTCCTGTGATGTCCATTGTGTAGGCCAAGCAACACACTCTACTAGGGCCTCTGAAATTCCCTCATGTTGAAGCAAAAGCTCTGTCCTGAGAAATTCAGGCTTACAGAAGAATGCTAGTGTCTATCCTGCCAGATAACCATCTAGTGATTGAAACTGCAGAGTTTTGGGGTTGTAAGCTCTTTTCTTGCCAACTTTGTTTTCTTTGTTCAGCTTGTTTGACAGAAGAACAAACACACGGACTGGACTGTTTCTGGTGACAGTCCAAAACCACAAGACAGGTTGCAGATGGAGTTTTTGTTCTTCTGAAATGTCTGCTGAATGTTTTAGCAATCCTTCAGCAAGGTGATATCATCAGTAGTTAATTACTGTTATTAATCCCCGTTAAGATCATAATTTCCAAAGAGATCCATTGGTGATAAATCTCCACTGACTGCAAAGACTGCAGAGTGCTAGTTCTCTTGAAAAGCTTGACCTAATCTAGCAGATTAAAAATGGTCAAATTAGCAATTTGATGCTGTCTTCTGAAAAGCTAATTTCAGTAAGATTGAGCTGTTGCTGCAGAAGAGACCTCCATTATGACAGGACATATGTTCACATACAGAGACACTTGTGCTATGCATTCCCAAGCTGCAGTTGTCTACAAAACAGGAATGGCTCCAGTGCGACTGCAGTCCAGGCAGTGACTTAGGGAGGAATAGGACTACGTTCTCATATGGAAAAGGCAACCAGAGATGCAGGATAAGAATAGTTATGGGATAGGAAACACAGAGAAAAGATGTGGTAGTAAGCATCTCAGAGAAACTGCAAAGGCAGTAGGGAACAGCTGGTTAATACAAGGTCTCAAAGCTGGGAGTCAAGGCAGAAATTGTCCTAGATTCCCCCTTTGAGTCTTTTTCTGGAGAAAAAAGGGCTGAAATCTTGTAAGTTTTAGATGAAAGAACATGCCAAGACTCATCCTGTAAGTTCTGAAGTGTACCCTAGAGAGGGAAGTCTCCTGCACTGTTTAATCATATCTGGTAGGTGGCCTCCTGTACTGTCTGGCCATGGAGGCACCACAGGCATTGCATACTGCTGAATGTTCTGATCAGGGTCTCTTGTGCACTGTGTTGAGTACACGTGTACTCGGGGGGCAGGGGGGAAAGGGCCTTCTCCACATCGTGCCAGACATGAGCTAGAAATTGGTCACAGACTCACAGAATGTCTGAGGTTGGCAGAGACCTCTGGAAGTCATCTAGTCCAACACTGCTGCTCAAACCAGGATCAACTAGAGCCGTAGCCAGTCAGGTTTTGAATATCCCAAAGGATGGAGACTACAACCTCTATGGGCAACCTGTGACAGGGTTTGATGATTCACAGCAAAAAAGTTTTTTCTTATGTTTTAAGTTGAATTTCCTGTCTGTGTCAATGAGATAGGAGGCTCACTGGACTGATTTGTTTCTAAGTTAAACAGGTCCCTGCCCAGTGTAAAAGGCCAAAGTAATAATACCTGCCTATCAAGTGACAAATTCTGTCTGAGATGGTGTAGCAAAGGGAAAAGCCATTTTTCCTCAAGGGTGCATGCTGTCATGATGGGCTTGACAAATATAAATCTTTTATAATAAATGAGCTGTTCATACCCATTCAGTTGAATGCTATGTGGCACTTGTGAATTTAATCATTTTCACCTGCTATTTAGTGATTTTCACCTTGTGGAAGATCTAATTTTGCTGTGCTGTTGTTGAAATCATGGTGTAAACAAAGTAAATTAGTCACTATACAATAACTGTTCTGCTCTAAGATGGACATAGATTTCTAAATGGTATGTAAATTGAAAGATTTACAGTTGGATTATTTTTCAGTGGTTTGTAAATAACTAAAGTAGGATTAACTCAGTTCTCTGAGCCTATGGATACTGTCTTTGTGAATTAATTATCATATCCTTAATACAAACTGATCAACATTTGACTTCTCAGTGATCAGTTTCACTTGACATCTTCCTAAATAGTACTGCTTTACACAGAAGGAGATGAAAGTCTAGCTGTCATTTCTGGTAGCAGATGTAAAGAAAGATTTAAAACATCATTAGTGACTGGGGTTTTTTCCTTAGGGTTTTTTTTTTTTAGCTCCCATCTATTGCTTATGATTTGGGGTTTGGAGTTTTTTTCTTTTTGCTTCTCTGCCTTGTTAAATCAAATTTCTTAAGCTACAGCATCTGTGTTTTCTGTGGTCTAGAGCTGAGTTAACCCAATTGCAATATTTTGACATTTTTTGATTTTTATTTCTTTTCAGACTGGAAAGGGAAAAAATGGCTATAAAACTACTAGTAAACACTAGTTTAAGATGGCCCAGCTGATCAAATATGTTGTTAAACCGCTGAGATTGAATTAACTGGATGAGCAGCTGCTTTCTCTTAACAGGTGGAAAATGTCAGTTTCTATCAGGGAAAAGAGCAGGTATTTGCTTTCCATGGTGTGATGAATCTGGGAATCTCTAGGGTATAGAAGTTGATGTAAATATTGTCCAAAATTCCTGTAGTCTTAGAAATAGGATCTGAGATGTGACTGGGGACCAAGTTCCAGTGCTGGCACTTCTTGTAGCACCTTACCACAAACCTTAGAAGAGTTCATCTCTTGCCTTAACTGAGAATTAATTCAGCATTCATTTAAAATGCTTTAAAGGTCGGGACAGTGGAGGAGAACTAAAGAAATGCGGGTGGCTTAAGGACCTCTTGAAAGCTTAGGAGCACAATGCAAAAAAACTTCATAACAGCATAAATGAGTATGTGCTGGTTTGGGTTTCAGTTATGCCATTATTTTGTCTCAGGCCTGGTACACATTTTTTTTAATGACTGCATTGTCAATAGCACTCTCTCTTGCAATGTTTCTGGCATTTTTTCATACCACATGGGTCCAGCTTTGGGCTTGCATTCTGTTGCCATTTTAGACTTCCTGCAGACCTCAGTGGGCATTGAATGAAATCCTTTCCTTCCAAATCCAGAAGGGGGGGGGAGGAAAGAGTCCAGGCCTGTAAGGCACACAATAGGTAACCCCCAACTGATATCAAGGGGAACTCTGTGTAGACATATCACAATTTGTATCAACAGACACATCATTGAAGGAAGAAAGATAATTCCGTCTTAGTTTCATTTTCTCTCATGGAGCAATTCAGGTTGTACATTAATTTACTCAACTATTTTTCTGGTTCTTACAGTTCAGAGTTTAGAATTGGCCTTGCCATGAAAAATCATGGAGTTGCGTTGTCCCATGGAAGCAGGAGTAATTGTGCTGCCTCTGGTCTCCTGTGTATGCAGAGAAGGCAGACAGCATTCCCTCATTGTCCGAGACTATGGCTGCAAGAACTCTTCTTTCTTAAGATTTTAAGGCACGCTTAAGAATGCCTTTTTAAAATTCTCATGCAGAACTGATGCATGTTGCTTAAAGGAAGACTGCATGTGGCTGCCTAGTGTGTACACATAAGACCTTACTGCAATTTTTAATCCTAAATATCTTTGAACAACCCAGCTGCTACAAGTAAAATATGTTAATTACGTTTTACATATCTACCTCAATGTTTTTTGCTAGGCAATTAAGCTAAATAACTCTGAGCTAGAGTAAAAGCTACTCAGTTCTGTTTGGTAGTAGTAACAAGGGATTGTGTTCAAGTAAAACATCAGCAATTCCAGCTAGGAACAGATCTTGTGAATTTATATAGCTTATGCTGCCATCCATAAACGATTCCAGATCAGTCCTGGAAATGTGGTAGCTCTTCATTTTAAATGTAACTGTTTGCTAAGACAGAGTCTATTTGCTTTATTGTGTCTGTGGTACATCAGCTCCGGAATTCAGCTCACAGACATCTGTGAGACTGCTTACATTGCCAATTCCCATTTAAAGGTGAGTGAGCGCAGCAGACACTGGGCATCAATGACCAAACGGGAAACCAGGATGACTCATTTGCAATCTCTGACTGCTGTCAGTCACAGCATGTGGAAATCCACAAGACTGATTACATTGGGCAAAAGCATTGTATCCATACAACCACTTTGCTGGTGAGAAGAGTGTAAGACAGAATGAAGGGAGGAAAACAAAGTAAGCTGTTGTAAAGCTGCACCCTTTGGTCATTTATAGAGTTACTGTATGCCCTGTGCAATATCTTGCTGCACAGCGCTGAGCAATCATTTGCCCTTTGAATGTATTGAGTAACTGTCCATGTTTTGTAATGCTGTTAGGGTAATTGCCTGCCTGTGCGACAGTTTATTGAACATCTGCCTAGTTATATTTTATTGAATAATTGCTTGACGGATGTATTGTTTCACTCAATAGTTTGTTATTTTGCTTGTATTTTCTAGAACTATTTGTAGGTCTGAATAGGGCGAGCTATCTCAGGAGTGGGCAGTCTCCTGAGCCAGATTTCTTTGCTTATTTGTTCTTCCAGAGACTTCTTTATCCCAAAGCAACCTTCACAACCTTCATGGCCCTGCTTCTGACGCCACCGCTGTGTTGTATTTTTCTTTGAGGTTTGAGTATTTTTCATGATTCTTCCCCCATTCACTTGAACAGGCTGCACCACCTTTTTCAATGAACAGTCTGTGGTTGCAAAGAAATTGCACTTTTCAGGAAGCAGTTCATTAATACTCTTCTGTATTGTCTTAGCACCTGGACTCCTGACTTTTTGGGTCAGTGCTTTATGGTGTAGAGCACTGACCACATGTACAGCTGATGTATTTCGTCACTGGAACTTCAGAGCTTTTTCCGTCATTTTTCAGGTCTGTGGCAGGTAGCATAACATGAAGCTTAGCAAACGTTGCTGTTTCTGCTGCAGGGGTAGGGGCATCATTCATCACTTTCCATTTATTTAAAGCAGGGAACATTTCAAAAAGCAAATTGTGTTACAGAAAATGTGCTTTTCAACATTACCTTTTGACAAAGCATAGTGTTTTCTAAAATACGCCAACTATCACCCATGCAGCCCTGCATTGCTTCTTACTGTTCTTTTCTTATTCTTAGCATATCAGACAGAGAACCCGATTCATCAGCATGTCAAGACTTACTCTGCAAGACCAGAATGCAAAGGAACAATATAAGGCTATTTATTGAGAGTTGTTAAAACCAGCTAGATATGATACGAGGCAACAGTGAACTGGGCTGACAAGTTTGTGTTTGGGATCAGCAGTTCAGAGAGAGGTTTTGCTTGTTCTCTGAGCACTGAACAAGAGACACGGAGTAAAGGCAAGAGCTGTCATCCAGTGAAGTCAGGTGCTGGATGTTTAAGATGTCTGTTATACTCACTGCTCTAAGTAAAGCCTAACTTGTGTTTATGTGTTACTTGCCTAGAAAAATGCCCTCTTCAGTTTCAGTTGTATGTGTTCCTCTGTGGCTCCCTCTCCTTTCTGTTCCCTTTTAGTTGGTTGTGGTGATTCAATTCAGGGGTAGTTCCGTTCAAGTGGCAAGAAATATACAGAGATACTTACATACTTCTGGCAAAATAAGATCTGTAATAAACAGTACCACACTAAAGAGAAAATGGCTAATAATGTATTATGCGTGTTGATGAAGATAAGCAGGCTGTTTGGTTAGCTGAAGTTATTTGGTTTGTCTGAAAGGTTATGTGCAGAAGTGTCCTGTGTCAAACTTCTAAAGTTGGAGCACATTCTGTTCCAAACCTGAATGGATATATGGAGCAGAAAGAACAGAATCCCTGCCTTCCTTGGGATTTTTGTTTATTTTCTACTCTTCAGCTGATGCTGTCTCTTGTGCAGATGGTCTAAACAGGATCAGTTTCACTTCCACGAATCTTGTTAAGAGCTATAGGTCCACTGTTGCTATGGTAACATGGCAACTATTTCACTTGGCCCAAGGCTTGGTGGCCCTGGGTATGATGATGAAAGAGAGCTGGGGTAAGCACTCCAAGGCTGGCTGGATAGGGCTGTCTGTACCTCTCGCCTTGCTTAAGTGCAGTCATAGTATGTACTGCTTTGTCTGTGTCCTACAGTAATGAGAATGGATGTAACCATCAAAAATTAAACAAGCTCTCTTTGTGGCAGAAAGTAGCCAGAATACCTATAAAAAAATCTATAGATACAAACATCTATAGCAGCCAGGTAACATAAAGGAACCTGATATACTGTGAGACAGATACATTGATTTATTCCAAGAATAGCATAGCTAAAGGCAGGGTTCAGTCCTTTTGTGAACTGAAGTGGTTTATCTCTAGTGAAATCAAGAAAACTAACAGGGTTGGCATGGGCAGACCAGTCCAAAAGTTGCTGAAGGCAAGAAAAGGACATGATGCAAAAGTTGTATACATTTCCTGGGAGACAGTCCCAAACAATTCTGTCTTTCATTCTCACCTGGAAAAACCTTTCCAATTAATGTTTTAAAAGTCCCACTGAAACGCTACTGAATATTTTAGCAGGTGAGGTGATTCTCTTTTATGTTTTCCTGATAAATAGTTTATTTTGCTCACATGGATTCATCAAGTGAGAGAGAACCCTGCATTTCTTGCACCTGTCTTAGTGCTTATATAAGCTGCCCCAGCTTTAGCTGTTTTGTCAGCGGTGTGAAGGAGTAAAGTCCCCAGAGCTCCTCTTCACAGGACCATTGAAGTAAGAGCTGGGAAACTCCAACAGACCACTAAGTCTTGTTCTTCCAAATAGCAGCTTTAGAAACATCTGTGTTCATGGGACTTCAGCCACTGCCCGTGGAATATGCCAGCATAACATAGTCTTTTATTCTGACCTTATCAGGAAGTGAAGGAATCAACAGAGTACCAGAAAAGTCCCTCTGACAAAATCTCATCGTGTTTTTTCAGGTGAAATCCAACTTGTTTCCCCCAGAAAGTTTCAATTAACTTATATAGATTCTATTTAAAATATTTAAACTGGATCTCCAGTGAGAAGTTCTGGACACCAGCTGAGGAGACTAATGTTGGTGATGTCTTCTGGTCATGTTTTCCTGTGCTGCCTGCCAGTTCTCACTTTGGGAGAGCTTTGATGCAGTTACTAGTTGCCATGTGGAGGTTGCTCTGATCTTGACCATGCATGTCCATACAGTGCTTTGCTTCTGCATCCTTCCTTTTTTGTATTGATAGATTTTCCCCAGTAACGGCTAGCCCTATGGAATGGTGGAAATTAATGAACAAATAATGGAAATTAATGTTTAAATATTAGGTGACTGCTGCCTACAGGAATCCACAGACCCAAGTCAGTCCTTTGAGTGCTTCTATTTTATGCAGGGAAGATTAGACACAAAAAAGGGTACTGTGCTTGAGCTACTAAATGTGTCGTCTGACCTGCCCAGTGGTGAGAGGAGCATGGCTTAAGGCTCACCTTCTTGAGCAAAATAATCACCATTCCAGGGACCTGGTGGAAACAAGAAACCTGAGAGAGGTACCAAAGGACTTCAGGCAGTATCGGATTTCAGAATGGGATCCTAAACAGGCAGCTGAGGAGCAAAAGAGGAGCAAAACCAAGCATAAACATCCTATTTGTCTCCTCTAAACCTCTGTTCTAGCCTTAAGGGGAACCTGTTCAGCCACTCTGGATACCTGTCTCTAAACCCTCTGCTGTAGCTAGGACTATACAGTACTCAGGCAGGAAAGGACCTAGCTGATTTTCTTAGGTTTCAATCCCATATTTCTCATAATCAGGGGTCTGCCATCCCCAAGTGACCCTTGGCACATATTCAGGTCTTTCTGCATAGTCTGCTCCATCCCAGCAAAAAAATACCTCAAACCCCAAGAAAACAAAAGCAAAAAAAAAAAAAGATTTACTCAGCTAGAACACAAAACAAGATTCTTTTGACCTAAGACCTGCTTTTATCTAGCAACTGCTTCATGTTAAAAAACTGCTCTTGTTATAAAAGGAGGCAGGGACTTCTTTTACTTCATTTGACTATAGATTGACGCTTCCTCTTGTGCTATCTGGCCAGCTCATTATCTTGAAATGTGGCCTTGACTCCCCTCAGGCAGGAGAAGGCATTAAATCTGTGTTTCCCAGGCTAGGGGATAGTATAAGCTCTTCCAAAAAGGGATTCTTCTTCATCCTCCCCACTCCCAGTATCTTAATAGGAAGTGGTGAGGTACATCTTGTAGGAAGGTGCTGCCTAACTGTGCATCGGACATGCTCCAAAGCTTTCTGCCCCATCTGCCCCAACAGGGTATTTAGGCAGGAACATATATATCCAGTTTCTTCCTGAGTGACTTAGGTATGGGACTGTTCAGGCCTGGTAGAACCAAAGTTTCCCCACATGTGGGCAGGAGCAGATCACATTGCTGCCCGTTGTAGGAAATCCCAGTGGAGCACACGCACTTGTGTAGCCTGGCTAGTAGCAAGATGGGAGAGGGGATCTCTGCTGCGCTGCAGGAATTAAGTTAAAGGTGATGTTCAGGCAGGATTTGGGGCTGTATTTTACAAGGGACAGGACAGTAGACTTGCAGGTTTTAGTTACCTCTATGTTTTGTGTGTGTAAATGTTACAGTCAAGAAAAAAAAGCGGAAAATGAATTAATATTTTGATACATTCCTCTGCCTAATACTCCAGCATCATCAGACACAGAGCACGCAGTACACAGAGCACACTGTTGGGAGGCAACTGCAAGGAAGCCTGATAAATGCTGTGATATATACAGTTTGTCCAAGTCTGATGCCCAGTTCTCTTTAATGATGTGAGAGCTAAGTTTCTCTCTCAGGCTGAGAAATCCCAAATGAAGAAAAAAATGGTTAGAGTTTATGGATTTTAAAAGTGGTTTGGTTTTGAAAATATTTTCATTTTCACAACGAATGCAATTTTGGACAATTTTTAATACTTATTTTTTAGTCAGAACTACAGAAAAAAATGAAATCCTGATGTTGTTTCCCCCCACCCAGGTCCCTGGAGGAAAATAATCTTATATCAAGGATATCAAATTTAGTCTAATGATTATGTTATATTGTAGTGTTAAATGTCATCTAGTGGAAGGTGAAAAAAACCCTTCTGCTGTTTGCTACTTATCTCTATTAGAAGTTTCATTGTATTCATTTATTATTTACTTCATTTATTCAGAAAATGCAAATCTAGTTAAATAAAATTTAAAAATAGTTATATACAGAACATATGAAAAATGAGCCCAGGTGTATCGTACAAGAGACGTTTCCCATTTTTACAGCAGAATCAATCAATAGAAATTATTCCAATTTCTGCTTCACTGGCTGAGCTCTGCACAGTAAATGCTACAGTGCCAAAAGCCAGCTAATTCCTCCAAATTCTGGTAAGAACAACGCCAACAGATTCCTTTTCTCCGATTTTTTAAACAGGGATTAAAGTAAACAATCGGTGCATCATCTTAGACTCTGTCTTACGCATTTTCTGCTTTTCTTTCCTTACCTCATACCTTCTGACGGTCTCTGACTGATAAATGCGCAGCATTTCAGATCAGTTTGTTCACAGCTTTCCTAGCAGTGTGTTTCAAATCTTACCTTAATTTTTAGAAGCCACATGCCATGTAATGTCCTAAACGGAGCTTGTGAGAAAGAAACTGTCCAATCCAACAACATATGTTTTTTATGGTGGTGTTGGGCTAAGGGATCATTTTTATGTCACTTGTAAAGGTACCTTCCTCTAGGTTCCCACCTTCATATATCCTGATTGTGAAAGTTATGGTGCCAGTGAAGGTGTAGTGAAGAATGGTTCAGAAGCAGAGCATGGTGAGAAATAGCTCAGCAGCATTTACATCCTTCATTTAGGAAATAAAAGTATTGGAAGCATTAAGTAAAAATTAAAGCTTTAGTATAAAAAGGTGTTAGAAAACAACAAAAAGAAATTTTCTGGTGCTCCTGAAGCCAATATGAAGCGCTGAACTATTTCATCCCCTTGATATCTCAGGTCTGTTGCACAAAACTGTGAGGGAAGAGCTAGCAGAGCCATAGTGTTGCATGCAAAGTTACTGTTTAAAAAACTAATCTAAACATGTGCGTGAATGCAAGTCCCTTTATCTATATGAAAATAGATGGAAATATATTCAGTGCATTTATGGCATATGAAAGGCTATATTTAATGTTATCTGGTCTTGACCTTTAGACTGAAATTTGCATTTGATTTTCAATGCCTCTGTGAATGTTTTACTTCCTGCGCAAAACCCTTTCTAAATTGTGAAGACTGCACACCCTATTGCAATATCAATCATTTTACACTGATGCTGGTAACTTTTCATGGCTTTATAAAGTTAACTATTGTTTTGAAATAAAATTCTGAATTTTGGATCCAGTGACGTTACATTAGGAATAGACTTGCTGAAAGCTGAGACAATCCTTTTGCTCTAATCTATCTGCAGAGAGTGTGAATGCTCTTTGAGAAAGTTTATCATTATGTTCTGGCTTTGCTTGAGTTCATACCAAGACATAGCCTAAAAAATAAAGGCTTACACTAAGACATAGCCTTAGACTATGACAGGATGCTTGAAGTTTCATTTTATAATTCCTTTTATTAACTCAGTCACTTAGTACTGTTATTCATTTTATGTAACACTGCATTCCCCTATGCCATGAATGCCTGAGTACAATTTCATATTTCACAGGTAATCATTCATTCATTAAATTTTTCTTTCTTTTTTCCTTTTTTTTTTTTTTCTGTTTCTGTCCTCTCTCTCTTCTGTAGAGCATAATAAACTTATTACAACCTTCATCTTAACACCACCACCTCACTCAACTGGTCTAACATATTCAGATTCAGAACAATCATTCTCCACAATTATTTAGCGTTAAAGCCAGGAGACTCTGCTTCAGATCTGAAGAAAGGCTTGCACTTCTTAAAGTTTGTCTGCTTTTTTTCCCTAGTCATATCAGTAGCAGTATCTTTTATAAAAGATACTGTTTCAATTATTAATTGTTGGCATTAAAAAGTGACACTTCAGGATCAGGACCTCACAATGAGACAAGGCAGTGCATTTGCTCACACACAAAATTACTATTCTGTATAACTTGATATTCTCAGGTCTTTTACTTTTCCTGCATTTTTGGACCAATTTGTATATTTGTGTAGGATAGTCCTCAAGGCACACAGACATAAGCTTGTGAAAACACTGCATAGTAGTCCCAACACATCTCTCCCAGGACTGATCCACTTCCTCATCATTATGCCATATTTTATGCCTTCTTCATGTTTGTGTCAGAGCAAATCAAAAGATCCAACCCTTAAAAAACCAGGGCTGAATTATCTCCCAAAGGAAGGAGTGATGCATCATTCTGCAGCAGTAGTTTCAAGAATTATGAGATGCACATTTTTTTAAAGCATTTTGAAGTATCTTTTTCTATTCAGCTGTGAGCAAGGTACACCACTCAAATAATGATCCTCCGTCCACTTTAGAATTAGCAATTTGATGACCAGCATCATTAGCACAATGAGGTTAGCAGTCTGCTGCATTAGACAATAGACTGTATCATCTACATTACACTTGGGTTCACTTGCAGCTCATGAAAGGAAGAGGGATGTTCTCAGAGGCTTGTGTGGAGGTGTTAGTTCAGATCAGGTCTTGGTTTGCTATGCATAGAAATTTTAAAAAATAACACTATATCAAAATATTAGAAATTAAATATTGTGCTGATAAGCTCAACAAAGTAGTGTCCAGAAAATTGCATTATGACTAATGCAGGTCAAGCCACAAGGGGAAATGACCTGTATTTAATAAATTTGATTTATGTTTACACAATATTGATAACTCTAATCTAATAATTTATTCAATATGTATTCCTGGTACTCATCAGTTTTATTCTTTCAGGAATGCTAGAAGTATAAAGCTTATATATTAAATCCAGAAAAGCGATTTACAGTATGTATTACTTGTCAGAACACTCATATTTGCTGGGTGATGTAACTATGATATAACATAATAATATCACTATCCCAAGCAGGAAAAAGCAACCTGGCTGAAAAAATGACACCACCTTTATGTGGAGACAGAGTAACATGCAGACTTGTCATTAATGTCATCAACAGGAACTTGGCTGAGAAGTCAGTCGGATGTAAATTGCAATGTTTAAGACTTCCCCATTGCCACTGTGCTGTTCTGAGCCTGCCCCATGGAAGGGTGAAGTAATGCAGTACTAGTTACAAAACAAGACCTATATTTTTTTTTTCTTTCTTACCCTGTCTTTTACTTAGAATAACTGTATAGGACCTGACCATGAAAGACGTTACAGTGATCAGCACTGCAGTGACCAGGAAATAGTTGTCAGTGTTAGGGGCAGCATGTACAAAGCTGAGCTGGATGTTGAAGTTCTCCGCCTGGGGAAGATGCTGGTGTTGAGATGTTCTTTATAAGACATGGTGCACAAATATGCTGGGGTGGCCACACAAACAAATTGGCAAATAACAAAGAGAAAGTGTGTCATATGGTGGGACACCTGCTTTATTCATTCCCCCCCTCCAGGTTAGAGCACTTTCCCAAGAGGCAAGGAAGATGGGTTCCCATCCTGCCTTGGCCAGAGAGGTTTTGGCTGCACAGTCTCTTACCGAGGAAGTGTCTAACCTACCTGGCTGTAGGTACTGAGTTGGAACTGGGCTAACAGGGTCAAAGGAGGAGGGGCGGCAGTGTTATGGCAGTGTCCCTCAAATGGATGGGAGGAGATGGTGGGAGTGCTGTCCCTGGATTATTACTGGGACAGACCCCAGAGCATCTCCCTTCTAGTAGGTATTTCATTGCTCCACCCACGTTTACTGGTTTGCGCCTGTCTAACATATGAGACCATGGAGTAGCTCCTCACATTGTGTGTCACATTTATGTTTTACTTCCAGTTGAGCCAGCCTCCTTTTGAGGCTTTCCTTTCCCTGAACAGTCCTTTTTATAGTAAGTGCAGCCATAATGAACTTCCCAAAAGTCTTCTGCACTCCACCAGTTTGAAAGGAACTTGTACTTTCCTTATGCCAAGTTTTTTGTTGTCCTCTGAAAAAAACCCACAACCCAACACAATCACAAGTCTCTGCCAAATCCCCAAACATTGCTGCTTTTTCTCTGAGCCCTTCAGTACCCCACTTCGGTTTTGATTGTTCCAGTGCAGCATCTTCTGCACTCAGATGTGGGATTATCAGCTGTTATCTTCCATCCTCCCTCATGCATTGGTGTTTTCCATCCCTCCTCCTGGTAGGCAGTGCTATATTCTGGGCCCCACACTCTCTGTGACAATTGACCTGGGCACAGTTTCTTTTTTTGTTTAGTTTTCTTTTTGCTTATTCCTGTTAGCCTTCCCTGTTATCCCTTAGCTTTCTCTCCTCTGTTACCTCTTCTTGGTACTATCAAGCTACTTTCAGCTGTGTTGCTCTCAAATCTCCTCCACAGTCTCTGCAATCTCTGTTATCACTTATCTTTGGATCTCTGCTGCTTAGCTGCAACATCTTTTCTTTGTTGCTTTTGTGCTACAGAGAAACAAAACAAACCAAAACAACTAAAAAAGTCCAAACGAATAAAAAAACCCCAAGCAACCCCCCCCAAAAATTCCTACTTGCAGCCATCTGTTCACTGCCTTCCTTTCACTGAGCTTCAGCTTATAGACTTGACCAATATGACTTTTTATTGCAAATAACTGAACGCTTGCCTGGCCGTGTGTCTTGTCTCTGACATGCTCCTCCTTGCTCATAGGTGCTACAGGCTCTGTAACATCAAATATAAATAGCAGAGGGAAAGTGTTATTGCTTCAATACCTACTGTTCCTTTTTATGCTGTTCAGTATATGGCAAAATAATACCACCTGAAGAATAGCATGCTGCTGGTGTTGGTTACCAACCTGGAAAACAGATCATTTTAATTATCTTCTGCTGTTTGACAAGCAGCAATGCTACTGTTGGATGCAACTGTGCAATGCTTTGTGAAGGTTTGACTAGATTAGAACCAGACCCACTGTAGCTCAGAGCTGTGAGGCAAAACTAGTCTTGGTAGGCTTTTTTTCTGACAGCACTTTGGAGCCTTTATCTGCCAGAAGGTTCATGAGATGGATGTGACTGCATACCATAAAAAGCAAAGTAAGATGCTGGGCCTGCATTCAGTATTTCCGATTGGCCAGGAGGTGACCAAGAAAGAGTTACAGAAGGAGATGGTCATTATCTGCTATACTGGCTACTAGAGAGAAAGCAGGAAACATGTTTTCTGGATCCTGCTGAATGGAATTGAAGCCCATTGTCTGGGATAAGAAAAAGCAGAGCCATCCAGGGTGGTGTGTGGAGCAGAATGACGAATGTCCTCCAGGAGACCTGGGCTTTCCATAATAATCTCTACTATGAAGAGGGTGGTCTGTGTCTGTACTTTTTTGCCAATCGGTATGGCTGTTAATTAAGAAACCCATCATCCTTTCACTGGCAATGACACTGAGGTAAATGCCTGCTTCCTCACATGTTCTGCCCTTTTCACAAGTTTTCAATCAGTATGTGGTAAAAATATATTCACCCCTGTACAGGAAAACTCACTGTGAAAAAAGTACTTATGGCATTGCCTGCACGGCATGGCATAGTGTTTGTGGGATCAGTGTTTCTTATTTTCCTGTTGCATGGGAGTCTGAATGCTGCCATCCCACTTTCAGAAGTGTCTGCGTTAGTCAGGACTGTAATGCCTAAAGAGAATCACAAATCTCTATCACAAGGTACATTTCTGCTGCAATCTGTTAACGTCTGCGGTACCGCAGTGTTGCAGTATTGTCAAGGGGTCAGTTTATGCAGGCACTTTATTATGTGAGAGTGGTGGGCTTTTTTTCTAAGCTCTGAAAAGCAGAGCCAGGGTTGCCTATGAGCCAACTCACCTTCCTTCATCTCACTACCTCTCTGAACTAATATCTCTGCTTTTGGGAAAAAACACTTGCTGGAGAGCCTCCTTTGTTCCAACTGTAGCAAAGTGGGTGGCAACATCTGGGTCTTGCTCAGAGGCAGATGGAAGCTAATGCCTGGCTGGAGGGGGCCCAGGGAGCAGAGGCTGCTGGCGGCATGACCAGAACCGTGTTTGTGCTGGCAGCAGTTGTGGTGCCATTTGCTGGTGCCTAGCGTCTCTGGCTGATTCCCAACACAAATGTAACAACAGTTCATCCTCATATGTGAGCCAAACCCGTTCGAACAGGGCTTCCCTGCTTTTCGCCTTCATCTGCTGTGGATTCACTTTGAAGAACCTGTGTGATTGTGGCAGTTTTAAAAGTTTTGAAAGGCCTCCTTAAAAGCATGTGGTCTGTAGGAGCCATAATTATTGCCCTGAATGAGGACATATTAGAAATGGGGATATATCCATGGGCAACTGCTCGAGTCAGCTGAAGTAGGTGCAGCCATTCCTTTCTATCTTTACCCAGCATCTGGCATTACTGTTTGATTCTGCCCTGAAGTGTTGCTGAAGTTCCTCTGTGTCATATATACTTATAAATTCTCCCTTCATGGTGGCTTGTAAACATACAGAATAGTGGGGAATTCTGGCTATGTAGTTTGAATGTTGCATCTTGCATTACTGTGATTTTGCCAGTTGGCTTATATAGCTGCAATGGCTAGCAGCTGCACCTGAACTCCCAGATTTCCCAGGGCTGTTGCTATTGCTGGTTCTTGCTGCAGAATTTGGAAGATTTCCTTCTTTCTGGTCCTGGTGGGGATTGAGATCTACAATACTTGGAGTATGTTGTCAAGGGTTTCCTCTTACTAAACAGACCACAAACCCATCTGTCAAGGCCTTTTCAATTGCTAATTTAAAGGACAGATGGATCACCACTAAAATAGCTCCAGCTAATTGAACTTGTCAAACAAAACTGCCCAAACCCTACCAGGCCTTGCTTGAAAATATGCTTTAAACAAGTTCTGAAAAAAATAATCTTTGAAATAGCTAGGGTTGTTATAAACAAATAAAAGCCATCTCATGTGAAAAGAGAGAATGCAAGACCTCTCTTCACAAAACTCAGGTAAAACTATTGTGTTGGCCTAGGAGCCTTCACAAAGGAACCCTTGTGAATCTTAACTGATGATGCTTTGCTCATATCCTGGCAATCAGGAAGGGATTGCATTTTTATATCCAGATGAGATATTTTCTGCAGGGTCAAAGCACCCTGTGATGGAAATGGGAAATAGGTATTGAAGCCCACAAGAGCAATAGCTGTATGTGAAAGTTAGTCATGCAGTTGCTGTGAGAATTGTTTACTTATTAGATTTTAAAGTATGACCTTAGCATTACTGTTACCATAATCTTGCAAATATTTAACTTAATTTGTTGTAAATTGCTTTAATTCAGTTAGTTCCTGTGGAACAAAAGAGATTTATACATGCATAAGTATGCATATACCATTATCACTATCTGTGTGTCACTTCATGGTCATGTGTACCCAGGGATGTATCAGAGGTTCTCTTTTGTCAGTCTGCCTGGTTTACAAATAATATAATGGATACTGAATCAAAAGAATTATGGGAATCAATTACTCCTGAGAGTATGAGTACTTCAAGTGCTGCTCTTTTAAATAGATCACTTCCTACTTTGTCATCTTTGACCACTAATTGCACAGGGCAGTTCTGAGTTAAATAACCTGCAGGGCAAGAATTATTTATAAAAGATTACACATATAGGACTTTGATACATTTTTTAATGCTGCATAGACAAGAGCAGCAAACCCTGGAGAAGACTGTTGCATTTGTAATCACATCTTAAAACTCATTTACTGTAACAGGTGATACTGTGTATCACAAATATCAAATGTGTGATATTCTTTTTGTACTTGGCTGAAACTAATGAAACCTTTGAAAATGCTGCAAGGCATATCCATGCAGAAATACCTTTGCCCCAAAACTGCAAATCTGTAGAGCTTTCATATGCATGTATCATGTGAAGTACTTCTGTTATGAAAAGCAGGTACAAGTGTCTGTGCGTAAGCATAAGCGTGTGTCTGTGTGCATATGCTGGAGGGAAACGTCAGTTCAGACTTTTTCTTAGTTCTTGTATAACTGAGATAAACTCTCTTGATCTCCTGCTGTTTCCTGTGAGTAGACTGTCAGAGGAAAGACATTTATTCAATGCCAAATACAATTTCATTTTTTATGTCTTAAGGATATGTTTGTTGTTAAATTTAAGGACTTCTATCATCCAATAGAGCTAGAATTTTAGCTAGTATAAATTAGCTTAGAGCTTCTGAGATCTGTGGAGATGCAGTGCAACAGATCCTCATCTCTTTTGTATGTGGATGCCATGGTGCAAGACTTCCACTACATAGTAAAAAAAAAATGAGAGAGAAGGGTTTTTTTCCTAAGAGGCAAAAATTAATTTCTCCAGTGTTCAAGATTTTGGGGAATAAGGAAATATTTGCATAATACTGTCTACCTGATTAGAAAAAAAAAAAAATAGTTGAGGGAGACCATCCTCATTCAGTAACTGGCTGAGGTGCAGCATCTGGAGCTGATAACTGAGAGGGCTGTTCTGGGAAGCTTCCCTTCAGATTAGCCCGAGTGAAAACGTAGCTCAGTCTCCAGCCATACCACCAGCTGTGCAGCTTGCTAGAAACGTTCTTATACTGAAAAACCCGTCACTCAGAAACCAGAAAAAGTCAAGTTTTGTTACAGAGTGCAGAGGCAGGCCCCATGTGTCTGCTTCACTGAAGTTCAGTATTCTCCTCGTTTACCAATTTTCAGGTGAATCTAAACAAGTTTAGATTTTTTAGAAGAGTTATACAAAACTCAGAGTTTAATGTTGATTCCTCTTAAAAGTAGGCACTTGTGATGAATTCTGTTTTGAGATTATAAGTAGAGCTGAGAAAGGTTTTATGATACTCTATTTGGAAGGGCCAGTCTGTAGTAACCAAAACCTACTATAAGGAGGCATCAACTGAAACAAATTTCCCATTGAAGTTTCAAAAATGAATGAGATTCAACACCCTTGAATATTTCATTGCATCATTGCTAAAATGTAAAAATTAATGGATTTCCAAATTAAAGTTTTTGTCTTGAAAGGTAGGGTACTTCAAAAAGGGACTAGAAATTGAAACTTGCAAAATTAATATTTTTTCAGTTGCCCTATACTGTAGTTTTATTTGGATTTTAAGTTCAGTAAAAACTTCTAAGGGTTTGCTTCACCTGATTTTTGTCAGAAGTATTTTTGTTCACCCAGAAGCTTGTGTAGAATGGGCTTACTTCTTCCTCTATTACTGTGATGATTAGCTCATCTGTTCAAGTGAAACTCAAGGCTTGCCTCATCAATTGGAAATTTATGACTTGACAAAGCTCTCCTAATACTTCTTAGGCATCTATCTTCCAGTGAATTAGAGAAAAGGGAGGGAGAAGGCTCCATTAAAAGTACAATTAACGTGTCTCCTAAAGCATTAGAGGCAGGCAGCAAAATTCAGAATTGTTGGGCTGGTTTCAGTCCTAGCTTACCCCCTCAGCTCTGTCTATTGGCAGGTCCTCTGAGCAGCAGGTGGCACTGGTGAAATGTGCTCTCCATATATTTTCCTGTAAACTGGACCCAGCAAAGTGACAGCTACATTTCTGAGCATTTAGCCTCGACCTGTCCCACATCCATTCCCAGTTATATAATTTCATAAGTAATTGCAAAGGGGTGGTATTTAGCCTTGAGTTCATTTTTGATGGAGCAGCCTTCCTGCTCCTGTGATGATGTTTCCACATTTATGTGGCCAGTATTCGTACCATTGGTTTGAAGCAATTGCCTTGTTACCATGCCCTGATGAGCCTTTCCTGTTGCCATTGTAGCCCTGAAAGCTGGAAATTACAAGTGCTGCAGGTGGTCAGCTGCAGGGTTTGATTAATCCAAATTCCATTTTCACATTATTGAAAAAGGATGGGGCAAAAGGAATGCTCTGCAGCTGAGTGTCAAACATATTTAGAATTATTGCAGCTATAGGGATGATGATTTGGGCCATGCAGTAATTATTTTGAGCTAGGAAGACATAGTGAGACGATATCAGAAATTTGTCAGAGAGCATTGCTTTAACATGTGGTTATGTAAGAGCTCAGTAAGAATGCCAGACTGCAAGACAAGTGGCTTTTTGTCCATTGTTATATTAAAAATGTGATTTTCACCAAAACTATGCTGAGCTACAGGCTGTTAACACAATACATAGGACTGACATGAATTTGGTGCACAGTCCTGTATCAGATCATGCAGTCTTGACAGAAACAGAAAAACACTCAACTGCTGGCCATGAAGTATAGCCTTGGAGTTAAAGTAAAATACCCAGAAATAATAATGACTTTCAGAAATAACTGTGGCAGCTTCATAGAATTGTAGAATGATTCAGGTTGGAAAAGACCTTTGAGATTATCAAGTCCAACTGTTAACCTAGGACTGCCAAGCCCACCACTAAACCATGCTTTTAAGCACCATGTTTATGGGTTTCTTAAACACTTCCAGGGATAGTGATTCCACACCCCCCCTGATCCTTCTCCTCTCCAGGCTAAACAACCCCAGTTCCCTCAGCTCCTCCTCCTAAGGCTTGTGCTCCAGACCCTTCACCAGCTTCATTGTCCGTCTCTGGACACACTCCAGCACCTCGATGTGTTTCTTGCTATGAGGGGCCCAAAACTGAACGCAATGTTCCAGGTGCGGCCTCACCAGTGCTGAATACAGGGGGACTATCACTGCCCGAGTCCTGCTGGCCACACTATTTCAGATACAAGCCAGGATGCTGTTGGCCTTTTTGGCCACCTGGGCACAGTGCTGGCTCGTGTTCAGCCGCTGCCATTCAGCACCCCCAGGGCCTTTTCTGCTGAGCGA
>JAVJGJ010000047.1:97679518-97712090 GCA_035590215.1 Microhierax caerulescens
CCCCAAGTGCAGCACCTGGCACTGAGCCTTGTTGAACCTCATATAACTGGCCTTGGCCCATCAAGCCAGCCTGTCCACATCCCTCCAAAAAGCATTACTATCCTCAAGGAGATCAGCACTCCTGCCCAGCTTGGTATTGTCTGCAAACTTACTGAGAGTGCACTTGATCCCCTCATCCAGATCATTGATAAAGATATTAAACAGGCCTGGCCCCAGTGCTGAGCCCTGGGGAACACCACTTGTGACTGGCCACCAGCTGGATTTAACTCCATTCACCACCATGCTTTGGGCCCGGCCATCTAGCCACCAAAGAGTACACCCATCCAAGCCATAAGCAGCCAGTTTCTCCAGGATAATGCTGTGGGAGATGGTGTCAAAGGCTTCACTAAAGTCCAGGCAGACAATACGCACAACCTTTCCCTCATCCACCAGGCAGGTCATCCTGTCGTAGAAGATCAGGTTCGTCAGGCAGGACCCGTCTCTCATCAACCCATGCTGGCTGGGCCTGATAACCTGGTTGTCCCGCACATGCTGTGTGACGGCACTCAGGATGATCTGCTCCGTAACTTTTGCCAGCACTGAGGTCAGGCTTCATCCTTTATTCCCATTTACCACAGGTTCACTGGTTTGTGGCTTTTTTGGTTTGTGTTTCTTTGCTACATCAGTTTAATCATGGATTTCATATTTTTCTAGATCTTTCTCTGTTGCCAGTATGTAGCCTCAAGCTTCCTTGCTGTGCTTAGAAGAAGCAAGGAGGTTTTGTTAGTGCCATTTCACAGGTGGCGGTGAGGGGTGTGTGTTGCTATTTCAAGAGGAAGCAAGATATTAAATGCATATGTGAAACAGAGAACAAGATTTTATTTCTCTGATGTATAAATTCCATGAATCTCCTCATTTCCATAGGTAGGAAGAAAATGGTAGAAATAAACGCCAAATGACAAAATTCATTTCTGCACTGTTCTGTCCAGAAATTGATGGGACTGAAATCCTGTTACCAAAACACTTCAGCTCGGTTTAAAAACTCATGTATTTGCTGTGAACACCTGTATATTTGGGGCCTGTAGCACTGGCCCAGAACTTTGTCTAATTGTTGGAACCTGAAAATGGTTTAAAATAAATAAATAAATAAATAAATATAAACAATTTATAAACCTTTTTCCATTTACCATCCACAGCTGTGCTGGTTTTGGCTGAGATAAAGTTAATTTTCTTCATGGTAGCTGGTATGGGGCAGTGTTTTGGATTTGTGCTGAAAACAGTGTTGGTGACACAGGGGTGTTTTGGTTACTGCTGAGCAGTGCTCACACAGAGTCAAGGCCTTTCCTGCTCCTCACACCGCCCCACCAGCACGTGGCCTGGGGGTGCACAAGAAGTTGGGAGGGGGCACAGCCAGGGCAGCTGGGGGTACAACCAACCAACTGACCAAACCATACTACGTGATACCTTGCTCAGCAGTATAAATCTGGGGAAACAAGCAGGAAGCAGAAGACATTTGGAGTGATGGTGTTTCTCTTCCCAAGTAACCATTATGCATGATGGAGCCTGGCTTTCCTGGAGGTGGCTGAACACCTGTCTGCCGATGGGAAGTGGTGAGTAAACTCCTTCTTTTGATTTTGCTTGCGTGTGCGACTTTTGCTTTACCTATTAAACTGACTTTATCCCAAGCCACAAGTTTTCCCACTTTTACCCTTCTGATTCTCTCCCCCATCTCACACGGTGGGATTGAGCGAGCAGCTGGGTCAGGGTTAGTTGTCGGCTGCGGTTTAACAATGACAGTCCTTTTTGGCACCCAACACGGAGCTCAAAGGGTTCAAGATAGCAACAGATTTTATTGGAAAGTGCTCAATGGAATTTATAGCTGTTATTTCTGTTAAGCTATTAATCAGCAGGCTCCTGTGCTTGCCCTAGGGCTTGCTTGCCTTACTGTATATTAGAGTCTAGTGCTCGTTAGTGGATGCTTTTTGCTTTTGCTGCTTGCTGTGCTGCTGTACTGCTTATCATCTTATTCTGCTGTGCCTGGGAACGTTTTGGTAACAGCAATGGGGATGCGCCGGGGCTGGCAGGTGGCCAGGGCATGGCTGCCATTTCTGTGCAGCTGTACTAGACAGGCTGGAGCTCCAGTGTGAACTGCAGTCGAAGGGACTGTGACTTGTGGATGAGTCCACATGGGAGCAAGACACCTGAAAGTGCCTGTGGCCATGGATAAGCCCATGCCAGAGCAGGTGTATCTCAAAGCATCTGTGGCCATGGTTGTCTGTGCTGCAGTAGGTATACCTCTGAAGAGACTGTGGCCCAAGGATAAGTCTGTGCTGGAGAAGGTACACCTCAAAGCGTCGTAAGTCCATGCTGCAGCAAGTATAGCTTGAAGCATCAGTGGCTGTCCATGAGGCCGTGCTGGAGCACCTCAGAGCATGTGGCCATGGATACACCCACAACAGCATGGTAATCCTCTGAGCATAAACAGACCAAGATGTAATTCTTCTTGCAAACAAGGCATGCAAACAAGCATCCTGCAAAGCGTCCTACACTGGCAGAGCAGCTCTTTGAAGAGATTCCCATTTGATATAGTACTTAGAAACGCTGCTGAAGGTAAACACAAGCCAGGTTAGTGTAACCTGTTGCCAAGGCTGTGTGCCCTGGATGTGAGTTTTGGCCTCTACCACACAGGATGTCATAGAAAATGGGACTGTGAGGGACAGGGCATGATGTGTTTGAGGGGCTGTTCCCAGAGATCTACCTGGAGCAGGGCACTTTATTTTGGGGTGAGGACAGGGCTGGTGTCACAGATGTAAGCCCTTTTGTGCCTCAGGGCCAGAAGACAGGCCAGGTCTTGTTTTGAACATTGGGTGGGACCCAGACGATGCCACCTTACCCTCATGGTCAGTGCTGTGATTCTTCCTGTGGCATTTTTCTTATGATGAATTAGATCAAACAAGTAAGTTGTGCAAGTGAATGCAAAGAGGCTTGGGAATGCTGGGCAGCTTTGGGCTTCATCACAGCAGTGGAGAGAGTGGAAGCAGCTGTTTTTCAGGGATGTTTTCTCTGGGTTGGCCTGGGTCTCCTTGTATGCCCTGGCAGTATGCTTGGCAAAGGCACCACACACTGCTAATTGGCTCCTCTTCTCTAAGCTGCCCAGCTTCCAGTGACAGATTCCCCTTGGGCCCATGCATTACTATACTACCATCCGCACTGACCAGGGCATGGAATAGCGTTGGCTGAGTACAGTTATGTCCTTTAGGGTTTATGTTCAGTTGCAGCTGCCCATCACCTAAGTCAGACATCAGCTTGTGTACTTACATGTAATCACAGCACAGAGCAGCTGCCAGCTTGTGTCTCTTTTACAGTATGATTTTTAAGCAGCTTATTTTCATGTTGTTGGTAGCTTCTTTTACCATTAATTGTTTTTACAGACACATGCTTTTCTTGGATCTGTACTGCAAGAAGAATGAAGAAGCTTTTGATAGGCAGTGCTATGCTTACTATGTAGAGTATTTTATGGACTTGCAGTCCCTTCCTCTTAGTCTTCAGCCTAGATTCAGTATTAAAGCAGTGGCTTATGTAGGACAAGAATCCTGCAGAGTGATTGCCAGCAATATGAACATTCCAACTCACGTTGTCGTGCATGTCACACTTCTGCAGACTAACATAATGCCAGTATTTCTAGTAGTTTATATATACATTTCAGCAGCCTTAATGTTCCTCTGACACAGGATTAATTTGCTGCCTTTTTTCTCCTTAGCTGTGGAACTTTCTGCAGTCCTTGAAACAAAAATGACAGCAGTCAGCTATGTGGGGACAGCAAGCACACACCTGCATCTGTGTGTTCAAGAGCACTCAGCTTCCTACTGGACAAGATGCCTACCCCTCCTGGCTGCTAGCTGCTATGCATCACCATCACTGCCACAGTACATCGGGCATTTGCTGAGTCTGAGCTGCTCCCTTTCCAGCCAAACAGCTCATTTTTGTCTGTCAGTGTTTGGTCGCTTACAGTGACCCCACGAGTCAGGGTGTGATTATAGGAATTGTTACTGGCAGGGAGGATGGGATAAGCACGCTATGAAGGGTTGGGGGTGATCTTTTACTGGTTACAGTTGTAACTGACAGAATAAGTTAAATCAGACCTTTGACAGTAGGTGTCAAGGAATAAACCAGAGTTCTTAATTCATAAAGTTGGACATATACCAAATAGGAGTCCCTGCCTGCCTTCACACGCAGCTTCCCCACAGAATGTGGAAGGAGGGCAGGAATCAGTGAATGATGAATGCACTCCACAAGCTACACACCTGCTGCATTAAAAGTGAGTATCTCCACTCCCCTGTCTTGCAGAAGCTGACATAAGCCTGGAAGAGTACTGAGAGAGCTCTCATTCAGTGGAATTTTCCACTCAGTTAATATACATATGCATGCTGTGTGCTGCTGGGATGCTGGCAGAATGGATGCAGGTCCTACAGAAAAAGTGGCTTCCTTGATGCTTTAAAATACAGGGAAAAAAATAAGGGGACAATGAGAAGAAATTGCTTATAAAACCTGGCTATTGAAAATGCTGTAAAATAGCATTTAGTTGGAGTGTGAATGGCAGGGTTTCACAAAAGACTATTTATCTGAGACCCCATATGTCAAGTTGAAAGGGTGATTTTTGTATTTCTATTTATTTCAAATTTTGCAGTCACTAGAATTGATGTAATATTTAAACCCCCCCAACATTTCTGGCACTGTCAGCAAAGAATGGCACTTGAATCTTTCATTTTTCTCTGTGCCAAACCTCTGCAGATCTTTCACCTTGGGAAAACAAGGCACCTGTAGCTGATATATATTGAATATATATCTGAATATATCTGAATATATTGGGGCATGATGTGCACTGTAGGGGGAACTGATCCCAGGTTCCCCGCTAACCTAGGTGTTCTGTCTCACTTGAAACTCAGAGCTGCTAAAGAAAAAATGGTCACTGCAGCTACTCCTTACTGTTTTGGTTGCATTTTATGAATGAGAACTGGGTTTAGGTTCCTGTCACAATGGAGGTGTTAAGAGCTGTGAAACCCAGGTTGTCAAGTGTCTTCTTGCAGATTAATGCACATGTACACCAGACGGGGGAAGACAGACAGGACAATCCCTATCCTTGCTTCTTGACTGAAAAAATTGCTCCCTGATTAACATGCAGGCTCTGATAATCTCAATCTTTTTTTTAGGCATTGTACGGCCTGCAGTCTGGAACATAAATTTCAGTGGGCAGACAGGCACTGCAGCAGTTCTAGCATTTCTCCAGGCCCAGCACTTACAGGATAAGAAGGTAAGCTAAGAAACTATGTTTATGAACGTATGGTGCCTGTACCTCTTTGCATGCTTTTTTTTCCAGGGCCATGCAAGGGTACCCACACATTTGCTGTACCATTAGGGCCTCACACACAGAGCTGCATTGTTACACAGCTGGATATCTATTTAGTAGGAGCATTCAGGCTCCTCTAGGACACTGCTTACATCCTGCTCTGTAAAAGGGTCCAGTTTTACTTCAATCATATCCTAGCTTGCTAAAATGAGAAGCAGTATAACAAAAAAGTGATACTTATGAAATGATGCATCTGCTTTCTTGTGTCCAAACTTTGGCACAGGAAGGCAATTTAAAACTTGAGTTTCTTAAGAGAAGCCTCTAAAGCAACCTTGTACACAGGAAAGAAAGCTGACAGAAGGGAGCTCAGCTGACTTGATGTCAACTTCATGTCTGAAGAAAGCTTTACCTTCCTTCCAAAGGTCAGATTAACAAGGAAAAGTCAAGTTTTACTTTCTTAAATTATGTTTCCTGGCAGGGTGCTTCAAACAGTATATTTTTCTGTTCTAGTCTGTGTCTCTGAGCCCCAGCTCCCCCTTGCACTTTGCTATAGATAAAAAAACCTGTTGTGTTTTGTCCTTATTGTTATCCATATAAGCATTATAATGCTTACTTTGAGTTCATTTTTCTTGGATTCCTTGCTAAAAGCTGAAAAGATGATACATTGTAAACAACAAATCTCTGCTGCTGAGAGCCAGTTTTGCATACTGAATTTTGTATGTGCAAAGATTTAAAAAAAATGTGAGATGGTTCTACAGATTATGAGATATGAAAAGAAGAAAAATGTATTCTTTTATTTGAATTCTGTTTCCCCTTTTTTATTTTTTTTTCTTGTGAACAGGGCAAGAGTATCTGTGTTCTTTTACTGACCTCAGGGGTCAGGAATATTTTTAATAAGAAAAATGAAATGTTCATGCAATTCTTGGACACTGAAGTAGGGCTTTAATATCTGTATCTACACATTTTTGTGAAAATTTTATATAATCTACATAGCTATCTCATATGATATACAGATATTTTGTTATGCATCTGTCTATATATGTATATCATAAGACAGGCTGTGAAAGTGTTATGAATTGGCAATGCTTGATATTTATGCTGTGCTTAGAAATGTAAAAAACCAGCCCAACAGCTATTGTTCTGGTCTACCAGAATTAGGCTGTTTATTTTTAATGCAGGACGCTCTAAACATAATCATTTTGAAGAGGCTTTGAAACCATTTCATTCAGCAGTTCTTTAATTAATCCCTTTTTATAATGAATAGCAATAGAGCCTTCACCCCCATTACAAAGGGCCTATAATTCTAGTTCCACTTTCAAGGTCTACAGCTTGCACAGCTAGTATGTTAGACAAGTATAATATAGAATAGTACAGATATGCAAGTAATGCTGCAGGTATTTTAGAAGCACAGATGAGCCAAAGGAAGATTAATGGAATTTGACAACATGACAGAAATGCTGCTGCGTAAGGACATCCATCTCTAGGCTTTTTGTTATTTTTTGCTGTAATAGAACAATCAGTGGAGTGAAATACCCCTTTGATGAGTGTAATTTGGTAACAATTTGCAAACATGATAATGTGCCTTCTTAATTCAAAGACATTTCACAGAGATATCTTGACATTTTCATTACAGGAGCTGTCAGGAATAATCTGGAAGACCAAAAGAACCTTATTGAAAATTGCCTACTTCTATTTGGTAATTGAATAATCTATAGTAGTAGGGTCAAGTCATTTCTTATGATACAGCCTTTAATCATCAATCAATTACGACTTTTAATTACAGCTGAGCTGCTGAGATGTATAGAGATCTTCCTGGTGACAAAATGAACAGCTATAGCTCCGAATAGTGTGCTACGGCTAAAGCAACAGCAGTTCCCTTTCTCCACCACCACGTTCCTATCAATGAACTGGCTATAAAAAAAGAACGTGCTGAGTGCGTTACACATAATGCCAAAAATCTGGTTATGTCATAACATATCCATGACAAACTGAATGAAGGCTGAATGAAGTTTCTGTGTTTTTTTTCTAATTTACAGCTACTTGACTTTGCCCTTTAAAGTTTCTAACTAGCAAGCTACACTAACAGCTGCAGATATACTTTATAGGTAATTGTGAACATCTATATGAGCCAGGACTTTTTTTAATAGCAATCACTCTGATGCTGTTTAAGTCTCTGCCCCGGGGAGAAGGGAAACACTTTGCCTGGGAGCCACAAAGGCCATCTCAGAGCAGGGTGATCTCAGTGCTGAGCATACCTCATAACCTCCCAGGCTGTCACATGCATATTGATCACTTGAACTGTTTTGGGTAGAAAAATAAAAATACACAGTGTTAATAGCCCCAAAGTAAAAATTTCAGAGTCCACCATCCACTCCAAGAAGCTGCAGGTCTCTGCTGATATCATAGAACAAATTTTGCTGTGTTCCCTGAAGGCCACTGTGCCTTGCTCCTCCTTGGTGGCTCTGCTTTTCTGTGGATGGGGTAGCTTCAGAGGGCTTGTCTGTTAATAGCACAGCAGTAGCTTTCCTGATTCTGCAGGCTAGTACTGTAGGAGTCCAGCTGTTTATAAAAAGCAAGTAAATCAAAACCTAGTCTACTTCACACCAAATGAAAACTCCTTTCTCTGTGTGCAGGACTCTTCAGTCTAAAACAAAGCGGCATCAAATGACCCTGCAAATAAGATCAGTGTAATTCAGAGAATGAAATTAATCCATCAAACCCTGGCTTTGTTTGTCAGTTACCATCACTGCAGTTTCTTTTCATCTTCAATTTTTGCTCCCCTTCATTATTTTCTATAAAGAATTTTATTTGGAGGAAGAAATAGAAAGAGGATTTTATGCATCCATTATTTAATGATGGACCTTTATCCTGGGGGAAAATGAGCAAGAAGGATTCTGATGATAGAATGAAGTGAATTAAAGATCAAAAAATTTCCTAAATTTGGCTGAGAGTTTATGACCAAATTTGCATAACTCTGGTTTTAATGTCAGTGACTTCTTTCTTGCTCCACTGTTGGGTGTATTTTTTTTGTTTTCAAATGTAATTGCTTGTGTATTAATTTTCACAATTCTGGAGCCAGCATCCCTGTGAGATCTAATTTAGGGACTGTATTTCCTCTTTGGAAAATAAGAGACTATTTCACAAAGAAGGAAAAATCAAGAACAATGGGATCTTTGAAATAACATACCTTATTTATTTTCAGAACAGCATTTCTCTTCTATAGCTTCTTAGGAGGGAGTGTTGTCTTCACAGGAGATTTGCCTGAATGCAGTTTTCAGACGCTCACCAGGCAGCACAAAAAACTGGAAGAGGCACCACAGCATTGCTCAAACTTGCATCAGCGGACCTGATGCATGAGGGGTACGTACCACTGCGCTTAGGCTGGGCAGAGGGAATTTTACCCCGTTGTACCTCCTCACTGGCTGATGTTTCATGGAAAGAGTGGGACAGGCTGCACATAGCTCTACTGTAGTACCAGCTACACTATACCTGTTGAGAGAGGTCTTAATATGTCACATATACAATGTATATATAGAACTTTACATCCAAACTGAAATCCCTTTAGGCATGAGTTGGGTGCCAGGAGTTTTCTAACCTGCTCTGGCAGTGTACTCTGTGTGCTCTGCATTGCTGTGCTGATGTACAAGAGCTGTGTGGCTGGCATATCGGGCCACCTGCACTGGTGGCAAAGCTGCTGAGCGCCACGTGAATGTGAGCCTTGGGGACACACATGAAGGAGTTGCTTTAATCCTCCTCTAAAGCAACACAGGCATCAACTACCAGTGAGCAGCAGAGTTTGGGGCAAACCGCAGGGCTGGTGTACTTGCTGCCAAGCCTTTGCTTCCCCACTGCAGGATGGCAAGTGGAGAGATTTGACATCACTTCCAAGATATGTCTCAACAATGCCCTTTCTATCCTCCTCCTCCTCCTCCTTAGTTCTCCCCATTTTTACTAATAACATTGTGCTTAATTAATAACATTAACTTCCCTCCTAAATGACTCCTATGTATCTCTGTCTTCATTTTCTTGCCTTCTTTCCAATCATTACTGCTTCCAGCTTTCCTTCTCTCATCTAGGGGAAAAAAAAAAAAAAAAAGGCAGCAGCAAAAATCTTCCAAACCAGAGTATTTAAAAACCCTTATTATTATAAAATGAAGCACAGAGTAGGATGAAGTATTGTAGGAAGTGCACAATGCTGCCTGCAGACACCTTTAATGAAAAGATGGGGAAGCTTATGGATGCTGGAGGACTGGACCCTTGTGATTGCCTAGGACATGCCAGAAAGCACACAGAGGTGCTTGAAAACACAGCAGGACTTTTGTGTGATGAAGAGCCCCCAAGGAGTTGCAAACACAGTACAGCTGATAAAACAATCTGGTCTCTTAGGGTTTCCAGCTAAGCTGGTTAAGAGCGAAGTGCCTGCATGTAAACAGAGCTCTTAACCCTACTGCTTACAGGCACAACAGGAGTGATTACCTCCCCCACCTCTTTTCCTAAGGCTGCTTTGTCCTTGGTTCCTAATTTCTTTAGTGGTGCAGAATAACCTGGCTCCATCACAGTATTTTTTGTAAGGGGACACTTGCCTCCTTCCCCAGCACTATAGGGAGCCATGAAGTGCTGCACATCCTATCTACAAGATGTCTGCACCACAGGACACCTGCAGTACATGAAGAGAAGAACAGGCCCCAAGACCTGAAGGCACAAAATATGTTGCACACCGGAGTCAAAGAAGCAAAAAACCGCTCATGACTGACAGTCCTAATCCTGACTAGTGAGGCATCTTCTGCTCTGCTGAGAAGAAGCCTCAGAGAAAGCTCTCCTCTGTATCATCTGAAATTAAATTAATGAACAAACGTATGTTTCTGATAAGTGAAAATACTACATCTCTAGAAAGAGAATGAAAGCAAATGACCTTTCAGTCATTCAGCCTCTGTGGGACTTGGAAGAGCTCCTGTTCTACCCTGTAAAAATGTCTCTGGGTAATTCTAGATTAAGGCTGCTTCTCAATTCAGAAAAGAAAATACTTTTTCAAAATACTAGAGAATATATATCTTTCCAGAGTCAGATATAAGGTCCTTTCTGGTAAGCACAAAAGCTCTTCTGAGCTTCATGGACACATTAGACTTCAGATGCTGATGCTTCCATTTTCAACTCTATTTAGTCCTGCTGCTTGGCCTAAAAGCCCCAGCTCTGCTGTGTCACAACTCTCCTTGCAGTATCATAAACCCCAGCAAGATGTAGGAGACTGCAAACCATATGTGTGCATGGGGATAGGTTGAGCAATTATTGATTTTAAAGCTAATGCATTATTTTCCGACAGTAACAGAGGAGATTCACAACTCAAAAGTTATTCTTGAAAGGATGTTTTCTGCAAAGCTGGGAACACTGACTCACTGCTGCCATCCTCCCAGGCTCCAGAGCGTGATGCCGAGGTGAGGTAGGAGAAGGAAGTAAGTGATGTCTTGCTTTTGCTGTGACAAATAAGGGCTGGTTTGTAACTTGGCTCTTTTCCTGAAATTTTCCAGCCTGAGATGGGAGACTACAAATAGCAAATCACAGATAGCTGGCTTCTGGTGCATAGAATGGATAGGCAAAGTTTTCAACCCTCTGCTTCAGACAATCACCTAAAATACATTGAGACCATACAGCTCAAGGAAGAGAAAGAAAGACAGCATTAGTTGACTTACCCATGGTCTTCTCATACTGAATCTGGCATAGGCAGAGTTACAAACATTGCCATGAGATGAGTTGACACATATATAAAGATACACCTACTCCAAAGAAGAGCGCTTTTTCTCTCTTTAACTTTCCTGTAAATACCACATTTCAGCTCTGCTGCCAAATGAATGCATTTGCTAGTGGAAATGCTCCCAATTTTTTCCTCGTGTTTCACAGTGCAAGTGCTGTCCCATCATTGGGTCGCATCACATCGAAGTAGGGCAGCGGAAACAAATGCAGTTACATTGGGGTGCAGCTGTGTTTACAGCAATGAAACTGTGAAGAACGGCATTATTCAGGCACTGGAGGAATGAAGTGTGATTTAAGAGAGCTGTTTGGAACAGTTTATGCTTTTCTTTTACTTAGGTAAATTATTATTGTTACATCTACATAACAAAAAGGCAATTTTAATCTGTCTATGACTACAGAAAGACAGTTTTCATGTGATATTTGGAAAAGCTTTAAATAATACTAGACACAGAGAAAGAGATTCTAACACAAATGGAAAAGGTGTCAAACCCATAACCGTAATGAATTTCTCATAAATACCCTCACCAATCCCTTGCAAATGAAAACTGGGTCATTGAAAAAGTTCAGTTTAAAGTACAATCCAGTTATCCACAAAGGTTATTATGCTGTGCAGAGTTTTCATAAAAACTTGGTGTATTGTCAAAATTTACAATTCCTCATTGAAAATCAAAATCCAGCTGAAATACAGTTTTGTGTATTTTTCTGAATAAGAAGATGTTGCATTTGGAAACATGATGCCTGGTTGCTGTACATTTATGGCCACAAATTCCATTTTTTGTGTTCTGAGTCAGGTCAGATCACCAGACTAACTAAACCTTATGTTTAGACTTGTCCAAGAGAGAAGCTGGGAATGCAGGAAGCTTAAAAAAACCTGCCCTGGATAAAAACAAGTATGATGTTTCAAGGATGTCTGTCTTTTCGTTAGAAATTCAATAAGCATGTTAACAGTAAGTAAATGAAGAACAGAGCAACACAAGAGATGATACACAAAGACAAGTAATTGTATCTTCCAGTACTTCACATTATAAACTCAACACAAGGCTAACTCAGCCTTTACAACGGAGTCACTAGCCTAGCTAGACTTCTTAATTTCAAAAGGTGAGCTTCAAAGAAGATTTGGGTGTACTTCTGGATGGGAACCTCAGCATAAACAAGCATTTTTTTCTCCAATGCTTGGAGTGAAGGCAACACAGAGGGGCCTGTTACAGCAATGTTACATCAAGGCACTAAAACATGGCTCTAACAGGCCCCTCTGTGTTGCCTTCGCTCCAAGCAAAATACAAGTCAATAAATTTCAGGGGGGGAACATGCCAACTATATTCTAATGGGAGGGAAGAACACTAACAGCAAGTGATACTATAAATAAATCGGGTGTAAACTGTGTGGTTGTAGCCTTCAGGAGAAGAAAAATAACACACATAAGAAACTCAGTTTTTTTGCTGCTGTAAGGCTGTAAGATCAGGGGTCCTCAAACTTTCTAACCAGGGGGCCGGCACGCAGATTAAGTGGCAGACACTCATCTGCGTCTGCTTGGTTCCCACACCAACCCCCAGGGGGGTAGTGGGAAGGAGGGGGGTCTGTAAATATCGGGCAGGTGGATTGAGGACCCTGGGGGGCCGTATCTGGCCCATGGGCCGTAGTTTGAGGACCCCTGCTGTAGGGAGACAATTCCTAGGTTTTTAGGACATTTCACTAGTTTCAGCTGTTAAACCCCTAGCTTGGAGTGGCTGACAAAGATTACAAAGGACTGACAATGATGATTAGAACGAAGTAGTCAGAAGAAATGAGGGCTGAGCTCTTATTGGAGAAATTGTAAAAAGCTAACAAAAAACCCTCAGAACAAAACAATCAACGGCAGACCTGTGACAAAAACAATTATATCCTCAGGATTTTCCCTTCACCAGCAAATACCTCCATGCAGGCAATGCTCTCCAACTTCTTTACAGCGCTAGTAAATCATCTCAGCCCCACAAGCGCTAGTAAATCATCTCAGCCCCACAAGCAGCAGGCGTCCTGGGCAGCTGGTGCAAGGCTTGCTCTGGCTTTAGCAGCTGGACTCTAGAATGTACCTTTGTTGCCTCCTGAAAAAAAAAAAAAAAAATTGTTTTTTTTTAATGGCAATACAACACCTTTGCCTTCACATCACATATTCTTGTGCTCAGCTCAACCATGACCTGACTATGTCTCATTTGTCCAAGGAGTATTTAAAGAGAGGTTTCAAAATGCCAACAGAATTTAATAAATTCTAATATCACAGTAGTGAAAGAATGCTCTTGAAAGGCATTTCAATGGTGCTGAAAAGAGGTTGAACGAGCGCCACACCCCATGGTCAGTGAGGAAATACTGGGAAAATACAATCTCCATTATGCATTTAATATCAGATGTTGATAATGTACTGTATGAAACAGTCCTGCGTGGGAAAAAAAGTGAGAGCCTTCACTCTCTCACAGTGCCAAGCTGTCCACTGACATAGTAGAATAAAAGTAAGAAACAGATATAAACCTGGAAAAAAAGTATTCAGGCAGCTTTCCTGTCAATGCCATCTTTCAAAAAATCTGAGCAAGTGGCCTGAATGAAATTAATAATCAGCTTTGATTGGAGAACCTTGCTATATTAGCTATTTATTTATTTATGTATCTGCACACACCCATGGGCAGCAATGAGGTAGTAGTCAATGTCTTTATTTCTAATGATGTGGCATATTTTTTCCAGGTTATGAAAGGCAGGTTAATATTTGATCTTATATCAATAAATCTTTCTGTACTAAATACATAAAGGTTATTCTTGAAAACATATTCTGGCATGGCCATGAACTTACTGTAATAGTTTCTAGGAAGAAGAGTTCACTACGTGTCTGAAGAATTTCACTGCAACTACGTGAATATACTGATCTCAATCCCTCTTACACATATTGTTGCGTGTGATGTTACGGGCTGGTATTTTAAATACATGACTTATTAATTTAATATCATCTCTTATAGACTCTGTTTCGCCAGCATAGTCTCTGGATGACATTGATTTCTTCTCTCTCTCCCCATGCTTATCTCAAGCTCTTCCATTTTGCTTGTCTTACTGATTTTTCATGTTCACTTCACACATTATCTCACCGGAAGCTGGTAATGAATCAATGTGGCCTCCTAAATATATGTTCTGTTACAGCCCTTCGGAAAGAGCCACTTGCAGATGCACTCAGTAGCTATTGCACACATCTAAACAAGAGAAGACATAGTTGTCTCAACCCGACTCGCAGAAGGCCTGTACAGTCTTTCGGAGTGCATGTATTTTTAAACACCTGCCACGATAATATAATTTAAAAGGAAAACACTGGAACAAGCTAGGATGAAGTCCTTCATTTCAATTAGTTAAATTTTTAGTGGCTCATCTCACAACCTTCTGCCTGGAAGCTGTGTGCCTTCCTCTCCACCCCTTCTTGTCCTATATCCAATAATACTGGAAGGCCTTCAGGGCAGGGACTAGCTCTTATTCTCTGCTTACGGTGCCATAACACACAGTTGTTATCAGAAAGAGACCCATTAACACAAAAGGGACACCTGAAGCATGAATAGATAACGGTAATACTAATTACGTGAAATAATGCCAGGACAGCTATGATGACAAATGGTTGCTATTTTTACTCCCTGCTGGTCTTAACATCTTTAGGTAACATTAAAATTTAATGGTTAGCTCATTCCCATAGATGTACTCTTATTTATCCTAGCTGGCCTGCTGCAGTACATAAGGATTCTGATACAGCTTTCTGCTATACAATAGAGACGGGTCTTGCTGCGAAAGGAACACTTGTACTCACTCCAAACTGCTGCTCGAAACTAGTCAAGAGTAATAACACAGGAAACTCATTTCCACTTGCAAGATGTTTTAAATGAGTACTAGAGGGAAACATAGTAACATCACAAACACCCTAAATGAACCAGCACCTCACTGAAAGAAAACAGCATGTTAAATTCAGGGATTTCTCCTAAGAGATTTGATGTGAGTTAAAAATCTGCTTGGCTGAACAAAAGTAGAAGATGCATATGTTCATTTTGGAGCTCTCCAACACAAAAAAGCCAACAATGAATTTTTAATATTTGTATATACAATGCAGAGTGATGACTGACAGTATTTGTGTGCCTTATTTATTTGTAGGCTCACATGAACCTCATCCTATCCCGCACTAAAATGGGGTTTGGACAGAGACTTGTTACAGAAGGCCACCAGGGCCCCACAGTAAATGTCAGTGGAGCCTGCATGTCCCTGGCTTGCATCAACCACCTGTGCTGCCCAAGTGACACTGCGCTGGCTGTGTCACAGCTGGTTCTGGCTACCCACTACAGGACTTCCCGGAGGGATTAGAAGTGGGTTTCCATGACTGCATTGTCTGAGCAGCCTCCTGTGAAAATCCAGGCTTAGTGTATTTGGAAAGACTTCAAGGCTTGATTTGCAACGGTTGAGAGCTCTCTCATTCCCACCTAACTCACTAAGGTCCAGACAGCTAAAGACTTTTCTCAACCCTGTACAAATGGTGAACACGTTGGTAACAAACTTGAAGGGCTTGCTTTGCTAGAAAACAGCATCTTGGTGTTCCACTGCCTCTTTCTGCTTGTGCTCTTTACCAGCAAATGCTGTCCTAAACATGGACAGACAAATCAAAATTCAAGCTGAAGTATACAGAAAACAAACTGCCAGAGCTGAGTGAACACCAAAACCAGTGTGCAAACCCTCTGGGAAAAAGGAACTGTGTAACTCTTCTGCCAGGGGGTAGTTTTGGCAGTGAAAAGCGTTCAGTTGTATGAGGTGCCTCTAAACTTCCCAATCCCGACAACAAACTTTAAATTAGCCTGCCTTTTGCCATCAGGCATGTGGGAGACTAGATTACATTGTCTGGGCTGAGCAACACCTCCCCGTTCACAACCATCATCTGGAAGCCCTTGCCCAACTGGATCTTTTACAGGGGCTCTGCTGCACTCCTGGGTGAGGAATTTAAATTCATTCATTCAAGCAGAAGGACTAAAACACTTATTTCAAAGCAACAACAAGTAAACAAAAGAATCAAAATCTCCTATACTCATTTACTTTTCCAAGCTGTTTCGACTTCAAAACCAAACCAAAACAAAACCCCCGAGAGGCACCACAAGGCTTACCAGCATTGCAATTAAACTGCGAGATGACATTTGGTTTTGTTAGCTCTGCTGTGGCTAAATGAACAAATGGCTTATATGATATTAAAAGATTATTTTTTTATCTTCTCAGAAGCCCTTCCCCATTTACAAGGCAGAGCATGTGATGCATTTGCCCTCCTCTTCTTCGTTGCTGCTTTTCAAAGTCTCGGTAAAGCTTCAACCAGCGGGCCCTACAGTGATGTCTCAGGACCAGCTGTCATCATGTTTCACAGCTATGCGAGTAATTCAGCTAGCATCTCTTTTATACGGTGCTTGCTACAGGGAGATTGCAAAGCCCCTGCAGCTCCAGAGGTGCCAACACCAGGAACACTGCCATGTGAGGCCTGAGGACATTCATGACCTACCCCTTGCTTCTGCAGCAAATTGCCACCAGTAGTCAGCAACTGCTTTACAATATCCTCGCAGTTCTACCAGATGTATTTATGAGAGACCTAGTTAAAATGAACTTGGTTGAGCAATTAGACCAGGGGTCCTCAAACTATGGCCCGCGGGCTGGATATGGCCCCCAAGGGTCCTCAGTCCGGCCCCCTGGTATTTACAGAACACCCCTGCCCCCCTCGCCGGGGGTGGGGGAGAGGAAACCAAGCAGCCGCAGATGACTGCCTGACACTTATCTGTGTGCCAGCCCCCTGGTTAAAAAGTTTGAGGACCCCTGAATTAGACTGTGAAGGTCTTTTAGGTAATTGCTTTGGTGTGCTTACAATTTCCAGTTGTACAGGGTGCTTCACAGCGACCTCTGAGCCCTGGCAGGTCTGGGAGATCCTCCCTAAAAAGGTCCCCCTGCTGTGACCTGGCTTAATCCCATTTCTGCCTCTATGGGCTCCTGAAAATCACAGGTTTTACTGCCATCTAATGTCTACCCAGACTGCATAATCTCCTGCTTGTACAGTATTAGACTAATGCCATTAGATCATTGATTCTCCTGAACCTACTTACCTGCAGCAGGACACGGGTCATCACAAGTTGCCTCCCCCGCTGCAGGAACTTCCCAGCTAAATCCTGCTCAGCTCTTCGCAGTGTTACCCTGCAGCCCGCGGGTCCTGTGAGTCAATTTTAGTACTGTCTGGAACCAGCAGCTGACATCTGTCATAGGACCGAGGAGCATCCAGGAGAGGGGCTGGGAGAGGCTCAGTTCTCAGGTGGGTGGCTGTTCTGGGGAGTCCAGCCAGTGGTAGCACGTCACTAGCCCTGCTACCCTGTCCCAGGCTATGGTGGAGGTCTCGTGCCTGAAGATCCCATGGGAGAAGGTTGAGGAGTATCACCATGGCCGTGTGGCACTCACCCCTTGCTGGCCTGGGCTGTCCAGTGGGCTGTGGGTTGCTCCACAGGGCAACGCCAGGGAGAGAGCCCGGCCTCCTCTCACCAGCCAGGTGAAGGGCAGAAGAAAATGTCACCCGGTACAGCCACGAAAGACAGCGTACTGCAAAAAAAGGAGAAATGGGCTCAGGTGCCGCGCACACCCTGGCAAGAGGCAGGAAGGCACGTGCCTGTATCTCGCATACGCTGAATTTGAACTGCCTGGATGGGACTGCAGAGGCACAGCAGTGTCCTTTAACTTGAGACTCCAAGTGCTTATTTCAGCATCGCTTCCTACCATAACAGATTTACACAGCACTTAATCTCACTCTAATTGACCAGAACTGCTGATTGTGTTACAATTAAATTGCAGTCTAATTTTACTTAGCTATAACCGATAGGACACACAGCTACAGAAATTAAACCACATTGAAAGGAATCTGCACTAAAGACTGGGGTGAATATTAGGCTAGAATTAAGCTGAAGAAATGTGGCAACAGGCTATCATCACAGCTACCGTTATTCATAGAAATTAATATTTAGGGACCAAGGGAATCTAAAAGTTTTCCAGCACTCTACATCCAGCACTCTAAAACAGAATTCAGATTTCCGTTAAAAGGACAAAAGCTGAGATTGTCAGATAACCGTCATTGCGGGTTCAGCTTTTTCAGAGGTGTTGACTGGATACTTACTGTTGGGTATACTGGTGGGCTGAAGCCCATGCTTCTAATGCCTGTTTTTCTACTGTCCTATTTCTTCCCTCTTGCCAGACCAACTATTTTATTTAGTGCGTTGTAGAAAAGTCAGCTCATCGTACAGATAAAAGATCAAAGGTGTTCATTGTGCAAGCCCTAGAACTAGGTCATTCAGCTCCCCTTCCAGATTTTATCTTCTCTCTCTTTTGTATTAACGAACATGCAATGGAGGTGGCTTTTTACATTCCTTGGGCATTGAAATGAAAGCTGCCAGCACTTCAGCCCCTGCAAAAACATGAGAAAAAGCTCTCTGTAATGCTGGAGAGCAAATACCTGGAGGTCCCAGTTGCCATGCCATGCTCCCTGTAGACCATACGCTTTACTAAAGCAATTGTACATACACATTTCCAAAAGCAATTTTTTTTTTTTTTGGGGGGGGAGGGGAGGGGAGACAATGACAACAGACAGTGCTGAAAAATTTACCAACCTCTCTCCATACATAACAGGGACCACAGACTGCACCAGCAGTGTTAACATCAGGGAATACTCCCTTTTTTTCTTCTATCTCCCCAATAGGCCAGTAAACCCAAACCTGTGTAAGGGTATACACTTTTATACATACCAGTGTTTGATACTACTTTCCTTTTGGCACTGCAGTGGTGACAGGGCACTACAGATTTTACCATAATGGCAACTTCATCAGCTTCAGCCACTGCCGGGTTTATCTGGCCACAAAATGTACACCTCCGGTCTCCTCCAGGATTTCATTTTTAAGGGCAGGATAGCTCAAAAGCATTTGTTTTTCCATTGATAAAGCACACCGGTTTCAACAATGAAGTTAAAATCCCAGGTATGCAGTGGCTTATGTGGCTAGGCCTTCTCAAGAGAGCTAAATCATAGAGTGAGGCTTTGTTGCTCAGACAGAAAAAACACCCAGAAGAACCGTGCTTTGGTCACTAGCCTGCCAGACCAAGGTGACGTTCCTCTGAAAGCCAGGCAGGACTTTCAGCCCAAGAGCTGCAGACCCATACCATAAGATATTTTCTGGTTTCACTAACCACATGAGGTTAATGTGCAGAGAGCTATTAATCCTCCTACAAACAGATCATTTTTCAGTTCATTAAACATTATGGCTAAAGCACCAGTAGCTCTTCCTCAATTACTCACCTCTGAGAAAAGTGGCTCACAACTAAGTAAGAGCAGAAATAGATATTAAACTGTTTATTCCCATGAAATCTCATGCCATGCAGGATAATTTCTGTTATTAGGGTGGGTGGACAGAGAGACTGGGTTTGTCTGCACTGAATTATTTTGTTAATGCTGCAGAGACATTTATTCGACCAAGCAAGCATTCATTTTATGCTTCCAGAATTTGTACGATGGGCAGAGCTGACTAACCTCTTCCTTCCAATCCCTTCCATCATGCTGCTTGACTCTCTCCCTCCAGCAATATAGAAAGCCTGCCCTGTGCCTTTTCATCTGGCTCCACGGTTCCTTAGCAGAGGGCTCCCACAGACATGTGGGGCCATCCCTTTGCTGACTGTAAATCTGGATTCCAGACCTTGGCACAGCACTGGGCACCAGCAGGAGGTCACTTCTGCACTCTGCTTTTGCTGCTGGAGACACACTGGGGGGACAGAATCAGGTTTGAAGGAGGCAGCAAGGAAGAATGTGACCAGAAGAATACTGTATTTAAGCAGATCCTTTCTAAGTTTGACTCTAAAGGAAGGAGAAAAAATACCCAGTAAGTGTGTGGTAGGAGGACAGGACACCGGGAACAGACTGGGGAGGACACCTGGTGCTGGGTAAGAAGGGAATCGTAGAAATTTTAAAAAATGCAAAGCTACCTTTGAAATCATTATAGACCCTGCCAATCTGGATTATTAAATGCATCCAGTTTTACTTGTAAAAGGAATTTGCTCAAAAAATATGATCAATTTATGACTTTCAGATCCAGCCCATGGATACAACTCCCAGCAGAACTCTCATGCCTCCAACAGCTATCAGCATCATGAAACCTCAGTTTTTCATCTAAACCAACAACTAGCAGACCGAACTGCTTTACTTACAAAAGAGGTGATCAAGGAATTAATTTCCAGGCAGGTCTTAATCATCCACTCTTATTTAAAAGCACCACCATAGTCCTCAGAATAATCCTGTTATGCAAAACAAATTGGTCCAGTTCTTCAGTTGGGAGCTAAGTGCTTTAGAGCTACTTTTTCCCCAGCTGTCAAAACTGTTGTGTGACTGCCAGTTTGGGGAAACAAGTAACATTTAGATTTGTGTTCCCAACCGTGGACTCCATTTTGAAACCTTTACCCTGTACTCTGCATTCAAAAGCAATGATGTATAGATGGCAACTTCAATTCATTTGAATTCAATGGATAGGCTCCAAAAAAATAATTGATCCCAGATTCTATCTTTCCAGTATTATAGCTTGTCCTAAAGGGCATGCTTCTTTTCAGGGCACCTGTTCACCAGATCTGTTGGTCTCAAAGTCAGCCACAGACTGGGGCTCCATCATGCAACAGTAAGCTCCTGACCTCAGGAGAGCTGCAGGGCCCAAATTGCAGCTGGTCTGTTTGGTGGGAATTTCTGTTAACCAAGCTGAAAAGAGTGAGATCTTCCCAGCTCATCAGCAGGTAGGAGATCCACACTTAAAGCGAGGACCAAGCTTGCTCATTATAGGAAGTGTTAATGTACCTACCTGTCTTCAGCAATGAGAGAGGGAGCTTACACAAAACGTTCAGACTGCTAAATTAGCTGAAATTGAGCCCACTGAACATGTGAAATGGGAGTACTTCCATTAAACTGACCCAAGCTAACCTAAATAAATGTAATTCCGAATGGTTTTCTTACTGATATCTAGACTTATGGGCTCAGTCCCTAAGTCTCATGAGATGTCTGCTTGCAGGAGTGTGCAATGCTTGAGTTATATTTACAGTTTTAATCTAGATCAGGAATGAAATTGGTAAGGATTACGCTCTAATCAATCTGACCTACAAACTATTTATCTTGGGATTCTGTATCTTGTGATCAATACATTCCAGAATTAAGTGACATGTCTGCATGTCCTTGCTTCCTAGGGAACCTTTATGCTTCCCAAACAAACAAGCCAGTGCTGCTCATTTGATTTCATGAAAGAGAGGTTTAGGAGAGCTTTGGGTCAAATAGACAAGCGTATTTAGGTGCCTACAGCCCCCCAGCAATCAATAGGCACTCAGGCACTTCAGAGACTCACTGGTGCCTGTCCTTGAGTAGTATTGGCAGTTTCCAAAAGGTAGCCTAGCTGCAGCCAGCTGGCCGTACGGGCTGCATCCATTTCTGGGTGTGCTTGGCTGCCAGTGAGGTCAGTGGGAGTAGGCTGACTCCTGAATCAGAATTTTGCCTGCGCTCATTTTGCCACCTGCTAATTCACATTTGGAGGCAGCCAGGGACCGTTCAAGGCCAATGCCATCAAGCATTCTGAAATTCTGTTCCTGACCGCACATCCGATGCCTACTTGCAAGCTATTTGGACAGGCGCAGGCACGATCCTGCGATGTTGTACAGCGTCTGGTACCACACAGTCCTGCTCTGGGGGACAACTCCTAGTATTATAACTAGTGTGTTCATCCTCAGTAAAATTGACCCAGTTTTATTTCAGTGGCACTGTATCATTAAGAGATCTGTCACAAAACCATAGTTTCAGTTTCCTGGCATTATCAATAGGCTACCTTTTTTCTCTCTGAGGTAGGGCAACCGCACACTAAGTCTTTGTGGGGAACAGCTGCATCTAAAGCTTTTGCTTCATTTGTTTTCTTACATGACATTAACCCTTTAGGTAAACCTTTAGGTAAACCCTTTAGGCTTCCTCCAAGCTCTGCACAAGCAAGAGTAGCCTCAGCAGTGGATCACTTTGTAGCACTTAGATACGTTTACTTGCCCGAGTTAGCCTGCCGTGCCTATACAGGAAGGTATGTGGACAATCAACGATCACATAAGACCATCTGACTCTTAAATCTCTATTAAGCATGACATACTTCAAATAACGTATATGAAGGTTAAATCTTACCATAAAGCCACTCACCTGAAGTTACTGCTGTTTCTCAGAACCACCTTGAATGCAGCCAGGATCGGTGTCGGAGTTACCGATGTGAACTCAGTGCCAGTTTTCTGCTGTTGGTTGCTTTCCTTGCCTTTTCTTTTTCTCTTTTCAAGTTGCCATTTTTAGCACCTTGTGCCAAATAAATCAGTGCTCCGGCCCCAGGAATAATTAGCTGCTGCCTGCTGGCCATGACGAGGCGGCTGTCATTGTTCTGCAGAACTAACTGTCCATAACATCTCAGCGTGCTGTAGGCTACGACTGCCACATCACACTGATGCTACCCAGAATGACCTGAACCACTGTATGAGCTCACCAGCCCCAACAGGAAGAGGCAGTAAAACATCCCAACCAGAAGAGTAAGTTCCCTTTCTTCAGGGCTAATATTTCCACCAACAGCCAAAACTTTGTACAGTTAACCTTAATGGAATTAATACACTCACAATACCTGGAAAAAAAAATAAAAATCATTCAGTACCTTTCTTACATTGTGGGAAATGCTATTGATTCATTTATTTGAAAGATTCCCTACAGGCTATCAGAAGTTCCTCCATGTACGAGTTGAAGATGTTAGGCTACATTTTGGATTAGAGCTTGTTCTGCAATACAGCTGGATGGATGGCACCAGGGAGGCAGCCGGACACAAGCTACTTACGCCTGCTGGCTGTGGTTTGAGATCTTGCCAACGGTGAGATCAGCCAGGGCCTTTGGCAGGAAAGAGCCCTTATGGCTGTAAGGTAGGACATGATTCTCATGGAGCGTACTCTCAGGTCTATGGGGGCTGAACCAACCAATTTTCTCTGGCAGGTGCTGGCAAAGGGCTAATTTGTTTTCTCCCCTCACTGAGCCTGGCTTACACTTCCGTGTATCAGCCTCAGCAAGGAGATGCAACATGCCTGTGCCTCTTCAGGATCTCACTTGAAGTGCCTCAGCCCAAAGCAGGTGCCAAGTCAGAGAAGGTGATCAGGAAGAGATGTGCAATGACCTTCACATTGAGCTGGTTCGAGATGGTTGGCAGTACCAGTCGTGGCTGCTCGCCCAAGTGAGGAACAGGCAGTGAACAACCTAGTCCCTTCCTGCATGTCATGGACCCCACAATAAAGGCAGGGTCTCTGTACCAGCCCAGAGGGGCTAACCTCTCCTCACTCCCAAACCTGGTCTCCCACTGTTGTCATTTTAGCTGTATCTGGTTTTGTTAAACAGTGAGGCTGGTTGAAATAAGCTACAAAACCATGGTGCACCACACTGCCAGCCCTAAAAGCATCAAACACTGACACAACTGTGTCTGCTGAGAGAGTCCACAAACACCAAAACTCCCAAGTGGAGAGGTCAGCATCCCTGCTTTGATCAGAAACACGTACATACATTATTTTAGGAAAATATGTTTTAAATTACCAGCAGATCTCTCTGGAGCCGTATCTTGGCACAACACAGCACTGACTGCAATCACATGCTCACGACCTAGGGTCTCACTTGACGCACATCATCTATCCATTGGATATAAGTGGCTCCAGAGTTTCAGAAACTCTGATCTCATGCACACAGTGTACTTTCTAATCATGTAATCTTGTCAGTCATTGTACTGTAGCTCTTGCAGCGGGTGGGGGGAGCAGGAAGAAATAAAGGGAAGGTTAACATACAGAAGGAAGGTTTCTGTTTCACAAAGCTCCCTTTATTCACCTGAATCCTGCTAAGGTCAAGAGAAAGACTGCCACTGACTCATAACAGCATTTGGATTGAGTGCTGAATTAGAAATCACACTTTTTACAGTTTCAGCTCAGGAAAGGACTAGCTTCCGAAAAGATCACGTGGTGCCAACTTTTTTCTTAGCTAAAGTCCTAGGAGTACTTTCCAACACTTACTCACCAAATGAGAGCATTTTTCACTTCTATAACAGTTTTAAGAAAAGTGTGGTGTTTGAGGAGCCCATTTCTAATGGGCTGCCTCCAGCTTTTACAGCCTTGGGAGAGGAACAGGTCCCCAAGCGCTATCCATAGCCAGATCCACCCAAATACCCGTGTAAGCCCAGCCAGCCTGGGGTGGCACTGGAGAGGACAATCATTTGTACAAACTTCTGATCCCTAAAGGTGCCTGCTCTGACTTTTGCAGGGGTTTTGAATGGCTTTTTCATTGCTAGTTCCTCACAACCCCTTCCTATAGGCAGCTGGGTCTGGTGTGCAGTCACTCCCATTGCCACCACGCACATGCACACTGAGCTCCTCTACTCCACCTCGTTCTAGCAGACCCACCACCTCTCCTCTGAGCCTGCAGAGAACTAAGTGGACAAAAAGTGACTCCTTAACCTCCAAATAATTTCCTGCTGAGTCACCTCTCAGAACTGGCTTGCTGTCACAGGAGGTACAGCACAGCTGGTGGAAACTGGAGTTGCACAAAGGCAGGTCTGCCTCTTTCCATGGTACCTTGCGATGAGGTGACTTTTACCTGTTAGAAGCCATAGCTGTCATCTCCTGCCTCTCCCAGTAAGTTTCTTTCTTCTCTCTGAAGTGACGACCTGGGACTTTTTTTCCTCACACCTCTTCTCTTGCACCAGGGCTCAGTGGTAAGTGTGAGGTAAGCTATGAGTTGTCGATGTGCGGCTGGCTGTGAGAAAAGGGTACATCTAAGGACAGATTTTAGATCCTCTCCCTCTCAGGCAGAGGAAATTTGGGCAACAGTTTCACATGGGTTGTATTCGCAGCCACCCAGGAATTTTACCAAATTTTCTCCTCTGAATTTCCCCCATCTAAGCTTTACAGTCTTTTCCTGACTTCAGCGACACTATTTTCAGCATGTGCTGTCTTCCAGTGACATCTAGGGATACCGACTGGAAATGGCAAGCTGGCCATTAATATAAGCATTATTTAAAACCTGTTTCAAGCTGAAAAACCCGATTCATTTGATAGAGACCAATTATTTAATTGCTTTTTTTAAAAAAAAGGTCAGGAGACCCCTTATCTCCCCCCAGAAATGGAAAAAACCAATTTGTCATAGCAGAACTTGTATTTTTAGAAATGTTTTGTTGTAATCTCCTGATAACTGTTTGTAAAACTTTAATTGCACAATGGACACAACCCTGTAGATCTTAAATAAGCCAATGGCTGAAGAAACAATTGCAATTAAGATCAAGGGAAAAGCATCTTGCCACGTTTTGCAGGATTGATGCATCATACTCCCCAAGGCGCACTCCACATCTCATGTTGCATTAGCGTTAATTTCATAAAGTGGCAACAAAAGACATGGCACTGACTGGAGTAACATTTCACTCTGATACAAAGAATGCAAGCAAGATAATGACACTTAATTACTACAAAGCACATGAAAAGGGAAAAAGTCAACAGGAAGACAGAAACACTCTGAGGTCAAAAAAGCAAGTTGCTTCCTGTAGCTGGATCTACCATTTACTCGTTACGTTTATGGCAGTCCTCCAGTCACAAATCAGCATCACCATACTTAGCGTTTCACCTACACAGGACAATGATATAGGCCGGGTCCTGGAGCTCTTACCTGCAGGGCGAGGCACAACCGACAGGATGGAAGCAGTAGAGCAGAGGGAATGGTGCCTCCACCTAGACTGCTCTGTAGCCTAGTTTGGTGTCAGACTGGAGTCTGCAGTGTTGAACAGCTTATTCCTGTAGGAACAAAGCAAAAGCAGCAGCAAGGCTTCCCACCGTGCCTTCATTTCTTTACTGAAGGAGCAGGCAGGCTTCCTCCAGCGCACAGCCAGGGACAGCCAAGCAGGATTAAACAGAAACCATGCTACCTGCCTGTGCAACGTATCACATCAAGGGTGCAGAACCACCTGTGCTAGCTCTTTCAAAACCCACTTTGCGTGACTGTAAAATCCACATCTGCTCTGAATTTCCCCCTGTAAATTTAGACTTCCTAATTCTTCACAACCCAGGAGAGCAAAAGAATCCTGCACTAATTCATGCCTGGACCTTTGGAGAACCCAAGAAAATAAGTCTCTTTGATTGCAGGAGGAAACATGGAACATATTCTCAGAAGAAGACAACAAGAAAGGTGCTTATACATGTAACAGGGGCTTTTATGTCCAAACCTTAAGTATTTAAATCTGCTCGCATGTAAAAACAGTGTGGAGAGGGTGGGGACAGTGGCAAGCTGGTGATTTCTCAGGACCTTTTTGTCTGATGAGATAGAGCCTTGCCAGCTGAGGCCCAAATTCCAGCAAACAGAAAAAAACTCTGTTTCAAAGTTTTGAGAAATAAGTCAGTGGATGCTTCACCAGTATCAGCCCTGCAAGATGCAATCCTGCAAATATGGTCTGTCCAATTCTACTAACTGGAGGGCAATTTCTCTTGATACATATCTGCGAAGGAACTGGGAAAAAAAATTGACCCCTTTGCTCTCAGCAGCCACTTTGCCAGATCACTTAACTACTGCAGAAAGTGGCAATTGCAAGCCACGCCTTTTGCCTGTTTGTGCCATCTCTGCTGTTCCCATCACACAGCAGCCTACCTGAGGGCAGCGACATGCAACTTGCGTGTTCCCGCTACTCACGAGAGCAGCACCCGTCGCAGCAGGCTTTCCAAAGGCCCACACAACCCATACTGTGCCTTCCACACGTAGACCTGAGAGAAAGCACTGCTTCAGGGCTGATTTAAGGCACTGAAATAAATACAGCAAGAACTCTTCTAGGCAGGAAATGCCTCTTAAGGTCATGTAAGACAGGCTTCAATTTTAATAGCTTCTTTGCAGAAATAGAACACCTAAATATGCACTTGGAAGATTCTCAAATTGTCTCCTTATATTTAATTGGTTCGGCTAATCTTTCCTTTTTTAAGCAATCCCTAAAGCCTTCCTCCTGAAAACATACCTTAACAATGTGAATATTAGTAGCCTGAAATCAAATTGAGACAGGTAGTAAGATACTAGAAACTAACAGAAGATTAGCGATGATCTCCAGGGGCGGGGCACAGGCAGGTGGTGTACACTGCATAACCAGAGCAAAGACTGCAGCCTAGACAAAAATCTCACAAGCAACACATCACCACCTTTGCGTAACAGCCTGCAGAGCCTCCAGACAGCTCTAGAAGGGGTATTACCATTTTAAGCACGTTTCCTTCGCATTCCTACTGCCTGTAGCCTCATCCAGAAATATGCAGCTGCTAGCAACAGGGTGTTCTTGCTTTCATACACAAAATTGTGTTCTCAGATGCTCATTTGTTGTCTTCCAAATGTTGGGCTTGATGATTTCTAGAACATTACTGGCTTGTTTGGTCCCACCCCACAGCACAATTCCACAGCAGACAACTGTCAATCCTCCCTACTCGGAGGGTACTGCCCTGAAGTTGTTAAGATACTACTTTTATCACACAGACAAAAAGTAATTAAAGGACTGTAGGGACAGAACAACAGTAGATGCCCATTTCTGTGTGACCAAATCACATCCCATGACCAGAGTGCTCTGGTACTTTGCATTTATTGCTAGAGACCAGCTGTGTATCAGCCTGAACTGCCGTGAGAACCAGCCCACACCTGGAAATTGTGCAGCTGCTTCTGTGCAGTGCAAACCGCCAAGGCAGCAGAAGCTGCCGCGCTCAGACTGCCCTCAGGGGCCAGCAACCTAAGGGCTCTGCATTGCTGTGCCTGCAAGCAAGATGCAGACACCCCCTTCCCTCTCACCCTCTGTAAAACCCTTTCTATCTTCCACAGCATTACTGAGCAATGATGTGGTATCAGTGTGACTTAAGCCAGTGCTGGAATTCACTTCTACCACCAGGAGAAATGAAACAATTTGATGACCCCAAGTGATGTCCCTCCCCTCGGTGCCCTTTAAAAACAGCTTAGCATGCAAGGCAAGTGAGACAGGGATGGGTGAGGACTCCAGGCCCAGGTACTTTCAAACGTAGCACCATTCACAGTATTTTTAATGAAGTAAAGACACTACTAGACAATCAGAAAGTTTCTCCATGCCACTGCAAAGGCTTTCCTAAAGGAATGATAGTTAAGGAAGTAACACTGTTCTTTCAATATACTCTATAAGGACCTTCTTCATACTGAATTCTCACTCATATAAATTATCTTGAATAATGTATGGATCAATTTATAGGTTATTACTCACTATAGGAACCTGGACAGTGTTTTTGTTCTGTATCAAGTCCTAATCCAGATATGGGCTTTGAGTTACAGGTGTAACTCAAAGATACTGACAGTATCAGATACTGACAAGTATCAGTTTGCAGGGCCATCTTTCTCACCAGTGTTACCAAGCACAGATGTGCTGATACCACCAATGTCTGTTCATTCTGTTTATTGAGGTGTAACTCATTGCTCATCAGGAGGTACCCCTGTCGTGTAAGTAACGTCCTCTGTTGTAGAGTAGCTAAAGGCCATTTCCTCCACACCAGGGGCTGCCCTTTGGTAGATTTTGCCAGCAGGACTCTTGGGAATATCTAATTTTTAACCTTTCTTACCCCAGAAACATCCTCTGATTACACATCAATGCATTGTGTCATTTTCGGGGTCTACTTAAAAGAGCAACTTTCTAATTCATTTGTGAGACAGCTACTGAAACACCTGCAGCGCCACCTCTCCCATGGGGTTAGCGGTCCCATCGTGATGCCCAAGGCTTGTCTACCTGTACTGCAGGAACAGCACCGTTTCCTTGTCCAATTATGAGAGGAACTAGGAAGACAGCCGACAGCTAAATCCCGTCTTTGAGGAACATGACCATTCTACTTGCAACCACATCTGAATTCATCTACTCGCAACTTGGAGAACTGAGCCTGGATCATGGTTTTTTTTTGCTGCGCAATCATAGCAAAGATGGCTTAAAATGGAAAAAAAAAAACCATTTATTTTATACACAAGTACTTTTAATCAGACCCCAGATTAATTTCAGAAACGTGCTGCCACACTTCACTGATGCAAGACATTCTAAAATAGCTGAGACCAGACTTAAGCATGTTACTGGCTTCATCTTAAAACACTGCATTTTGCTTATTCAAGAAGTTAGAAGATCCTCTTCTACCCAAAATTTTGGATCTCAAGCGAATACATAATCTTCTTTTAGAGCTGTGATATCCCAGTACAGGTCACAATATTTTTTAAGTTGGTCAGTACAGATTATGGTAGAAATTTCAAAGAGGAAATGCAACATTTCTTAAAGAAATCAAAGCTGATCACAAGATCACATACATCACTTAAATGACACTACTTCTACCTTCCACCAAAAAAAAAAAAAAAAAAAATATAATCCTCTTTAAAAAGAGCACAGAATTCCATTTTTTAGAAAAGCATACATAAAACAACATTGGTATGTTTTATTTCAAAAGACTTTGTTGTCTCAACTCTCCAGCAATACTCCAATACAGGTTAAGACTTGTTCGTAAGGAAATCAATCACAGGCATGTAGCGAACATTAAAAAGGCATGCCAAGGACAAATCCTCTTTTGAGATTTTTTTTTTTTAAATGTAAACTGTAAACAGTAGGCATGAAGCAACTGTACAGCAAACATAAAACAACTCTTTTTTTTTCCCCTTATTCATCTCAAGAGCTTTTGATCTGGCAACTAGAAAATAAACCTCATGTTGCTGTCCACGGGGGACACATTTCTAACTAAACTGAATATAAATGTACGGAGAGTCTTATAAGGAAGGCAGATTCTTAGTACTTAAATACACATGACCCTTTAAGACCACTTCTATTTCCTTAGTGGTAGTAGCACACTAATTAGAGGGATACTCCGTGACACTAATCAACACTGAACACACCAAAAGTGACAGCAGCGCCTACTGTGTCCCAAAGTAATTACAAAAAACCTGGCCTCCCCCATTCTTTAGGTGGCTAAATACCAATCTTGTACGTACTTCCACACAGCCACTTCAAACAAGGGTGTAACATACGGATCCTGTACACTACAGCCTTCCAGGAAGATTAAGGAAAAGACAATTGCTGACCACAACTCAAGGTACACCTTGCCTATACTGTAAAATCAAGAGTAGTACAGCCCATAACAGTGCAGCACAGCGGGTAAGATCTGACAAAAACTACAAACAGGCTATTGCACTACAGCAGGGTATCTGCTTACTGGCAGGCCTGTGAATACCTATATGCATCTTCAGGACAACTACAAACTGATTGTAAGCAGGACAGCAGTATAGGGAAAAATGCAGAGGTCTGCCTAATTTTTTTCTTCCAAATATTTAAAACTTACAACTTCAATAAGCCCTCAAAATAAGTTTTATAATGGCTTCAGATATGTTTATAACCTTAAATGCCAAACTCTCAAGGAAGTTTAATTAGGATTTTTAAAGATACAAACCCAGAAATAACAATGTTACACAGGTCTTCCAGACCAGGAGAATCTAAGTTAATGAAAACAGACAAGATATAAACTTATTTCCTAAGGTGCTTTTTTGTGGGATTCCCTCCTCCCTCTCCAGAACAACATGCTTTTCATTTAGGCTGTGCAAGAACACAGTGCAGGACGTAAGGCTTAAGCAAAGCCACCAAACCAATGAACAGTACACACACACAATCTAGGCACCATTCTTTACAAAGGTTCTTTCACTTGAGAGAATTATTGCTCATCTGCCCTTAGCTGTGCTCTTCACACTCATCTCTGAAACACACAGTCAGATTTAGTACACCACAGGTGACGTAAAGGGCCTGATAATTCACACAAGAGGAAGTAGGCAGTCTACACACTTAAATTACTAAATCTTATCTTCTACAAATAAGGACTGCTACCACCATTTGGGAAGCAATGGTTTCATTGTTCACAGTTGCATTATGTAGACAGAGGCTCTGAACACACAATTCAGTGAATTTATTTATCCAACACCTTATTCCTGTGTATCAGCTAAAAGAGTCACCTACAACAGCCCAATGTAACTATGCACAGCAAGGCTGTGAATTTGAAACAGCAGTTCCTACGTCCATCTGCAGCTTGTGGTTAAGCCTAGATATCATCAAGAAGGCAATCTTGATTTGGAGATCTGAAGGACACAGATTTCACAGTATTCCAACAAAACCAAGCGCCACTCTTTGTACTTGCCCTATCTCAAGTCCTACTAGTGGGTTTTAAAAGTGTTTTCTATTATTAGTTCCCTTTTACTGCCTTGACAATTACAGGCCACATCCTTTACATCTTTTAATCTGTTTTGGAATAGGTGGAAAGACTGAAACCTGCTTTCCCTGTGAAAAAAGGTTTTCATGGCAGTAATTTAAACAGTTCTTTCCCACAGTCTTCCATATTTCTCATAATTCTTGAACATGGATATATATTCCAAATAGACAGAGTTTTGACAAAGAAGTTTTAGTGTAAGATTATAAAACATGAAATTGTTGAAGCCTTTCCTCTAGAACATGAAGAGGCTTGGGCATGTTAACAAGAGACACTGTTCTAGTTTAAAACACTTCCAAGGATGAGAATTTCTGCTTTCCTTCTAGGAATATTAAATTGTTTGTTGCAACAACAAATCTCATCTATTTAAACTTCAAATGTGTGACTTCTTATTCCCTCTCCTTTTAATTTTGACCTTCAAAGGTCAAAACACAAGCAGCTCCACTAGAGCATAAGAACCAAGCCACTTACCAACTGCAAGGTTCCTCCTACCGGGAAGGACTTTTAAATGAGGAAGAAATCAAAGTTTTTTCTCATTTATTCCAAGCAGAATGACTATGGAGAAATGACTCAAGCTTAGGCAGTGAAAGTTAATGGAATGCCATCTGAAATGATGACTGACTCAGTAACACATGAGACTTGCTAATCCTTTGTTCATCTCCAATTCAAAACCCACTAGAAGTACTCACATAATACCAGTGAAATAGGAGATGATACTGCTTGCTCTTCTGCTTGGGAAGCCGAACAAGCTTTAAATGAGAGTATAATTTTTTTCCTGGCATTTGATAAAATGAAAATCACTAAGTGCTATGTAACCCCAAAGGATTGATTACTTTAGCATCTATGACTGGTAAAAATTTGCAGTACAATGATTTTATTCTGCTAAAGTGCAAGACTTTCATAAGACTTACGTTTTAGATTTTCATTCTGTGTGCTGGTAATTCATGTTTTGCAACAGGCATTGCCTCCTCCTCCTCTAGAACACACTACACCTTAACAGTATACAATCTTCTGCAACATCTTTTTCTTTGGAACTGTTAAAATCTGCAACACCAGGCAAAATTTGTGGAGACTGAGAGACCAGACACTGGATACTTACAAATGCAATTGCCTAGACCAGACGGAGAAAGAAATTGCCATATGCATGCTTTATAA
>JAVJGJ010000047.1:97719997-97754673 GCA_035590215.1 Microhierax caerulescens
GCATGCTTATTGTTCCCTTGGCAGCCTGCCGCAATGGCCACAACGCATCGGCATGGGGTCTCTGTGGAGCTGTGTCAATGCAAAAATCTCTCCCTGTGCTGTCATCCTCCGAGGGAGCTGCAGGTCTCCGTGTCATGTCCGTCACTTAGTTCTGACACAAACATGGTCTGTGCCAGAGCCTTGCACCAAACTTTGGTCACAGTGGGCAGAGACAGGTAGCATCCTGCTGGAGATGTGCTGCTTTAGCTTTTGCCCCTTGACAGCTGTCCTGAGGTGCTTTGTCCTGACTGAGTCCTTCCCATGTCTCCTGAGCGGCCACTCATGACAATAGATCTGTGGAAGTCCTGGTTATGGGGGCTTCCAGCCACACCAGACTGCAGAAAGGTGGACCAAGCAGACATGACACCACAGCAAACAAAAAAGGTAGAAACAATTAAAATAATTTAAAAACCTAAGTGGAAACAAGAGGTGTTGTCACTTAGGCTGTTAAATTTCAGATTTAACAGCTAATCATCCTAGAGCTCAGGCTGGAGTTAATCTCACCTGCTAATATCTGTTAGATATCAGAGTTTAAGCAACGGATGGCAATGAGACTTTTGCCTTTGCACGACTAGTGTGTAACCTGGCAGTGTATTGCGGCAGAAAAGAAGAGCGTCATCTCTAATTATCTTGATCATGGCTTCAAGATAAGTAATAGCTGCAAGACCTGGTTATGAATAGCAATTAGAGATCCCTTGCTTGACTTTTACTGTATTTCTGTTCATCTGCCAAGCTGTATGTGAATCATTAGAGGTTATTTATGACTGGATAAACTGCAGGGACTAAAACCAGAGACTCACTGGCATGCAGATGAAAAATATGATATACTAAAATAAATTTGTAAAAATTGTCACCCTAGTGCGGAACTGCACCTTCACTGGGTATTCTCAGAAGTATTTCTACTGCCCTTTAGGAGCAACAAGTAACCCAGACCAGTGGAAGAAACTTTGTTCTTCTGGAGAATTGCTGTGTTGGAAACATGGGCTGGGAATGCCATGAGAAAGCGTCACATCAGGAAAAAAACAAGTCACCCACATGGTAGGGGCTAAAGCTCTGCTTTAATTTAGGACCCTGTACAATGTCTGTCTTTGCATGTGTGTACACATGAGGTTGCCATTACCTTCAGCTGTTTTTCAGTGCCCTCTGTAATAACTGGAACATTGTTCTTCATTTTCTACAGATATAGTTCTAATATATACTACTATTATTTTCATGTGCAGCACCCTAATATTGAAAGTTTTATTCCTTAGGAGCTTTTACAAAGTCAAAATTTAATTTAATTAAGGATTGCTCCTGTAGGCAGATTCCCTGTACCTGTTCCTCCAGTCTGCCTTACCAGAAAAGAGCAAACTGGCATGCTGATCTGTCCTCTGCAACAGCCTGGAAACCCAGACAATTACTGCTTAAAGCATGCAGTGTTCAAAGAGCAGTTTAAGATGCCTGACAAAGTGATTGTACATGAAATGTGGAAATGGCATGTAGCAGCACTAACTTCTGTCCTGTATTCCATCAGTGCAACTACTTGATATACCAATTCTGCTCCACTCCAGTGCCAGAAGCATGACTCTGCTGGCCTAATGGTGGTCTCCTGAAAATAGCATCAAAGCACTGGATGCTTGAGATAGGCAAAAATACTTCCATTCTTGGTTTGTTTTGTTGTTTGTTTTTTTTTTTTCCTTGAACTTTAATCTTCCCTGCTCCTCCTACACTACCCAGCTCTGTTTGCAAGCTGCACATCCCAAACCTCTGTGCAGAAGGCTGTATGGTGGCTTTCTAGCAGGGGGGAAGAATAGTGAAAGTGTCAGAAGAAATCATCCCTCTATCTTTACTATCAGCAGAATAGTTTTGAAGGTGGCTGTAACCATGCCAAGCCTCACTTGTGTTTTTCCATCTGAGCTCTAACTCTGGTGCAAAGCCTCCACAGTGTGCTGAGGAGGGCTTGGGGAGACTGGCAGACGTTCTGAGCTGCAGCCTATGCTTGAGCTGCCCAGCTGCTAATGAGTTGTTCTGGTTAACACATGCTAACTGGGAGACCTGGGCAAATTGGGAATTGTGCTCATGGTATATACCGTCTTACTTATCAGAATCTGGGTTATATGCAGTTTGGTTTAGCCTCATTACATGGACAGATACCAAAATACACGTTTTCATTTGAAACGTGGGGGTTAATCCCTTGCTCAGATTGAAAGCAAGACGATAGTTTCTGTTTTAACCACTAGATGGTCCTCTTTCTCAAACAAAAATAGAGCTTCAAAATAAAGCCAGTCCTGGCTTTTCTCTGAACCTGAGTGTTAGTAGAGAACGGCTTCACTGTAAAGCTATACATGATTAACAGTCTTATCTAGTTGCTTGAATTGACATGGTTTTCTGAATAGATTTGAATACAACTTTTCATGAATCCTCCAAACTCAATTAGTGCAACCAGGCCTCTTATCAATCATCAAGTTCTTCCAAGTTAATGTCAGTTAAGAATTTTTAGCTCTAGCCAGCACAAGTGTCATTGTTCTCCCTCCTTCGCATTCAAGGCTATGCAAAATCAGACCAGCAATGTTTTAATTAATTTCACACTCAGAAGTCATGCTCTACCCCAGAATAGAAGGCTGGGCAGATTCATAGATTCATGGATCAGGCAGTAGTTGATGGAATTTGCAAGGTATTTGCATACTGATATGTGAAACAATGAAAGTGGTGATCTGGGGGGAAAAAAAAATCATGTTTCTCCACCCAGCTGCATCAAATGTCTTTGCTTTGGTGGTTTTCACCTTCTGTTTGTGGAAGGCTTCTACCAGCAAAAGAAGTACAGAAAAAAAGAAATTTTGGATTAGCTCTTTGGGCAGACTAGATGGTAGAGTTTGGCACCAAACCTGTAGTTCACTGTTGGTCTCTGGAGCTTCTATTCTTCCCAAGGAATATTCCTCTGGCAGGCACCCCGGACCTCATTCTCTTGGGTCACTCCAGCCTCATATGTTCCACCATTGCCGACATTCATCCTCCTCATCATTTCCAGTCCAGGAGCCAACCTCTCTTCAGCCTTGGGAAGCTGCTTTCCTTCCCACAGCCCGTCACAGCTGTGTTTCTGCTGCCTTTGAATCCCACAGTGTCTCCCCAGCCAGCCAGCCCACTGAGACACTGCAACACGCCAGCTAACGGTGGGCACAGTCGTGCTCCTGGGTCCCATAACCTACACAGGAGTTTTACATGCAGGAGCCCTGGGTCTTGCGTGGGGCAGGGAAATGATGGAGGCCTGAGTCCTTCTTGGGGATCATGTACAAAGAAGAGAGCAGGTGCCCAGCCTCTCACTCAAAAACAGAAAAAGGATGAAGGTTTTAACACTCAAACCTCTGTGCCTTCACTACAGACCAAGCTGTCTTCTAGATGATCTTGGTTCAGTCTTTCATGATCCTCTTTCCCCAACAGCTCTTTTTCAGTTCCTTCCAGATCCGAGTGGCTTTCACGTCTCTGTGCTGCCTGAGCTGACTTTCTTTCCTTAGCCAAACCATATGCCCTGCTATGAATGGGATAACAAAATGAAATAAAATAACAACTGCCTGAAAAGACCCTGAGAAGTCAGGACAATTTCTCTGAGGTTTCTGAGTACTATACATAGCACTCTGGTAGTTCAGTCGTGGTCTGATGGAGAGAATTGATAATTTATAGTCAATGAGGATGGAGTAAAGCAGCACTGTAGTAAAAGAAATGTCTGATGAGGCTCATCTAAACAGACTGTCACAGTTTATTAGTCTTCATGAAGGCAGAATGACAAAGTAAAAATGAAAAAATAAGTACTTGAAACTCACAAGTGGCATGTCCAGAACAGATGCACGGTGGTGATCCTTCTTGTAGCAGGGAGAATGCTGTGAAGTTCTTGGCTCATGATTTTGTGGGTGCTGAGAATTTACATGGGTTCAAGAAGCAGCTGTGAAAGAAAAGCAGTCCATTAAAGGCTGCCACAAAGAAACATTTGGCTTGGGAAGCCTCTAGACCACAAGGCTCAAGGGCCTGGGAGAATAGTCTAGTGGGGAATGTCAAAATATGCTGCCCTGTATTTAGACTCTTCCCAAAGATGTTCTCTGCTGGGCACCATCGAAACCAAAATACTGCAGCAGATGGACCTTGGGCCAGAACAAAGGCAGCTGATCATATTAGAGCATTTAAAATGCTGGCTTTCCTAATATTTTTTTTTTTTGTATGGCATATTATATTGCAGGCAACATTTACCAATAAGCAAACCATGTTACCATGAACACGTTGCACAGTTTTACTTTACCTGGTAATTTCCATGTAGGTGCCAATCGGTGAAAATGAGCTGTGCTACTGAAAGGCTCACATTGCAGTGCCAGGAAGTCTAGAAAGAGTGAATGGGATGAAAAAGACTTTTACTTCTGTGTTAAGATGATAGGATCACTTAGTGAAACAGGAAAACAAGACAGGGTCCTACATATCCTGAAGAGAAAAAGCCCTTGCTCCACCAATTGCCCACTAGAGATCAAGAAAGGATACCCACATTTTCTGGTCAAAACTGATGTGAAGACCAGTAAGGGAAAAGGTCTATGATGCAAAACCATGAAGGGTTTTACTTACTAAGCAGATACCCTCGCCACGCACGCACGCACACAAAATTAGCACAGCAGAAGCAGAGCCACTGCCTGGTTCTTGGACACAGATTGATTTTTAGGTAGGGATCGTCTGCGAGGTTCAAAGGGAACATGCTAAAAGGAGGTTGCTGAAGAAAGAGTGTATATACATTATTGATTGTGTTAGCTGTAGAAAGACCTTTTGTGCTATCATGGACTTGAAGTGCTCTTCATATTTTGTAGTTGTAATCCTGAGTAGTCTGAGTAAACTCTTGAAAACTTGGATGAGGAAGGCACTTCTTTCAGCTGTTACTAGGTGGAAATTGGGGAATGAAAGAGTGTTTCTCAGGTTTCTTTACCATTTGTGTTCATACACATGCCCATAGAGCAAACTGTTACACATAAATGAGAAACTTATTTTAATCCCTACAACTAGTGACCATACCCTCATTGGTAGTGGTGGGGTCATCTATTTGATGCCTGGACACTGAGTAGGGGCAGGGCCAGGCAAAATTATCAGTCATGCTTCCTTCTAGAAGTACCCCACAAATTGCCCCTAGGAAAAAGAGTAGTCTAATTTCTTTTGGAAGGTGGCTGCAAGGTCATTTGTACTTGGAGGTTTTCCCAGCTGGAAACACCTCTGTAGAAAAACTAGATTTGCTACTAAACTTCCTTGCACTTCATATTAATGGGATTCCAGCATTTCTTATCCAGTCTCAGCTTATGGATTGGGTCATGCCTCAGAGCCCTCTCTTCTAAGCACAGCTTTAAAAATTGTGTTTCAGGGAGTCAGTCTCACCAGGAGCAGAGCACAACCCTGTGTCTGCGAAGATCTCTGCAAGAGAGCCTCGGTCCCCAGGCAGCCCAGTAACGCTTCACATCTCAGCCTCTCTGCAGTATGGTGCCGAAGGAGTGAAACACCTGGCAGTTCAGCTGCTGCTCCTCTACAAACCTTCCTGGTAAACACAGTCTTAGCTATTAAAGCAGCAAGATCTGTAACAGCAAGATTGCAGTGACACGTTAGTCAAGAGACAGAGTTAAAAATAGCTGTCCAGAAGAGATGCCTATTGCAGAAATACAATATTGCTCGAGATATTAGCCTCACGCAGTTGCAATTTTCTGTGCCACAAAACTGGTGAGCCCCTGCTTAAGCACTGAACCACAACTGATTTCCTCAGCTACTTGGATGCTGCGTTGCAGTATGGCCCAGAACTTACGAGTGGGTCAGTTGACGCCAGCTGTGGGTTAGCTGTGGGACAAGAGCTGCCGTCAAGTAAGATCCCAAGCAAAAAAGCAGAGGCGGGCCAACAGCAAGGGGAACAAGGGCTGGGAAGGGCTGTGTGGACTGACTGCTCCAGTTTGCTGGCCCTGAGAGCTTCCCACTGTCCGTCTCCTCTTTCTCAGCACCTCATCCCCAGCCATGAGTGGCTTTCCCCTGCAGATGCACGCTTCAGACAGAGCATCTTAGCCAGGCAGCACAGAGAGCATGGCTCTTTAGTGCAGAGGTGCTGCTCTGTTCTGCCCATGTCCCCTCACCCACAGGGACATGGCAGCAGCCCCCTCCCCTGTGCTTTCCTCTTGGTGGGCTCGGGGGGGCCTCAACCAGGTGTCCTGCCAGCCCCCAGCCCGCTATCCCCTGGCACCGCCCTCAGCTCCTGCTCCCTGCCCTGATCAATGGCTTTCTAATGGAGCCACAGTTCTCTACCCCTCCTTTTGTAAATTTAAATTTTGCTCACTAGTACTGCTGACGTCCTCCTGGCCCACCTCTTGACTCCCCCCACCCCGCCCCCCCTCCCTTCAAGCCCATTTCCCTCCAGTATAAAAGGCACAAGCCCCCAGCAGCTGCCTGCCTTCTGCTTGGAGCAGCGGCTACCTGAGGAGCAGCTTGGGTGCGAACAGGTAAGTGCCTCCCTCTATCTGCTTCAGCGCTTGTCCTGGCTCTTGTTTTCTTGATGGATATTTTTTTTGTTTGTTTGTTTTTTGGAGGAGGGGGGGCTTTAGCTTTTCCGCACTAATGTACTCAGCTGTGCTCTGGCCTCAGTAACTTCTGTCCAGTTTTTGCAGTGAAGGAGACCGTGCTGAGGCACCACGGCTGAACCCCCAGGCGGTGGTGTGCCCCTGCAGAGAGAGCCCAGGCAGGAGCCGGCAGCCCAGCAGCACACCTTCCGTGCCGCTCAGCCCTGACATGAGCCATGGTCCCAGGCCTGGATCCACCCGGCATTTCATCTCTTGTGGGGATTTCCAATGCTGTTTTCAATTGTGTTTGTGTTGGAGGGGGTGTACACAGCCACTGATCTTGAGTAAGATGCTATTTTAGGGTTTAAAGAGTCAGTAGCACCTTGTCTTCTGAGGATGTCCACCATAGGTTTAAACCTGATGAATCTGCAGCAGAACTTGAGTTTGGTGTGTGGAAGCCTCTCACTGCTCATGTGTGGCAGACCCATGGCAGCTGTGATATGCAACTTTACTAGTGGCTTTAACTTCCCCCTTTCATGTCAACAGAAATGTCAGACCGCTGTCACAGATGTTGCTCAGCCAAAATGTAAAGGCTCTTTCTGCTTAGGAACCATGCAGAAGTGGCAAGTTGACCAGACAGTGGTGGTGCCGACTTTTGCTGAGCTCCAGGAGGAAAATTATTCCTGAAGCTTTTAATTGCATGAAGTGTTGTTGAAACTAGTAAGCTTTAAAAGTTTTTTGTGATCATGTAATGGCTGGAAATGGAGGACATACACAGACTGACTGCACAAAATCTTGTTTTGCAATTTCTCCTTTGGAAGAAAGCTGCAGGTGTGTGAGCTAAGCATTTTGTGCTTATCCTTAAAGCCTAGTGGCAAGATAGAGATGGGATTAGAAATTCTTAGCATCATGCAAGGTCAAGTTAGTGGCATTATCTTTGCCTTGGTTTTTCCCCATACAAACAGGGGTGTTACAATTAGGAGGAGGAAAAATCAGGGAGTATTGGAGTTGCTGAGCCCCCTGGTTATTTAAGTGTGGCATGTTACTGAGGAGCAGTGGGAGCCATGCTTCACAAAAGTTCTAGCCAGGTCAAGGGTATGAGCAAAAAGTTAAATAAATAACAGCACCCTAGAAGGTGGCCAGAATGGCTGATTCTGGCACAGGACCAGCTGCTGGAGACTGAGACAAGGTGTTGCTTAGGAAAAAGCTTGTGCTAAAAGCTTTTCCCTGTGTCTTTGTCTTTTATCAACAATGAGCTCAAGACAAGCTCTTCCTTCCTGTCACTCACTTCCCAGAAAAACAAGACACAAAACCAGACAGCAAGTAACCTGGAAAAACTGTCAGCACACCAGTGAGATCCCTCAAAACATCTTTCTGTCTCACAGAACTTAAGGCTTTTATAAATATAGAGCAACAAGAGATGTACACCAGCTGAAAGTGAAAGCAGAATTTATCCCATGTTCTGTTACATGCTAAGATCATTTAGTCTTGATTGTCATGAGGTTGTCATGACATAAATTAGAAAAAGTTAATTCACAGTTCTGTGGAACTGTGGGTTAAAATCACTTTCCTCTAAGCTGCCTGCTAAGTAACTGTCAGTGTAGGAAAAAACCCCAACAGACCTTAACTGAATTCTAAAGGAGCTTTTGACTTTGCATTTTAGTGAAAGACACAACCAGATTCTCCAGGTGCTTTTGTTGTGTTGCTGTGTAGTGTGCTTGGGAGCATCTTGCACCAAAAGATTTTAATTCCTGCTCTGCCTTTCCTGAGAGCAGGCTAAGATTTTGGCAGCAACAGGGGAAAAATCCTACCCGTACACAAGGAGAAGACTGTGTTGGTGTAGCCGAGCGGATTTCCTATGGCTCTGTACCTGTAGATCTGCGAGGAAGCTTGTACAAAATGCAGGAGACAGGGTGCAGTGGCAACCTGAGCCTGGGATCCTTCACCCCCCGGATGCCATTTTCCCAGCTCAGCACCTTCTGTTCTGCACAGCTCTTCTCGGGGAGGGGCGTGGGTGGGACTTCCCATCCATTTGCATCTGGGTGCATTTACAGGATTGGGACATCTACCAGTGGAAACCGTAACTGGAAACAGTGCTTTAGCATGCTGGCTGTGAAAGGGAGCGATGACACAGGAGGAGCGTTCCCTTTCATAGTGAAATGCATTTAACTGTACAAAGAGCGTGTAAAATGCAGATGTTAGACATATTTTACAAGTGAGGAAAGGATGGTGGAGGTAGCGGCTGAAACACACTTAGTGGCCAATGCCCATGGTTACAGAGGGCCACATGCTAAGTCAGCAGCAAGCTCAGGGCCAGGACTCGAGCGTCCTGTGAAGCCATGACAGGGGCTTTCACTGATGGTGAGAAAAAACCTCCAGCTGCAGACTTACCTGGGTAGATGGCTCACGGCAGAGCCTGTGCCTTCGAACTGGAATACCCAGGACATCCCCAGCATCAGCGTTTCACAGAACTTGGTTGTGAAATGGCTCTGATGGATAAGAACGCACTGTTAATGGTTGACACCTTCCCTCACCTTCACAGCTTTAACTTTTTAGCTTTCACTTTTCTCCTCACAGCCTTCCAACTGCTGCTCCATCATGTGGCATCTGATCTCCTGGACACCATGTGCCCAGTGGTCACCAAAGCACTTAAAGCTGGTCACTGTCTACATGCTGGTGCTCTTGGTATCACTCAGCTTTGCTTCAGGACAGAGCAGGCCATTTAAACATCAGATAGACAACAGAAGTAAGTATGAGTCTCACCTGATGTAATGTGATGGGCTTCCGTATGGTGACCCCGTGGTCTCTGGTCCATTGAGGGATCAGAGCTGGGCTGTCAGGCAATGTTCAGCAGCAAATCCGTGTGGGTGTTTCTATGGTGAAATGGTGGTGTGGGGTCCTGTACTTCCATTTACACTTGTAAGTGCATATACAGAACCTAGTGTCCTTCTCACAGTCCTTCATTATCCTAGGGAAATGGTGTAATTTTTTATAAATACCAGAGGAGACACTAATGTGCAGAGGATGACAAAGAAAATGTAAGACAGTATACAACCAATATTTAAGCATCAAATTTTCAGCTGAGTTCTGTAGTCCTGGGGTACTTCACAACTGCTTCTATACAATAACAAGAAAGCAAGAGCCAGAAGCTTAGGTTCACTTTATGGACATCTTCATTTCTGTCTGGAACCATGAGTTGTCTCAAAGTCAAAATACAAGCAGATGAAGTGTCTTCATTCAGAGATGCTGTGAGGAACTCAGGCTGGCCAGGTGAGAGACAATATCATCTATCCCAAGCAAAAGCTAGCACACAGTCCAAAAGATTTTTGAGAAAATCTTTATCAGGAAATCTCACGTTCCCCCAAAGAGCCAAGGCTGATAACGTGTAAAGCACGTGGGGTCTCAGTGGCACACCTTTCCCCATGAAAGAGGACTATAGATGTTGTGAGCCTCACTTTTTAGCTACCCAGGTGAAAAAAAATGAAGTTACTTAGGTTTTGGTGGGAGGTGGGGTGGTAAACACCATGTGGAAAGATTAAAAGATGTATTTATGAAGAAATTTACAGCCAAAGTGGATTTTTTATTTTCTCTGTTTAAGCATCAAAATGCACAGGGGAAAATCCTGCTGCCTTGCCTGAGACTTTTGTATGACTTGGATGATCTATAATGCACTTAAACTGAAATTTATTCCTGTTCCTGACAGTCCTCCAGCTTTGAAATGATTTGGCATTTCCTTGGGGTGGCATCATCTCCAGCACTTTCTAGATTTTCCCTGTTGCTATATCTTAGTCTTTCAATACGAATTACCCCTCTCCACACCTGCTCTAAAACTAGAGTATAAAAATAAAGTCAAATATAAGCGTACTTCAGATGCTTTAGAAGAAGAGTCGTCCATGAAAACCACTTCTGAAGTGAACGAGAATTAGCTTTTTATGTTTACCTGTCACATAGGAATCCCCTCTGCAATCCAGTGGAATTGATAAGACTGTAGAGATAGCACAGCTGGTGCACACAGCAGAAACGGAGGCTGGACAGTAGGATCTTCAGAACTTTAGCTAAGAGAGAGAAGTTTGAAAGTGGTGGTACAGGGAGCTACTATGGATGTAGACCGTGTTGTAACTTCTTCCAGGGTTCAGATGTTTTAGACCATGCTGTGACCTACCTCCTGAATTTGATGGGTACTTTGGCTTATGTTAGAATTGCTGGTGGCAACCCAGGTGGATGAAAATTCGCATCTGAATCCTCTTCCTTTGAGTTCTACATGTGGAAAACAACCCTCAAAGGCACCAGAAAGTTGCGTGTCTGGCTGTAGCCCTTCCCCCTTTTTCCCTTGGGCTACAAATAAGCCGCCTTGCACCCTCAAGACGTTTAGGAAATGCTGCCTTTGAGTACAGGGGTAGATGCTTCACTGACTGCTTTCAATTCCAGGTCCTGAGATCGATCCTTTTTGGTACGTGGGCCGTGGTGTTCGCCCCATTGGTCGGTTTGGGAAGAGGCAGCTGAGAAGCAGCCACGGCAGCCCAAGGCCTGTGAGCAGGCACCTAGATTTCATCTTGAACGCTTTGTGGGAACAAAAGGTATCGGACACAGAAGACGACGACTGGTGATCTCTGTTCCCCATGGCTGTGACCCAACCTCTCTTCTTTCAATTGTGCCCTCCCCTGCACCTCTGACCTCCAGTTCTGCTTTTGCCACGCAATCCCACGTTGCTCTTCTTTCTACTCCTTTTGCCAGTTCCTTCAAAAAGAAACACATTCAGGGTGCAGGTAAAAGACAATGCATGGACACTAGTACTGAGTGCCACCATAGTTTATAAAAATGGTTCTTTGTCTTACATCCCTTACCAGTCTCCTGATGCTGTTCCTTGTGGTGTTAGGTTTATCCAAATCCTACACGGATTTTGTGCTGGGATTTAAACTCTGTGGTGTTAAGTGTATCATGAAACCTTCGTGTCACATTTTTAAGCCAATGGTTGTTGATATGTAAAAATAAAAAGCAATGGTTGGAAGAAAGAAAAAAGGCTCTCCCTAATTCTGCATGGAATGCTGGTGCTCTGTGTAGTCGTTATGTAGATTGTTAACATCCACTTGTAGGAATGTGGCCCCGAACTACTTGCTGACCCTTCACGATCCTTCCTGTACTGCTGGAGAGATATATTAATGAACAAAAAGGAGCTCCTATCAGAGATAAGCATTTTCTTCTTGCTGAAGAAAAAAATAAATAGGCTAACTAAACTCTTCAGAGCAGTTTTGTGCCTACTGCATGTAACTGTGCACCATTATCCAAAAGGCATAAAGGGCCTAAACTAGCTCGTTCCCTTTAAAACAACGTAGTTGTGTGTAAGCACAACATCTGATCAAGCTAAAGTCACTCTTTCAGGATCACAAGCCGTGTACCATCTCCTACATTAGTCCACATCAATAAGCCTGGGATTGTGGCTCAATACTCATCTTTCCCCTAGTAGTTAGCTTTGTTGTAGTAATTTTATAACTTACAATATGTTTAATCTTGATTAATAACTACTACCAGCAATAATATTCAAATGCAGTTTAGTCTATGGTTTATATCCAGAAGAGATAGTTTACAATTTAACTAAGGACTGACAGTTAAATCCAGGCCATGACTCATTCTGCTAAAGACAAATTAAAACTTGCAATTCTAGTTATGCTTCGTTAGAATTACTACTAAAAAATGATAGGAGCTGAATTAATCACTGCAGATAATCTATCCCTTTTTTTTCTTTTTGCAAATGGTCTGTCAGCAAGGAGTGGAGTTTTACTATAATAAGGAAGTTACTACTATTTATAATACAACAACTTATCTGCTGACTCAAAGTGTTACTTAAAACATGCCGGTTTAAATGAATGCTGTCATGGTGGAGAAAATACGCCGATAAAGAAATTTTTGATCAGCATTCATTGCACGGGACTTTGGAAACGCTAGACTAAGATTACTGGCAGGGTTCTTGCTCAGTTTGTCATTTTGCACCAATCCAAGCGAAAGTTACAGAAATTCTGCCTCAGAAATTCTGTTTGAGAGGGTATTTCGCCCAACAGACTTGAAAGCTTGGGGAAGACTAACCGTCAAACATTCATAACAGGGTTCCTCCCATCCCAGCCCCCGTGAAAAAAATCTGAACCAAGCGTGCTAACGTGCATTCCTCCCCTCGGCTCACAGGAATTCTGCGGTGCTGCCCGTCTCCTGGGTTTAAGGGGGTCGCGTGGGGACGGGCAGCACCCGAGCACTGCACGCAGCAGCACGTTCTGCACGCTTCCTGCATGCCGAAGTGCACACAAATCCAAACAACGGAGAAGAACTTTGGGTTTTTCTTTATGAATCAAGTCCTTGAAAAGGCATTCTTTTCATAAATCGGTTTTACTCTTTTATAATTTCTCTTGACAATAATTCTTGGTGAGTATGCAGGTAACAACAACAAGGCAAGCTTAATATTCACTCAGACTTAATCAAATAGATCATATAGTCTTCATTTTACCCATTAAAATATTTTCATTTATAAAAATTAATCTAAATATAAATATTAACACTAAAGATTGAAATCACTTGATGACAAAATAATTATTTGTGTGCTATAACATATGCTTTTATGATTTTTTTAAAACAGTAAATTATATCTTTGCACATATTTGGCACAATAAACATTTGTAAAAATTCAAATGCCTTAGCAGGTGGGATTTTTTTTTTGTTTTTGTTTTTTTGCAATGCCTACACAGTACACATTTTTCTGTCAAAGAAGACTGAATATTTTAACATTGTAACACGATAATAGTTGTTTTTCATGCCTCTTAAGGAAAACAACCTATTCCAAACCTTGTTGGCTTGTTTAAATCACACTAACAGAACAAAAGCTGAAGAGTTAGTCTATTAAAATTAGCCATTTCTGTATTGATATTACATACACAATATTAATTATTATTTATTAGACGAATATGTAGACCAACCACCATTAATGACATTTCATAACACGCATACCTGCATAAACCAGAACCTGGGAATGTATTGTATACATACATGAGAACAGTCAAGGAAGTAGAAGGAGACTGGATAACAAAAAAAAATTACTAGGTGTCCCTACTCTGTTTAATCTCCTTTACTGGATTGCATATATAGATAAAATCTATTTGTTTTATATATATATCTCTATTAAACAGAGTGGGCCAAATTCTGCATCGTGTAATCTGTGCAAACCAATTTCAGAGAATTAGTATTGTGTGAGAGTAAAAGAAGGCATAATTTTACCCAGAATAAACATGTTGGGTCAGATCTCGAGCAGATGGCAATTCCTTGAAGGGATGGAGTGACGTATTGTAGGTGGGACGATGGTTGTATTTATTCCGAGGGTTCCTTACATGCAGCTGGGCATCAGAGTACGGACAAGCTAGATGTCAAATGTGGGTGGCAGATCTGCAGCTGGCGCTGTTTTTCCAACCGTCCCATCCAGCCATTCCTCACCTTCCTCACCCGCTCCTCTAAATCCAGTCTAGCCAGGCAATTTGCCCAGTTCTGCTCACACTTGCCCAACCATAGACATTTCAAGGCCTGGTGTCCCGGGGGACTGCGTTCCCGCTGCACGGCAGGTAACGTGGCACTCTGCTAGTGGGTGTTTGCTGGGAGCCCAGGGAAGGGAGCAGCTCTCCTTCTTTGCTGGCCCCCCCTGCTCTCAGGAGAGCTCAGCATTCCTGGATGCTGAGGGGAGCTCGCCAGCCCGCACCCTCCTGCATAGCACGTTTCGCATCAACCCAGTCTGCATTTGGGTACCGGCTTTGCACTTTGTGTGGAAGATACGGGATTCACTGGCTTATCACCTCCTCTAGCTACCTCCTTGGTATTGTTCGGAACAAGAAGTACCACAAATTGGCAAGGTCCTCCCCAAAAAGGGTGAGGGGGACACCCTGTAAGAAGCATCTTCCCTCCTAAGGCATCTGCTCAAGGCCCTTCCAGTTTGGCTCACCTTTCAAAGGTGTCAAGAAAGAAGAAATTTTCCTATTCACAGTCCAATTCAGAGTGTTCCAACGGTGGTGGTAGGTGCACATGGCCCCAGTGAGAGGCCCCAGTACTCTGCAGTGGCTACAGACTAGTAAAGGCAGAGATGTCTGGGCTACATTTGCCACCTCCTCAGAAAAGCTGGGAGGCTGCAGCCAGCCCACAACCACCAGAGCCAGTCAGCAGATATCTCATCCACAATGCTTTGACTTTCTTTTTCCAGTCTTGAAGATTTGGTCATAATTTATTCTGAACTACTGCGTGGCTGGACACCACCAAGCAGACTATGCTACCAAGAAGAGCGAGACATACAAAGGTGTTGGTTTCACAGCAGTGTTCAGATGTTTCCAGATGCCAGGACTGTTAACTCAACAGACGTCTGGTCCACATGTGCTGCCGCCAATTCACGGCTCAACGTGACATCCATGTTCCCCCTGCTGCCAAGAGCAAAATACCTGGCTCTGGAGCTAGAACACCGAGTCTGCCAAACATACCCTCAGTGAACAGAGAAGTCTTTGCACATTGCATCTCCTCCTACAAACCCTGTCAAAACTTCCACTGACTCCCTGGGAGCAGAGCTAGGTACACCGATTCTCCGCTCCTACCACGCAGCTGAAAAGCAGCGTACACTGCACAGAGTTGTTCTTATTGCTCAACAAGACAGGTGGCCTATGTGACTAGTAAGAGGCCAGCAAATATGGATCACAGGTCTGCTCTGACAGATTAATTGGCCTACCATTATGATTGACTAAGCATACAAAAACATACTGCGGTTTAAAGACAACATACTTTAGTACAATCAATAGGGAGAAAAAGTGCATCTTAAAATGAGGAGCCTTGCTTTTGAAACTCAGCATCCTGTCTAGAGTCTCATGAGAACTTTAAGGCAGAGTTTCCTTTAGCAGACCACAATGCTGAAGACTTGGACAGCTTTCTCAGTGAGGTATCCAAACAAAGCCCTATAACCGAGGCTTTGTGGGTTCTTGAGGGTCCATTTTCAGCTGGACATACACAATGGCTGTTAAGTAAAGGCACTGTAGTGTACAGCCTTAGGCAGTGTGTTATTGGCAGTAGGGAAGTGAAAGTTTAGTACATCACAGCAGATCCTATCGCAGGTTCCTAGAACAGAGGGAGATAGGAAAGAAAAAAAAACATGAGTGACACGCAAAACTAGCCTACTGAAGCTTCTACAGACCCAGGTCTTTCCCCTTCTCACTTCCCTGCCTATTTTCCACATTACCTAGTGGCAGACTGCTTTAGGACAGTCAGCTTTTTTCCTTATCCTCTGTGGCTACTGTAGGAGAAATGACTGACAGCTGTCCAGTGAAGCCTATTTGTTCAAACCCTGCAGAGCCAATGCATGGCCTATCCACCCCTTAAATTCCACTTTGATAACCTTCGAACACTTCTCAAAAATTAGTGAGATTCAGCTTGACTCTCACCTGCTGAGTTACAGCATGCAGCTGGTTCTGTGAGGGTTTGGTTCAGAAGCCTGAATTGCAGGGGACCGCTGATTTACTTATTTTTTAAAAAATAAGGGTAGCACATTCCTGGACACCTGGCAGCCAGGGTACATTCACACAGGCTGATACTCAGGAGCTGTTATACTATGGCATATAGTCAGACATCTTCCAGGACACTGGTCATACTTGTTCAGAGCTGCCTCAGTGGTCTCTATTCTCTCCTCAAACTATTAAGAGAAGTTTTGTGAAGATACTGAACTATAGCTGCCTACACAGACACCGCTATCTCTCTATTTACTGCTTTTAACAGTATTTTTAAAAACATTTGAGTTTACCATTAGGTCCTTGGCAGTGCTTTTCCTCTCTTTAGCTCTTTGTGTTAGAGATCCTTGAAGCATGAAGTTTCTGTTAAATGTTCGGACAGTGGTAACTGGAGGACCATCTACTTTGTCACCTGGGAAAAATACAAAAAGGGAGATTTTTTCACGTAACAGATTGAAGCAGATGTAACAATACTCCTGAAGAGTCACAGCTTCTAGAGATAAAGCTTCTCCTAAGATGCATAAAGAAACCTGGATTTAATTTAAAAGAACAGGCTGTGATACTCCAAATTTACTAAAGTTTGAGGCCACGTCAATCAGTGGAATTACACAAGAATAAAACAAGAATAATGCAAGGTGAAGCAGGCCCTAGAACTGTCAGAGATAACACACTGTGGGGTTTAAAAAAAAAGGGGAGAAAATACGAAAGAAGAAAGCACTTTATTTTATAAAGCCAATTCACCTACTCAACTATACCCTAACATACCAGGAACATTGCTGAGCCACATCATATGGACTGAAATCAGCATACACAGGCTTTAAGAAAGTAACGGTGGTTGAGGAGTGTGGCAACTGGCTTTTGGTAATTAAAACACTGCAACTGCACACAAACTAACCCCAGGCACGCTGGAGCAGCATCATCTGTGTTGCAGGGCAAGTATTCAGCATTGCTCATTGGCTTTTCCTAGCCTTCTGCTTCTGCTGCTATTAATTTGCCACTGTCACAACATCCACTGAAGAGAGAGTGGTGATGCTTTTTAACATGACACATGGGTATTTTATGTAATGCAAGTAAAATGGGAAATGAGGAGGGTGGACATATTTAGGCTTTCTTTGTTGATTTTGTCACTTAATCTTTCCCCTGCTTTGCTGAACTGTACATTATATCAAACCCTAAAAAGAGAGACTCTCTCTATAACGTATGTAACAACTTAAGCGCACCTTTTATTGGTGGAGCTGGAAGTTTTCTCCTCTGCTGTCTTGATGTGTCTATTGTATGCATCTGTGAACAACACATATGCATTAATCAACTCCATTACAGAAAAAGAGGCAAGATTTCCCCAATGTATTTTTGAATACTACATAATGTTCTGGCACCTGGTTTGTTTGCTTTTGATCCCGTTTTCTTGTCAGGCGAACACATGGAGCCACGTTCAAGCCTGCAACAGTGAGAGCTGATATTCTGCTCTCAATATCTGAAATCTTCAAAGAAAATAAAAGAGAGAGACAGACAGATGGGGAGGGGGAAAAAGAAGTTTTAACATTACTGTGGATGCCACTACCAAAATATATCCCTCCCCCACTCAAATTCTCTTTAATCAAAAAATATAATCAGATGGCTAACTTCTTCAGCAATTCTGACACCTTCCTGTATTCTTTAGTCCTGATGTTAAAAAGGGGCTTAGTTTGTTAGTAAAGATGGAGTACAAGAACAATCCAACCTACCTTGTGATTCCAAGGAGGAGGCATTTTACTCCTTTTGAGGGAAAAAAAGAAAGGAGGAGAGAAAACCTGCGTCTGTTATCTCCCAGTTATCTTTAGTTGCATAATCCTGAGTTCAATCAAGCTGTATTTTTCAAAGGCTACATTCAAAGACTAACTTTGTGGGACACATTTCCTAACCCAGAATTAATTTAATGAACATGCTAAGTACATCCTCCATCACAAAATCTACACATCTGATCTGAAATATTTATAATTTGAGTGTATACGTATGTTAAACACAGACACACATAAACGCAGGTACACACTATATAAAAATGCTCGAGGGAAAACAAATTGCGCAGAAAACCAAAAGTCCCAGGAAGCAAACATCTGGGGGAAAGCAGGCTGGTGTTGAGACTAGTGGAAACAAATGCTGCCAAAAGGGAAAGAAGCGTCAGAGAAGTCAGACATATAACCCAACTCCCGATTCACGACGACACCTGAAGCAGAAGTTCACCCTGCAGAAGACCTTCTGTTGGCCTCTGTGATCCGCCTCACACAGCTCAGGCCTCCCTCCTCCTCTCACGCCCATTAACATATTTACCATAAAATAATGATCAAAGCCAAAACCCCATCAGTGACAGTTTGCTGCCTGGTGTGGGAATGCACTTCCGACATCTGGGACACGTCAGACTCTCAGACCTTTGCTCGGCCCTGCGCTGAGCGTGCTCCTGCTGAGTGCAAGGAGCAGGTACTTCCCACGCAGCCTGGCACAGGCAGGTCACAGCACCTCACCTGGCACAGGCTGGCGGGTGACATTAGGGGCAGGGAGCTGCTAGCTGGGTTAGCCCCTTGATGTCTGGCAGCGTCGCCTCATTCCATTCCGCTTTCAGCACCAGATCACCATGTGTTCTGAGCTCCAGGCTTTCTGGAGCTCACTAGAGAGCTGCTAGATCATAGCCCACAAGGGCAACTGCCTTTTGGCTGGGGGGTGTGCTGCTTACTGGCTAAATCCCAAGGCAGGCTTGTGCGTGCCAGGCTCTGCACTTAGTGGCCGTCGGCCTTTTCTGGTCAAATGGTACCAACACTGGCTTCTCTCGGGAAGTGCTTTACAATCTGCCGATCGCATAAACTGCCTCAGATGTATTTGCCCCCTGACCACAGCCACGTGTGTGACAGAGCACAACAAGTGAGCTGCCTGGCAGCAAGGAGCAGGGTCAGTACGAGTGCTGCAGCATCAGGCTGTTGCGCTCCTGCGTCCGAAAACAAGCTGAGGGGGAGAGAAACAAACAAGCACCGTGCGCCTGGCTGGGCTGAGTTACACATCTCAGTTACACTTTGCCCAGCTCCTGTGATGCACTCAGCATCCTTGGATCACCAGCCCGCTGCAGTACAAAAGAACATTGAAAGTAAGTGTGTGCAGCCAGCAGGTAAGTGCTAGGCAAGGCGGTGTGAAACCTGCAGATAGGGAGGAGCGGGCGTCCTCACCTGAAGCTCCGCGTGATGAACCTGAGCAGCCGCTGTGGCCACCTGATCCTCCAGATCAGCCAGCTCAGACTCTGCAGTAACGCTGTTGATCTTGCGCGCGGCATCTTCCAGGTTGGTCAGCTGCCCCTCCAGCCCGTACACGGTGCTGGCTGTCAGGTACACCTGCAGGGCCAAGGCAGGGAGAGATGTCAGTGTTTTCTGTTTGTGGGCACCGAGGTGTGAGCAGGCTGCATCTTCCATGATAACTTTGAGCTTTGCTCCTTGCTAACCCTCTAAAGGGAGACTTACCTGGCAGAGGGAAGTCATAGGGGAATAATCTCAAAACACATCCACAAAGAGAAGGGAGGCATGAGGTGGCTGCACTCCACATTTCATAGTTGTTACAATAGTATTCTAAAAGACTTGTTCCAGATTCACCGTAACAACAACAACAGAAAGCTGAAATGCTTGCTTAGTATTGTTGATATGCAATCGCATAACAGAACTCCTGAGTCTGCAAGGGGAAGCCAGCAGGCCACGCCTCATATAAAGCTGTTCACTGAAACACACCTAATGCCTTCCGGCAGTCAAAACTCTGTAAGAGTTTTCAGCAACAGTTATTCAGCAGCATATCATTAGTAATGTCTTAAAGAGCAACTTTGCTTACATGCACAACACAGTTTTCCATTCCATCCTGCTCTCATACAGCAGCCAAAACCTTCTAGCCTCCTGGCCCTTTGGAGTGAATCTGTGGAGACTTACTTGGACCACGTAAGAGAGAATAACAGACTTTATCATTAGGACATCCTCCCTAGAAACAAAAAACTTTTAATATTTTGACCCATCTACGACACCTCTGACAACTGCAGGTAAAGTTTTCATTTCCCATTCAGCTTCTTGGAGTAATAATTCATGATACACTCTGTTTTACATGTTTATTTTATTTCACACAGAAATCTAAGGTACACAGCCAGATGGAGGTCTCCGGATTATAGAAAAGGGTAATTTTCAAGCATTAGTATTTGACATACGTGCCTAAAATTGTTCAGACCCATGTGAAAATACCGCACCTTCTGCCTATTTACTAGACAGCTGAGCTGTTTCCATGAAGCTGTTAACAGCACAGTGGAAATGAAATACATATTTTCATTTTCCCTATTGGCAGCCTCACTAATAGCAGTAAAGACTGTGTTGCTACAAAACTAGCACAAATTTAAAATGTTCTGTGGCTGACTTCATGGTCCAAGGGGCAAGCAAACAGGATCTACACTAGGTCCTTGAGCAGATACCTTCACTTCATGCATGTTTTCCACTCAAGTCATTACATACAATTACATACAATTACATAAAATTGCATACAATTCCTAGATCATGCAGTCCTTTGATGTAACAGGTATCCAAATAATTTCTGGCCACACTGTGACTTTATGGATCAAAAGCAGTGCACAGTAACTAGATTAAGATTTAAGTAAGTGTTTAATTTTTATAACTTTTTATTTTATTATTGTTTCTTAATTGCTTGCAACAGTATTTTTTTTCCTTCGTATCAGTTGTTTCAAGGCATAAACGCAGATATATTTTTTTCATCTATGTGCCTTTGCTAAGAAGCAAATTCACTACATCTTGTACAAACTGCATCTTGTAAGACCACAGTCTACCTGTAGGCATGAAATCTTTGAAAAATGTACCTAGAACAAATAAGTGATCTGTTTTAACATCTTTGCTGAAGTACTTGGAGACACAGGTGGGCCATAAAGTTAACAGGGTGATTTAAATAGAAATGCTCCTGCTTTTGTGGGTTTTAATTATCCTTTCCATTCATTTAAATTATACATCTTTGTGATGCAACATACCACAGTTGCTTCAGATTAAAAGGTGATTTTTTACATATCCCTATCATGTCTTTCAGACATGAGATTGAAAAAGAAGAAAAAGGACTGTTATGAACAGAAACATCTTTAGAAAGTTAAAGAGAAGATGCATTTAAATGCTGTGCCAAAATTCTCTGCACAGTAAGTTGTACTTGCCAAGAGGTGTGGTGGTGGTGAATTTAAAGAAAATAGAACCGATAGAAAAATGTGGGAAGGGAAGGTCATCAATGTTTTTGATGACCTTCAATCATACCCTAAACTGGTTACTTTTTAATTTTACTGAACATTTTCCCAGCTAGATAGAAATATTATTTTTTTTTCCCCTAAAGAATAATTTCTTTACCTGGAAAATCATTGCACTTCCAAATAGCAATTCTGTACTTGTAGGTCTCCACTAAACTATGCCCTCATGCATCCATTCCCATTCAGATTGTGGAGACTTATTTTACTATCATTTAGGTATGTACAGCTTCCACTTAAACCCAACTGACCTTGTGCTGGTACAGGTGGCCCTATGTTCTCCACACTGATGTGTGTATAGTCCCCAAAATGCTAGAGAGAGAAAAATGATCAAATTGTCTATATACACCCAGATCCTCTGCAAAGAGGATATGCTGCACTCAGATATGCCCCCAGCTGTGCTGGGAAAAGTTATGGATTCCTCGATTTCTAAAGGCTCCTTAGAAATCTTTCATGGAGTGTGGTGGAGAAATCTTGAAACAGTTTTGCCATCTACTGCATATCCTGTGTGGGGCAGAGCCAGAGGTAGTGTGGGTTCACAGCAAGGCTGAGCTGGATGCCTTATGCATTGTGCAAGGCACTGGGAGCTGCAGAGGGCAATGCCAAAGCAAGAAATGCTCTGCCTCAGTGCCCACTCTCTGCTCAGTGAGAAATCTTGGCCCAAATGAATGACTAGGGACCACAGATGCCAAAGCTCCACAAGCGTGGGAGGGATTGTTGGAGTGCAATTCAGAAAAAAAACGCACCTCAGATAGTTTAAAACACAGTTCTCCCCAGGAAAAATGTGGGAACAATTCTCTGCAAATTGCTTCCTCTCCTCCTGTGGATTTTCTTAGTTTTTCTAAAGATGTGACCCAGCCTGGACCTGGATTTTCATTCTGTATTCACTCTCCTGCCAGATGCATTCTGTGGCGTTTGGAGCTAGGAGGTGTTAGCATTTCATGGGGGGGAACATCTCCATCTACTTACCTACTTCTATTACTCTAAAAAAAGATTAACCAAACCCAACTAGAAGCTGTGGGGCTGCATCTGTTGTGTAACAATGAAATGAGTATCACGGTAGGCAGCACGAGGAAGCCACTTTGCTCACCACGAGCCCAAGGTATACCCTTCTCCCGGCATTAGAGCAGCAACTGCTATGGGAAGCCTTTACCATTCTGCAGAGGGCCATATCTGACCTGCCACACGTCCAGCATCTCCTGGACACATCCTCCTCTCCTGCCCTTCCAGCCCCACTGTGGATGACTCCTGAGTTTATTTTCCTTGTTCAGTTTGAATTCCCCTCCCAGAGAGGAGCCAGGAGCACGGCCACCGTGTGGAAAACCCTGTGGTGGGGCAGGTTCGGGTGGCTGTGGTGCCCCATGGGGGAGGGCAGGAGAGGCCAGCAATCAGGACGGTGTGTGGGAGCAAGGAGGAGCAGGAGTACCTCAGCTGGCACAGGAGGATGCCTGGGAAGGCTGAGCAGAGGTGGGAAGGAGAAATTTGGAGGTCAGGTTAGGATCAGGAGCTGGCTGGGGAGGAGTGAAGGTGCTCAGGGGTAGGCTGGAGGGCATCCTGTTGGCGTGGACAGGTCTCTGACGTGGAAAAGGTTTTGGAGTGGCTGAGGTTAGGAGGGGTAGGATCGAGTATGGGAACCTCTGAACCGAAGCAGGGCTGGGAGATTTGAGCTCAGAAAAGGTGTGGTGAGAGGACTGGGGAGTTGTGGGACTGCTGAGAGGGCTCTGGAGTAGGACAAGCCCAGTGCCAGGACTGGCTGTTGCTGCCAGGGATTATCTCCTACTCAGCCCTTAGCCTGGGCTGCTGTGGAAATGTGCTTCTGTGGAGGAAACTGATTTTGTGCCCCAAGAGATTCTGTCTGAAAATTTTCTGGGGCTAAAGAAAAACAGGATCTATTTTCTTGAATTAATCAGAATATTATAATGGGACAACCCAGATTTTTACAAGGTCTTTAAGAGCCCCTAATGAAGGGGGGAAAAATCACTGAAATGTAATCAGAATGTGGGAAGAAGAGAAAATCGAAAGTTACATGCGTACTAACTCCATTAAATGGATGCATAACATTTTCCAGTGAGTAGTGACTCCCCTCTATGACTCAGCATTGCACTTTTTCCTGCAGATGACAAGTACTCGTGAAAAAGGACAGACGATTCAGACGTGGCCAAATGAATGTTAGTTTAATTCAGCTTCTCCAGCCTGCCCTTTGTAACAGTGCAGCAGGCAGCTCCGGCTCCTTGGGTGCTCAGTGCAGTATGCTGGGGGTGCCTGGGGGGAGGAAGACTCCTCCATTTTTTCTCTGTGTGACTGGGAACATGCTTTCCCTACCTGTCCTTACAGTAATGAGGCTGTTCTGGGGCTGGGAGACATGTGGTTTCAGCCAGGCATGGTGCAACTGCACAGCCACAGAGGTTCAGAGGGCTTAAGTTAACTTTTGAGATAGGGATTCTAAAATTAGTTGCAAACCTCAAACCATCCAACTCTCCTCCTCCCCCAAATATTTTGAAGTACCCCCAAAAAAAGACCTCAGCAGCAAAGCTGAGCACCCCTCTGAAATAGAATATTTTTGTTCTGTTTGTGTGATTTGTTTAATGACCCCAAATTAATTCTGAACATTCACTGATGCTGTCTACGTGCTTTCCCTTTGCAGTTGGCACACACACACAGACACAGGTACGCTCACTCATGCACATGACACTTTCACAAACTGATTCACATTCTTACATTTTCCTCCAGTGTGGTGAGCTGCTCATCAAGTCTGATGGGGTCTGTTCCCAGTGGGAAGGTCCCTCTTCCTCTGTCCTGAATGTCAGCTGGGAAATCACAGGGACCAGTGGATTCTGCTATCAGTTCTTCAGTGGCATTGATGACTTTCAGGACTTCTGTAGATATGTTGCAGAGAGAGACAGCAGAGTACTTCTGTTTTGTTACAAGAGAAAACAACAGCATTATATTAGCATAGAGATGTAATAGGTAAAATCACCTTGCTAACAGCTGCAGCTTTAGCCAAGCTAAACCAATATAATATACCTGGCTAACTGCTGTGAACAGACACAAGAGCTGTGTGGTGAAACTGGAATCAATTTCTTTTTCCCCTGCTCCCTCTTTCACATACCCACACTGCTACAGCATGCAAAATAACATACACATGCATTTCTTCTACAACACAATTTCTACTGGAGGCATGGTCCAAATCTTATCCTAAAGGAGCACACAAATATCCAGCTTTGCAATCCAAGTGAGAGAGATGAGGCTATTTTTGCAACAGTGTTTTAAACTGTTTTAAAACACAGTCTTCCTTTCTGGGTACTGGCAAACAGATGTGGAATCATCTGTCTCCATATCCACAGCAGTTATTGCATAGCAGCCCAAACAGGGGAGAACAATCTTCAGCAGCCCTATGAGGATAGTATTTTACAAAGATGTTTGTTATGAATTATATAATAGGAACATATATATACACCAAGGATATACCAAGGAAAAGCATGTCGTTTTATTCATTCTTATTTTTTAAACAACCATAAGCCTTTTTATGAGTGTTCCTCATTTGTAATTTTTAATTAACTGTTCTGATTCTGATGATTCTCACAGAGCTTCAGGTTTCAGGACAACTCCTCTGATTACAATTAAATTTCACCTGATGTACCTTCAAGCACCAAGCTCCACGTCCGAACTAGACAGCTTGGAGACTCAGCCAAAGCTTGTTGAAGCCAACACAAACACTGTCACTGAATTTATGTGCAACACCTTTAGTGTTGCTTTGCCTAAAAGAAAGTGTGGGAAATTTAGACCTACATGTAATTCCTTCCTTGAAGCTGCAAATACTTATGCATGTGGACTAGGGGCCCACTCATCTGTACACTTTCCACAAACAAAATATCTGAGGATCAAACCCAAGGAAACAGTCAGTCTTTTTATCCTATATAGTAAATTCTGTAGTACAGGAAAACATAACTGAATAAAAATGCTTTTGCGTTATGTAAACATTGTGTTAATGTCAGCTGGCTTCCTAGGCAGGATGTAAGAGAAATAGCATGCCTTTGCTTTGCACAAACTCTGGTGGGTTTAACTGGAAAACTTCTTTTATTGTCTCTTTCCTTTAATCAGCTGTCCATTTTTATGTTAGAAAAAACTTTTACTGAAGAATTGAGCAATGTGTGCTCAGTTGTTGTGTATCAATACATTGAGGCATTTTTAGCACTGTTACTTCTCTGAATTACAAGAAATAATTAGACACATGAGATTAAAGAGAAGGAGAACAAAGCAAATACAGTATGCTACAGCACTCAGACCTTTAGCTTGTTAGGACAGCCAACACAGCCCTGAACAAGCAGGCCTAGGACTCTCATACTGAGAACAAATACTTGAACCCCATAAATAGCCTACTGCTTTTTCCATTTATTTTCACAAGTGCCAATTAGGTTAGAAACAAATCAATAATTTTATAGGACAGAAGAGGAAATCAATGTTACTTTGTTTTAGTATTGGCTTTTACAAGTACCTAATTCTTATTCTATTCTATGAGTAGTGAGCAAAAAAGGATAAAGGCCAGACACTACACTTTCTTCATTGTCTTCACTGATGTATGTTCTCCATTTCAACTGTAGCCCCACTTTAATGTTCATTATTTCTTAAATTTTTTATTATCCTTTGTAGCTAATGATGGATTTCCAAAAAAGATTAAATTAAATGAGGGAAAGGTGTTCTTATAACAGAATATGGGAATGCATATTGGCATTTATTACAGCTCAATTACTACAAACCAGGGTTTTTTTTGTTTGTTTGTTTGTTTTGTTTTGTTTTTGTTTTTGTTTTCCTGGTAAGGTGTTCTGTGATAGGAAGCTTCGTGAAATCAAGATTTTGAGTAAAATACCCTACCTTCTCAACAGGTCATGGATAGGGGAAGACAAGTTAAATGAGAAATATTGGATAGGGTAGGATAGGACAGGACAGGACAGTTTTTCAGTTGGAAGGGAACAGTGATCATCTCGTCCACCTGACCACTTCAGGGCTGACCAAAAGTTAAAGCATGCTGTTAAGGGCATTGTCCAAATGCCTCTTAAACACTGACCAGCTCGGGGGATCTATCACCTCTCTAGGAAGCGTGTTCCAGTGTTTGACTACCTTCCTGGTGAAGAAACGCTTCCTAATGCCCAGTCTAAACTTCCTCTAGTGCAGAAATGTGATTTTTAGCTTTTTTGGAATTTTTACGTAAAGTTCCTAGTGGCAGATCCTGTTTGACTTCTAAACCCAAAGATTTGCTTCCCATTAAATGTTGCACAAGGCAGCTAGATGAATGTTCTTGAAGTGTGTATCACTGAATGTATCTTGATCCTAGCCTGCAGGTATCTAGAAACAGCAGTCACAACATTAAAGCTTTTCTTTAAGCTTGTGAAACATCTGCTTTTATAGCATAACACAAATATAGCACTAAAATTTAAACACCGTAAAGAAATACATGTCAAGCAGAAGTAATTTTCCTTAGTATGCATGAAGAACAGATCTCCCAAAACTTAAAAAGCACAAGCAATATTTCAGGGTATTTAAATCTAAACTTTGTGAAAGTTTTCTGCCAAAGGATATTTAAAGCTCAGCTTTACCCTGTTGTTTTTTTTTGAGTGCTGTCAAAAGCTGCTAAACCAGCTCATGTTCCAAAATGGTCAGTCTGCAAACCTAGTGGGGTACTCTACACAGAATTATTGAACATGTGTAAGGAGAAAAAAAACCCCAACAAACTAACAAGTATCCTGGACTTTTAATGCTTCACAACCCTCTCCCCTCCCCAACCACCCACATCAAACTTAAGATTTACAAGGTTCTGTAAAAATCACCTAAAATTCACAGGCACATGCACACCAGATCATCCTGGTAGATGGACATTTCAAATTCCTATAAAGACCTCTTGGCTGTCTAATTTATCTTGCCCTTGCAGGAAAGGTCATTATTACCACCTACAAGTGATTCAAAAAGAGCTATCATGCCATGATGAAGCCTCTCCCATCTGTCTTGTCAAGCAAGTCAAAGAACTAAAATGTATGTGATAGACACAGAAAGCAATCTCTGTTACAAATACCTAGCACAGGAAAGCTAAGCGCAACCGTTCCTGTTGAAATACCCAGAGGCATTCTGATTTCAGCTGTGTTACCCTACTTCTGGATGAACACCACCCCACTACAGATCAAACTGATGCAGCTGATCCGAATTTGAACGTTTCTAACTGGTTATGAGAATCTCATTTTTTACTGAATGTAATGGAATGAGGAAAACATGCATTTATCCTTTTTATGATGATTAATGCTCACACTCATAAACACATTAAAGACACAGTCAAAAGGAGTTGCTCGTTTTTCCCCGAGTCCTTCATTGGAGACGCTTAAAATCAATGAAATACTAAAAAACTGTGCACATGCAAGCACATATATGTACATGTGTGCATTGAATATTACAAACAGCATCTTGTAAAACTTCTTTACTGTCATTTCTATGTGTGCTTGGACAGATGGAAAGGATTCCTGTTTTGCTGAAGATTATGTTCCAGCGGTCTAAGCTAGCTTTTGCTGACTGTTAGCCATTTTTCTACCCTTCTGCAGTCTCTCCTTCCTTTCCCTGCTGATATTGCCAATATTTCCTTTGTTGTTTTACTTAAGGATGCTACACTGGAAGGTGCTTCATAAAACAGTATTTGCATCCTTGCACAAAGGATGATGAGTAACAGAAGGGAAGCAAGATGATAAATCTGAAGCAATGTAAGTGCCAAAACCGCTGAGAGTAGGTGGGTGTTAAGCCCTCGTGTGCATCTCAGCAGCCTATGACATTTCCACATCCAAACTTCCTTTGCACGAACAATATTGCTTTTATTTTTAATGCTCTTAAAGTAGTTGAGTTCTCTGTCACTTGCACTAATTTCTTCTGCTTGTTGTACTCTGCCATTAGCATTTTCTCTTTCTTGCTACTATAATGCCATGCCATCATTAGGCTCTATTAAACTGGCATGGGAGGCAGCGACTTGCAGTTCAGTAGAGAACAGTTGACACCAACAGTTAGACCAAGAAGCAGAACAAGAAAAACTTTCCATCACTAGTGGCCCTGGCAGTATTGACCACATCCTTGATGACTTGTAGTGCAATCATTTTTAGCTCCAGTCTCAAGCCGTTCTATCACGCTCTGAGTCGCGTACCTGTTTAGCAGCCAATATCCCTCATTTTTTGGTAGGGAGTTGAGGGGAGCTGGGGAAGAGATGAGTTTTGCTTTGCCACTAGTTGACTAATCTTTTCAGAGTAACCTGAATCTAAACTTGACAAAAACAAAACCTAAACCCAGATGTGCCCTTCTCATCTCCCCATCCCGTGGGAGTTCACTGTACAGCTTTGAGAAGGCCCTGAAAAGGCCACCAACAGTCCATCTCTTTCACAGGCAAGCAAGATCTGGGACACTGACTGAGTCAGTGTGGGAGAAACAAGAGCCATCAGTGCCCAGCTATCACTGGCACTACTCAACCCTGACCTTCCAAAGACCTTCGGCCTAAATTTGAGCCCAGACCACTCATCACCACAAAGACTGGGGAAGAAAGCTATAACTTGTCTTGGTATTCGATGAAAGACAAGTAAACCACAATAAACCGTGGTGTTAAGGAATTACTATTCCGTGCCTTAACATCAATAGCTTAATTTATGGGTGCTTGTTTAGAAAAAAAAAAGAAAAAGCTAAATTTCCTTCAAGTGAGCTTTTATTCTACTAGCATTCTCCAAATTACGACACAGAGAAATACAGTCTCTCTTTTTGATTGTGCTAGGTAATTCAGAATATCAGATTTTTACTAACAAATTCAATCCACTGTCCTAATGTAGTTACAGATGTTATTCCTAATAATTTACAATGCCTCATTTCTAGAGACAACTTGCCTGTAATCATGAGAAAGGAAGTTATTTTCCAAGGGTGAAATATTGTGGTCCAAGCTGGAAATGGAAGTACTTAAACCTTAAAATCCACACAGGATTCTGTAAGAGTATCTATAATGGACACAAACTGATGACACTGCACAAATGGAAAAGTATTTTTTCTTTAAAATCATCCTTGATATTTTTACTAAAGAAAACCAAGATGATTAAAAGCTGATTAAAATTCATAGTACAAAATTTAACTCTGAAAGGAGAAAAAAAAAAAAGTTGAGAGGGGGAGTGTTTTGCTTAATTAAGCATCAAACTTGACACAAAAATAGTGATTCTTGTGTTATGACGGACAGAATGCTACAGATTTTATTTGCTTACCATATATATGACATACTAAAAATAGCACATATTTTAAAATATAAGATAAGCACATATTTGCTCAGGGAATAAAATGAAAATCTGTTTTAATATCCAATTCTCATAAGGTGAGACTCAAATAGCACAGAATATGAAACCTCTTCCCATCTACATGAATGATAAGCGATAGACTCTAGCAGCAAAGTGAGAAAGTACCTACTCACTATGTACAATCTCTACAATGAATTAAGGGTTTTTTTATTTTTAAAACTAGGAGCTTAGAAAGATTTTTCTTTCTTAGAAAGACCACTGTAGTCAAAAAATGCTAAAAATCTTGTTGCTGAAATAACATTTTAATTTTTTTCCTTCCAAATTTTTTAATATAGATGAGTACATGGAGAATAGGAAGATCATATACTTTTATCTTTGTCGTCTGTTCTTCTTCACTGATAAAACCGAATTCTCATTACAAAGCCAAATAAGAGAGCCAGCCTGCTCCACACATCTACTTCATGCTCGTCACTCCCATCATGACACAAGGCTAGCTGTGATTAAAAAATATTTTTCTGCAATGATTATTGATTGTGGCCAAAAGGTATGAGTTTTCAGGCCTGAAATTTGCAGAAAAACATTTTGAGACTGATAATTTTGCTTGGATAATGTGGAAACCCTCAATATCACTTTATAGCATCTCTTACTATGTAAGAGATGTAAGACGACACAGACAAAACAAAGCAGTCTCACCTGCTGCAATACAGTGGATAAAAACTGCAGCTTTAAATGAAGATCAAAAGCCTTTTGTTTTTCCTAGATAGTGGGAAAGCAGTTAAATAAAAAGGCAGAAAAGTTATATTAACAGCTACAGAGGTTAACGATTCTATAGATTCAGACTTACAGAGAACTTTAGGATGAACAGCAAGGATAAAGAAACTAGCAAATATAAAATATAATAAAATTTAATTTAACATTTATTGCTAGAATATTTTAAAGAAAGCAATACCTGATTTATTTTGTTTGTGGGATTTAGAATAACAGATCTCATTAAGACAGATACTACAAATGACACACCATTCTTAATAAAATGGAATAGGTGGGAAATACTGATTTCCACCATCACAAAACCAAGTGGCACTAGCAATAGAAAAATATTTTTGCAGCAGTGTTAAGAAAGAGAAAAGCCAGCTATCTTCACTTTTTGGGTCTATACTATTGCAGTTTGGACACTGTGCATGTTTCTCATTACAAAAGGGTCTGTACCTCACTTACGCCACAGTCAGATGCTCATGTCCAAACCACCTGGGCTGAGTTCAGTAAGATGTCTTGTGCCAAATCACCTCCTACTGTTGCTACTGTCCCTCTCCTGGACTTCATGTCCCAAAACGAACAAGTAAATCCCCTCATACTGCCACTCTCCAGTGCCAAATCAGTAGGCTTACCTTAATCCCCCTAATTTACTTAGGTCTATTGAAACAAAACCTTTTGCCTTGAAGTAATGATGCAACCACAGTCACCCTGTTGGCTGTGCTGTGACAGAAGTATCATCCCACTGAGAAGCAGTGTTTTCTCGGAACTGTTACAGATAGATCTGAAAGAGCCCGTCTGCCAGCTCTCTGGGCTCCTTACAAAAGAGGACAAGAAAATAGTATTTTTCTTGTTGCAGTCTAATCTGCGCGCCCCCGCCCTTTCTGTTACAGCAGTTTACACTAATCTTCACTGATTTTCTGTATCTGTAAAATGGCTTTTACGTTTTCTTCCTAAGTAAATAAATCTTACAACTGAAAGAGATTCCCATCGCACACATGCTGGACAGAGCTGGCTTGGGCGTGCATGCACATCAAATCTGAGACTATGAGAATCTCGTTTACAAAGACGCTGCATTCCCCATGTGAAGCCAGCAGTAATTTCACCTATTCTGCACTTCTCCAGGTAGATTCAACAGGGCTTTGATTCTGTTGCTTAAACACAGGCAGACAAGGTGCAACCTGAAACAGCTTGAAGTATCTGAGGATTTTCAAAGCTGTCAGGTATCCCAGGGACCTGAGAGATGCATGTTTCCCCTGACTAGCATACTAAGGCCCTGTGGAATACCCTAGGGCATCTCAGATGGACTGTCTACATCCATACTTAGGCAACTGTATCGAGCCCAGAAAGTATGGGAACTGGAGGAACATGAAATCACTGCCCAAACTTCTTAAAACTTGTTAAAAATAAATATTTATGGTCTTGAAGCAGCTATTTTTCTTGAAACTGAAGACTCAGATTTTCACAAAATAAATTTAGGATTAACTTAATTTTCCATACTAAAGACCAATAAATAATGGTAAAAACACGGGCGAAATCTCCTGAATGGGATTTTTGTCCAGCAAACTACTTAATCCTCAGTTTAATCCTGAACATATGCTTGACTGCTTTCTTGAATTGAGACCTTCAAACTTTGGATCCATTAGCTCAATGTGAAGATTAAAGTCTCCTACCTCTTTTGGAAGAAAAAGCCACTATTTCACCTTCTTACCCATAATATTTTTTCTCTGCTGTCATTCAAAATTCTGTGCCTAGATTATCTGCAGTTCATAAACTTCTTACAATGCTGCCCACATTCAGTTTTCAATCCCGGACTTTGGAAGACTGCCCAGATAATTAACATCGTAATATAAGTCACAGTCCACCAAAACACAGGAATTATTCTGAGCATCTTGCATACAAAAATGTGAAACAACAGACACAAATATCTTGTGAGTTGTTAACCCAGAAAGATGTCATTGTATTACACTGTTCAGCTTTATTAGCACAGTAGCTTTACTACATTGCTACTACTATACTTACACTATTACATTTTCTTTTTTAAGTGAGCCATGGGGTTCTGACTCCTTTAAGAACTTTTTCACTCAGTCATTTCTAAAACTTTCAGGCATATGAAGCTGGATGGCCATTTCCTATTAAACCCTGTCTGGACCAACACACCAACGAAAATTTCCAGGAGTTCAGGGAGTTGCAAGATAATTATCACAAAAACTACTACATCATGTTCTGTGAGGATGCTGCATGCACAAGCACAAATGATTCCTGAAAGCCCAGCCACCAGAGACACGGGTTCTCTTGTTATTGTAGCGTGCCATCCCTACCATGATGCTTTAACATGGGACAGATTTGCTGCCATGTGCACATCTAATGCCATTCTTCACCTCCATCAAGGCTGTGAGCATACTTCTCTCCAGTGACCATGTCCTGTGAGACCTTGCTCACTGGACCTCCTTTACCAAGCCCTGGCCACCCAGTCCAAGGCCAGCCCCAGGCACAACCACCAGCAGATGCCACACCAGGGAGCTGGCTGTCTCTGCTGCTGCAGTAATGTGCACCCACATGCACAGCTGCTGGCGATTCCTCTTGATGAAGAGAGCTCCAGGTAGATTTCCTAACAAGTGTCTATGTCATTATACTGGTAGTTGAAAAGTGCTAATTTACTTGCTGAAAAATATAAGATGTACTCTCAAAACAAAGATTATAGGCCTCTGCCACAAATGCACATGAAGATGATGCTTGTAGTACAGACTTTCCCCAAAATAAAGCTTTACAAAACCCAAGATGAATGTTTCCAGAGAATGAAGGCATAAATATTTTATGGAAAGAATATTTATGCTGTTATTCATACTGTCAAGGAACTTGGGAGGTTTCACTTAGGGAGCAGGATCCCACTGTGCTACTTACTAAACTTACTCACAGGTTGTCATTCCGAAAGGAGCTGTTGTGTGCCTAGTCATGTAACAATGTCAACAGAAAACAGCAGGATTTAAATAAAGTTACTAAGCCTTGGTTGTAAGAGTCTCCGAGCAGAAGTAAATGCACAAAGGGATTAAAAGAAGTTCCTCAAGTACACAGCACCTTGCATCAAGCTAATGCAAAGAGCAGAAAACCTCAATGTTACTACTAAAGTTTAACTCGCTCATTTGCATATCTTAAGCAAGAAGGAGTACAAAGTAAAAGGTGAGAAGAATAAAAACAAGTAAGGTTTTAACAACTGTTTCAGTTTTTATGCTATGTGGGGCAATTTGTAAAAATGGCAGGGGCTATTCTGTTTTTTAAACAGTATCTCTATGGTTTCTGATAAATGGTCACAGTGACAGACTGCACTCAAAACACAGTCTGTGTTAGAGACTGCTGAAATTGCCTTCCAGGATGAAATTCTGGGGTATACCATGAAACATATGCCAGCCTATTCAGCTTCATGAAAGCATTAAAAGAGAGAGAGAGGACAGAGGAAAGCAGTAACTAAATACATCCCATTTATTATGCTTGCCACTCTCAGGATCACTGTCATTAAGATACTTCAAAGAGGATTTACTTTTTTCTTTAGGTATTTGGTTAGGGTTAGGGGTTTGGAGGGTGAAGCACTCCACTCCCTCCAAAAATAATCACAAACACAAAAATCAAGGCAGAAAGAACTGTACAAATCACTGCTTCACTAACCCAACAGTTGCACAATGCAGTATTTGGTCTGTTTACATCTGAAGTTTAAAGGGGCCAAAGGCTAAATCTACCCTGAGCACAATGGACTCCGTGGCCTTTCATTGCACAGCTGAGACAAGCAGGCTTTTCAGGGGTCTGCATACCCCTGGAAAACCACAAACTACTTCTGTAGCTTAATAAGCACAAAATGTTATCTATAAAAACAAGTCTGATGTAGGATTATATTTTAGAGAGCTGTGAATCATTTTAGGCAATCACAAACTTAGATATGTTAAAAATTATTGTGCTGAAGCAGATTCAAGTCTAAGGCATGAAATTAACTTGTGTTGAGTAATACCCACCTAAATCCTCAGGTATCTCACATAAACAAAATAATTAACTCAAAGGTCAGCATTTTCAACCTTGTATCTTAAAGGCTCAAAAGCTCAGTGTGAAGTGAGAACCGAGAACCCATAAAAGCCCAGCTTCAGCCAGCTCCCCAGTCAAGATGTGCTAATACCTGCCATTACTTCAGCTCTTAATATACTAAATACCCTTTCTAAAGCATCAGCTCAACATGTGATTATATCATATTCCCAGATTCCACTAAAAGCAGAAGTCCAGATTTGTAAAGGTG
>JAVJGJ010000047.1:97754773-97770390 GCA_035590215.1 Microhierax caerulescens
ATTGGTAGAAGGTGCATGGTGATTATAAAAGGCGTTGGCTAAAGCCATGGCAACCAGTGTAAACAATCTTCTCAAAACGACATTCACTGATTCAATAAAAAAATACATGCTTTTTAGTCTTATTCTATGGTCAGTGGTACTGTAACTAGAAATTCCCTGTGACTTAAGGTTGCTAATGTGTTCCAAAATGAGCTTTTGAGAATAGAAGACTAAGAGCTAATAAAGACAAGCAGCACGTCTTGAATATAAGCAAGATGGCTAAAGTACAGTATTTAATTTGTGTTCAGGAGCTCAAAGCAGATTGTAGGCATTTGAGCTCTCATTTTAATGGCCCAGAATTGTGCTTCTGTATACCCAATTTGAAACTCAATGTCCAGGTCAGAAGTCTAGGTGGTCTGGCTGAGAATGTTAAGTACCAGTCTGAAAGTTCTGTAATTCCCTACATATGCGTTCTCCAAAAATCAGGCTTCTTAAAGAGACAGCATATTGGGACATCTGGCTTTTAAGGCATCTAAAATTACTGGTTCCCTGAATTTTTTTTTATATGCTTGTCTGCACTGAGACATGCCATCTGTTCATCTTAATTTTATTCCATATTTTGAGTTCAGCTATGTCTTTGTGTTTTAGTCACCATAGCCACAACTGGTATTATACACTGTCGTCTTCAGTATTTCGCTGTAAGATGTTGGTCAGCCACCCTTCCAAAGAAAAAGAACACATCAGATTTTAAATCACCTTTAAGGATAACTGTCAAGAATAAGAATGAAAGTAGCCTGCGTGTTTCCCTACAGCTGAAGCAAGTTCCACTATCAATTCTGCTGAAGTCATGACCATGAATAGTACTGGGATATTTTGGTTTCTTTATTATAGACAGAAAGATTATATACTGCGACTGTGAATGACTAAGGCTTTTTTTTCATCCAAAACCAATAGCAAATTAGGAACTCCAAGCGTTGTCTTTTTGCTGAACAATGTATGTCTTTTTTTAAACTTAAGGAAATTTTACTGAGAAAAAATGTAATCTTTATTTTAAATAACTGACATGCAAATGTTAAAGGAATAATAAAATTAGAGGAAGAAAACCCAAGTAATATACTTTGTAGATGCATGCAGATGAATAAGTACACCACAGAACACACATCTGCCATCTTGTTTGCTCAGTTCACCATACAGGAGCATGTCAGAAAGGCCTATTCACAGCCTTTAATTCTAATTTAATTGCATCATGTTAGACCCTAGCTAGCCTATATTTCCTGTTGAATAATTTGATATTGCTGGTTTGCCTTTATAAACCAAAGACAAGCTAAACTGAATGCTGCTAGCAAGCACTGTCAATAAAGCTTTTATCTTATTTATTTTATTTCCTCACAAAGGTGTGTACATCACGGAGGTATCTGCATACATGATGATGAAGGTACTCATACTGCTGTGTAGTCCATGGCTAAATAACTCGGAATCAGAGAGTCAGAGGATACTTCAGTTTGGAAAGGACCTCTGGAGATTGTCTTTTCCAAGCCTTCTGCTCAAAGCAGGGTCAACTAGATCAGGTTGCCCAGTGTTCTGTGTCCAGTGAAAGTTAGATTATCTCCAAGGATATAGACTTTACAATCTCTCTGGGAAACCTATTCCAGTGTTTGACTGCCCTCACAATGTAAAGGCTTTTTATGTTTAGATAGAATTTCTTTTATTTCAGTTTGTGCCCACTGCTTGCTGTCCTGTCACTAGGCATGGGTGAGAAGAGTCTGATTCCCACTTCTATATTTCCCACCTCAGACACCTTCCCACTCCATCAGGTATTTATAAACATCAAAGAGATCCTCCCTGAGCCTTCTCGTCCCTAGGCTAGACAACTCCAGCTCTCAGCATCTCCTTATGCAATAGATGCCCCAATCTTTTAATCATCTCTGTGGCCCTTCATTGAACTCACTTCAGTGTATCCATGTGTCCCTTGTACTGGGAAGCCCAGAACAGGACACAGCATTCCAGAAGTGGCCTCACCACTGTTGAACAGAGGGGAATAATCACCTCCCTCAGTCTGCTGGATGCTGGTGACCTTCTTTTCTGCAAGTGCACATTGCTGGCTTATGTTTAACCTGGTGCATACCAGGACCCCTATGTCCTTTTCTGCCAAGCTGTTTCCCAGTCAGATGGCTTCCAGCCAAGTATGGGTGATTGGGGCAGTTGCTTCCCAGGTGCAGAACTTTGCATTTCCCTTTGTTGAACTTCATGAGGTTCTGTTGGCCCATCTCTCCAGCCTGTCAAGATCCTCTGAATAACAACAGAACGTGTATCAACTGCTCCTTCAAATTTAGGGTACGCTCTGTCTTATTGTCTCTGTCAATAGTGAAGCCATTAAACAGTACTGGACCACTGGGGTACACCACTATGACTGGCCTCCAGCTGGATTTCAAGCCTCTGATCACAACCCGTTTGGCCCAGCAATTCAGGCAATCTTCAGTCCACCTCACTGACTACTTATCCTGCCCTTACTTGCTCGATTTGTCTCCTGAGGATGTTATGCGAGACAGTGTTGAAAGCCTTGTTAAAGTCAAAATAAACAATATTCAGTGCTTTGAATGCCTTAGATTACCACAAACTTTTAAAGATGAACAGTGGCCTCACAATGACATGGGCCGGGGTTCCCTCAGCTCTTCTGAGCATATCCCCATTGGGTGCCATGTACACGTGTAACGTCCCATTTGTTGAAATACTGGCTAACCTGATCCTCCTCTACCAAGGGTAAGTCTTCACTGCTCCAGACTTTCCAATAGGTCTCAGGGCCTGGGATGCTTGAGGGCAAATCTTAACTGTAAACTGAGGTGAAAACAATGTAGTGTAACAGCCTTTTCCATGTTCTGCGTCACCAGGTCACTGCAGTAGTGAGCCTCGCTTCCCCTCATCCGCCTTTTGCTGCTGATACACCTGTAGAAGCCTGTCTTATCTCTCTTCATGTCCCTCACCAGATTCAATTCCAGGCGGGCGCTGGTTTTCCCGCACACTTGGGACAGCACCTCTATTGTCCACCTGGGTCACCTGATCCTGCTTCCACCTCCCAGTGCATCAATTCTTTACGTAATTTGAGCAAAACACCTTTCAAATAAGGAAGAACAGATTTCCTTTAGAGAGCTGTCCACACCTCCTGTGAAAGCTCAGCTGCTGTGCAGACAAGACACCAAGAGGTCAGTCAAGACACATGGCAGACAAAGAAGTAAGAACGAGCCTAAGTGGATCAAAGGGTGTGTTTGACTGGCAAGGGGCAGTGCTGGGCTTCTACAGCACCAAATTCAAGCATACCACATGATCTGAAGAGAAATTCAGAGGTAGAAAGGGAAGACAGCAGGTGCTAAGTCCTGTGGAGTCAAATCAGGTATTTTACTGTAAGGGTGAAACGGCACAAATGGAGGTTCTCATGCATCATCAGAACTGGCATCGGATTTCAGTTTCATTGGAATATGTTACTACTCACGGAGGCCTATTAGCTGACAGAGTAACAGGGCTGGAGAGCTTTAAAGAAGAACAAAATACTCAAATAGAGGAGCAAAAGAAGAATCTATGACATCAGAATGAACTACATGATACTAAGAAGAGAGATGTAAATAAAAGGACTGAAAAACCACTTAAACCAGCTGGTTAGCAAGGACAAAAAGGGCAATCTTTTTAAATAAAAATGTACAAGTTGATTCTCTGTCAGCATAAACTGACATAATTCCATTATTATCAGTCACTTAACAGGTTTGTTACACAGGCTGAGTTCACAGCTTTGAATTGATGCTGTAAGCTCAGAATACACACCTTAATTGAAGTTCTACCTGCACAAGGGTTGCAGGCTCAGACCCAGTGTAAAGGGCCTTGGATTAAAAGAATATTTGCTTAAAAGAAGCAAATATGTTTAATTTTCTAACCACACGTTTCTCTTTCTAGATTCTAACTTCTACAAGACTGTCCCTGCTCCTCTACAATGACCACTTACCTTCTTTAATTCTTCCTGAATGCTTCTGCCATTCTCCTCTGAGGACACACTCTCCTTCTGGTTTTCAGGGTCTGTTCTAGGTTCTGATTCTTGTTCTTCACCAGAAGATGTTTCCTTGTCACTCATTTTAGCAGCAAGCTGAAATAACCTGGATTTAACGTCCTCCTCTCTAAGATCAGGCCTGATATTATGACACTGATCCTCGCAGCTTACATCCGTTTCTGATAAATCCTCAAAATCCTACAAAGAAATTAGAAGAATGGTATAATTACTGTATAGGCACGGAAAGAAAACCAAACAGCCTCCTAGAAAAGTATAGGTATGTTCACTCTGTATGGAAGCTAGAAAGAAAGCATGCTAAGCGTGCCGATAAAAAACCCCACCATATATTTATAGAGGAATTCCAGTAAACCCACATTTATCATTCCTGCTTACTTTTACATTATATAAAAAGGAACTATCAAAATCATTATGTATCTGTGTGCAACTAATAAAATGTGCCTACGTGGCATTTCCCATTCTCAGCACTCCATCACTTACCATCACTCTCAGGCATGGTACAGAAGAGAAAGTGAAGTGTGGGAATGAAATAACTTGTGACCTAACAGCTGCATCCAGTTTTCAGTTGGAAGCTGTGCTCCAGTTCCCTGACTGCTTGGTCTTGAGCATTATCTGTGTTCTTCTTAAAGACTACTGGAAACAAGTTTTGAAAATTCTCTCTTTTATTACATGACGGTGCTCAAGATTTTCAGCTTTCCCAGCAATTGTTTACATGGGTGGATCGTCTACAGCAATGACTGTTTTCCAAAGGTCAGCCTCCTTGGAACAAATTCCATCCCTAGGAGCACCTTCTTTTCTTACTCTTGGATCATTAAAGGCGGGAAGTACTCAGAGGGTCAGTTAAGTACAGTGGGTGCTCCAGGCTCCACCACAAGTCCCTTACTTTGGAGGCTGAACAGAAGAAAAGCAAAATCTGTTTGCAAGTCTGTTTAGCAGGGTGCCTGCCCAACATTTAATAATGTGAAAAGGGGGATATTTTTGCAAGCAATTGCAGGAAACATGAAAATACCTCACGGTTGTTCCAAAAACTAATGTCCAGATACATACCAACTCATTGTCTGGATCTGTGCTATCTGATTGGGCCCTAATTTCCCCTGATTTCCACTACAGTCCACTGAGACAGACAGGCATCTCCCAGAACAACCTGCTCCAGCTAGAGCATTAGCTGCATTCTGGAAACATTCTTCTCTCCCTGCTGACTGCTAAGAGAAAGAATCATTAGATGGTTTGCTTAGTGCTTCAGTCAAGTCCATAAGGTAAGGTAGGAATTAGGTGGTTTTGGAAGCGATGAATTCTTTGAAACGGAGCATAATTGTGACAAAACCATCCAGAAGGAGGCTATGAAGAAGGCAGCCTGGGACCAGAAGCGGTAGGCACATCTCAGCAGGTCTAAGAGGATGATTTGGAGCAATTCTCAGGCAGGACATTATTCCTATTACACTCTTGTACTGTGACAGGACCAGACACTGCTGGAGAGACTAAAAGCTGTGCTCTCTCTGCCATTCATTTGAAAATACACAAACAGGAGATTTGCTTTGCACAGCTCTCTGCAGCTGCAGCAGCAGTATACATGTACGGACCAATTACCTCCAGTTCTCAGAGGAAATGTTAACTGTGACAACTCCCTCACAAATCCCACCCACCAAACCACTCTTAACGGGCTGACACATCATGTTTGTAATGCCAGTACTGCATCTCTCATATGGTAAACTGTACTGTAGCACCTAGCATTTTCACAGCTTTCATGACAATTTTTGTCTGCAGTTACCTGTGAATCAATTACACAACTGAATTACTGCTTTTTAGTTCACCTTCAGGATGCAGAAGGCCCTTTTAGAAAACCAGGATTTGAAAGTATATGACTAGCTATAATAGAAGGGAAACCATGGGCTTATGCTGAAATGTGTTCTTTTCCCAAACAATCAGCTTCTGCAGAATAAAAAGCCTTTTCTGCCAAATGAAATTCAAAGCTGTTATGAATAAGATCAAGATTTCAAGTTAGTGTGGTTCCACTTCAGTTTTGTAATAGGTTGGGATATGCTTTTATATACATGTAGAAGACTGTCATTTCCTTATCATAATGGTGCTTGCTCAAACTGTAAGAGAGGTTTTTTTCAGACATATCTTACATGTCATTCAACAACTCATTACCACATCTGCCCAACAATCTGCTAATGAAAACTACTCACATTCTCCTAAACTACTACAAAAAAAAATCTGAAAGTTGTACTGAGTTAATCAGTTCATCAATTTGTACAAAGAATCATAATGTATGGGATAAACATACCATAATTATAGAATAGAAAGCACACCAAACCCATGCACTTGTAATTTAGGAGAATACAGTTTAGTGGAGATAATGCCTCATTAAACCAGCTACTTACAGTTAGGTATGTAGTCTAAGCTAATTACTAGAATCCCTCTTTACTTGAGTTACCTCCACTTATTTTAATAGTAATATAATAATAATATAATATAAATATAATAGTAATATAATATAAATAGTAATATAATAATAATAATACCTCCAAAAACGTACTCTCATCTATCAAATTTAGATTTGTATAACTTTTAGGTTATATACAAAAATGGTTTAGGATTACAAGACCTGCTGGTGAGCTCTGACAGCTCTGCACCTGGGGTGCGGGCTTCCTTGAGCAGTGTCTAGGCAGGAAGAGTATGGTTTACCTTGGGGTGAGGTCTGCAAGGAAGAGAAGAAAATCCCATTCTATGCAGACATTTGAGCAGATCAAGCTTGTAAAGACAAGTTTGCTATTGTTTCAATAAACTGACAAGTATGGGTACAAAATCTAGTGGAGCAGTGAGTGGGGCTGGCGGTCCAGAGGGGCAGGTTTTCTCACGTTTCCACCTCACTGCTGTGCCACGAAATACTGACAGACTTTACTGTGCAGCAAGACGTGCATGATGCCTCTGAGGGCTTCTTACAAGTACCTGCTCAGCTTTAACTGCTTAGCAGTGATACTGGAGTAGCAGTACACACATACCCCCACAGAAAGGACCACCAGTTAATTTAATGAATCCATACTGACAACAGCAGAATCACAATTCCTCTTAATCCTGAAAAAAATGCCAGTCTTCCTAGGATCACACAAGGCGCACCTTTTAGGCCAATCTCTACTGCCTCTACCCAAAGCTCAGTGAAATCCTGTAAAGCCCCGCAGCTGACTTCCTGGGTATTCTGGAGGAAGACATGGCAGGGCAATATTGCCAAGTTGCCCAGATTCAGCAGGACAAGAAATCTAGAGTGTAGTTTTATGAAACAAGGTGAGCTAATGTAACAGCCTAGTGCTGCTGAACGAGGGTCACCCTGCACCTTCCTGTCCTTTACTTGGTTGTAACGCGTTGTGTAGGCTTGGCAAAGGGGTCCAAATGTGGGCTAGTGCTGACAAGGGAGAGATACTGGACCATGCTGGAAGCAGGTGGAGGGAAGGCATGAAGGCAGAGAGGAAGGAGGTATCCCTCGCTCAGCAGCAGCAAGCTGCTGTGTGACCTTAGCCACACATCACACCATTGCTGAAGCATTCCCAATTCTAGCCTATGCTTTACACATACAAAAGACTTTTCCTTGCTGGGAAACTTAAACAGCTTTTTGCTGCATTTGCCAGCACAGGTGACAGTCAAGAGCTGCCTTGGCATCCCTAGGGTTTCATACCACATTAGCTAAATTTGTGTTATGAATACACATAATTTCTTAGGGGAGGACTCACCTTGAGGGTATTGCTTTTATTACAGTTGGATTCAGGTGTGTTTATTATCCACCTTTCTGCTTTCCAACCTCCTTACAATAAGCAGGTGGAGTATTTACTTTAGCAAAGAATTATTAGTTCCTGCTCACACACGGAGATAATGACACCCTATAATACTACACTTTGTGGTTTCTGTTCCTAGTAGCTTGGCTTGTGTGTTGAGCTTTTCAGATGGTGGTGGTGAACTGTTTGTGAGGAGATCGTGCCTCTTCCATGGATTAACAAATTAAAAAAAAATAACGTATCAGATGCCATGACAACAATAAAAAAAATACATAAAAAGGTCCTATTATTATTTATTTAATAGATACTATCTTAAATGTCATTATTCTTTACTGTTCACACTTTGGCTCCATCTGCTAAGTTTAATGACATCTTTGTGTTCGTATAAAACACTGTATAAATTCCCATTTGCATCTGCCAGCAATATATAATACTAAGATCTGCAAACAAGAATATAGGGCTACCACTTTATCTGAAAAGAGAGCTTCAGTGAGGGCCTGGCAGACTAACACAACCACAAACCCAGTCCCACTAAAAGAAAGCCAAATGCTTCTATGCAAGCAAAAGTCAGTGCAGACAGGGAACTAGAAAATACACCTTTCCTCATACACACTGGTCAACTCTGTGCAGGCAAATGGCCGATAACTCAATGTAAGCCTAGCAAACATAACAAACAAACAAACCACCAACAACAAAGGCCCAAAATACAGCAAGGAAGCAAAGTACTGGCTTGGAGGCTCCAGAACCAAACCCATGTTATACCATAAACTCTTGAGAGAAAGCTCCATTCATATAGAAAACCAAAAATCAGAAACTACATTTTGTAGGAGAAGACACAAATGGTGAGGTTTGCAGGCAGTTTCTCAGCCAGAGCGGGCGCAATTCTAGAGCAGCTCTTTTCAGTAAATACATCCCAAGCGCCATCCCGTGGGGACCGGCAGTCTGACAGCACTCCCCCCTTACCTGCCCGCGGGGCAGGGGGGCTCTCATTAACAGGTGGGGTCTCCTGATCAAAGAAGCAAACTCACAAAGAGGGCACTTCCTTCACTTGAAGCAATTAAGCCACTCCACTTTCCATCAGAAATGTTAAGAACTGCAGCTACACTAAGCAACATCTCCTCATCTCAAAGAGAGAATGAAAGCCAATATATTGGTATTATTATTAGTAGTAAGATAAATTATTAAAATATTATTAATAATGAAAGCAGAGAGAGATTGGTGGTTTGAGTACTGATTTCTTGTAAAAAGTTACAATTTAAAAAATAATCATCATCAAGAGTAAGGCTGCACATCCCAGTTAATTTTCCAAAGGAATATACATATGGTACATAAGTAATAAGGTTATCAGAAGTTCATTACAGTAGAATGATGTTTTTATCAGGCAGTTTTCATGTCTTGCTTCATGTACTTCCTTTATGACTGTGTTTACAGCATGTCTACAGGCAACCCAGTAAAGCAGGTTGTTCTTTTACCTTTGATTAAGTGGCAAAAACTCTCCCCAAATACAGTATATATGGATATCTGTTCTGAGGTTTCCCTTTTTAAATCACTCCAGACTTTATACAATGAATTCTCTCTCAGCCACAAAGTCAGCATTCCAGGGTTGACTTTAAAATACATTTTAAAAAAGTGCCACGGCATTATCCTAATCTAGGTACATGATCTTGATTAAAAAAAATACCTGATTTTAAATAGAAATTCATTTGTGAGTTATGAAATGACCACAGTTGTTCCACAATGTAATTGTTTACAATTCTCTAGACTTGGAGCCAGGAGAGAGGAAAGGGCCCATTTTCATGTCACTGTGAGTCTTGGAGAGCGGAAAACAAAAAAGCCAACCTTCACTATTAGAAAGAAGAAACCCCAACTTTTAGACTGCTAAATTGAAATCCTGTTCTACAATGCTGATGAAAACATCATGGTTAACAGATTATCATCTTATCATTATAATGCAGTAAAATAAGGTCATTGCAATGCAGTAAAGTACAGAACAAGTATGTGTCTTCACCACAATTTACACACAGTTTTCAGTGTCTGATGTCTAGATGCAACATGGTTGCATCTTCTAAAGAGCATTTTGTATGGTTTCTGCAAATTCTGTATAATCTCAGCACATGAAAATCTATACCTGGTTTAAGACCCCACAATGAAGCTTTGTTAAGTTTATGCAGTTCTTCACACACCTACACTATTGGTTTTGTACAAACTGTTTACACACAGGGCTCTCTATTGCAGCCTCAATCATTTTACCAAGATCACTATGTTACTCTAGGGATCATACAAAACGCTGACATCCTTTTAATCTTATTTTCCTAAGCAATATAAATGATGTCTGGCTAATTTATTTTCATACCTCAAATCATATTCCTTATGCTCACTATCATTTTAATTGCTTCCTAGAATTGTTCACCCATGCAACACCCTTGCTATAAATTGCAATAGCCAGTCCATTCTTGCTCCCCAGCAGTGCTTGCGTACCAGAGGCCGGAGGAACAATTCTCCAAATGTAGGCACCAGCTGCCAAACCAGCCACCAGAGCACGTGCGTGTGTGTTCAAACAAAAACCAAATGTACACAAGCCCACCCATACACAAACTTCCTAGTGAGAATTTCATTGTTTTGAAAACAGTAGTGGGATCTGGAGGCGGTGTGCCCCTGCCTGCCCCACCGTGACTGCGAGAGTAGGAGAGCAGGAACAGTCTCTTTTAGCCTAAAGGGTGAAAAGAAGGGGAGAATGGGTGAGAATCCCAAACATTGCATTTTATGCACAACAGAGAGGTACAAACAACACTTAAGAGACAAAGCAACTCACAAAAACGTTGGAAAGAGCAATCATTTTCCACAACAGCTTGCCCTTTGAAGCACATATGAAGCTGCTGAAGGAGGATGCAGTTATGTCTGTCTGGAAGCACCCTGCCTTTCTGACCTCCACTGGATGAAAGTGGGGGAGGTTTAGAATGGATATTAGGGAAAATTTCTTCACTGAAAGGTTTATTGAGCACTGGAACAGGCTGCCCAGGGAAGTGGTTGAGTCACCATCCCTGGAGGTATTTAAAAGACGTGTAGATGTGGTGCTTGGAGACATGGTTTAGTGGTGGGCTTGGCCATGTTAGGCTTACAGTTGGGCTTGATGATCTTAAAGATCTTTTCCAACCTAAATGATTCTATGATTCTATAACGTATCCAGGACCTTCCCTGTAAGGTCTGATCTTCTATACTCCGCAGAGCAGTAGTAACTTGAAAGGTACAATATGAACACAGACACACTTGGAACAAACGCAAACACAAAAAGCCAGAAAGGGAAACGCAGAAGTCTGCAGTACAGAATATGGTCTTTGTACAGTCCCTGGAAAGTCCTGTAATTCTGCCTGGTGTTCTAGGAAGTCATTAGTCATCACTGATGTATTGTTAGAGCACATTATCACATATAACTCCCCTTCCAACAACTGTAGATTATAAATGTATGAAGATATGAGTATAAATGAGTCAGTACAAAACACCTGAAACACCTGTCTCCTAAAAGAGATGGAATAGATACAGATTAACAGTAGTTTATACAGCATTAAAAACCTGCTGAAATCCTAGAGTCCTAATCTTGATTTATGATCAGTGTACTGATTTCTGTGGGAAATACACGCTAGCAGCATAAGTGAAGAAAAACAATTCCAAGCATCCTACAATTGCTCAGATGGCTTTGAAGACTGGATCAGGTTGCTTATAGTCAGAGACGTAGCAAGAAGACAGCACTTAGCTCCTTGCTTCAGGCTTACTGTTACTGTGCTGCAGCAATGATGCAGCTCCAGGATTTAACAGGGGTAATGGAAAGCGTGGGAAATGGAACTGGGCAAGGGGTCAGTATTCTTATCCAGCTGGGTAATTAGAGTTAGAAGAAGTGTTCTTGTACTGCAGAAAATATCTGGGGGGACAACAGGATCCCTTACATAACACCAGTCCCAGACAGAGAAGACTTGTTGGGTTTCTGGTTATTTCACACTTTTTGTTTAAAAGATATGTTTGAGAAGTACATTGCTTTTTTTTTTTTTTTCTTTCAGTCAATTGACAAATTATTTAAATGGAGGTAGTTTGCAAACATTTACCCTAACACATCAGAACTCATAATCAAGTGACCAATCAAGAGCAATATCACTTAGACTGTATTTAAAAAAAACACCTTTCTGAATTTCTGCTGCTCATTATCTTTACCCCTTAGCAGTACATTTGCAAACAGCACACAGAAGATTCCCAGGCATATGGGCTAATTCTTATTCCAAGAATTCCAAGAGTTAAACACACACACCCTGCAACAAACAGGTGATTAGTGAATAATTGTTAGTGTCAGCAAATTCTGACTTTGTTTTTTCTTTTTTTCTTTAAGAGCGCTGTATTTTACAGCATTAACAATGTTGCTGATGAGATGGAAGTGGCAGATCTGAGAAAAAGGCAAAGCCTTTTCATGGTATATGTAACACCTTACCTCTGCTTCTTCTCAGCTGGGAGGCAGTAGGAAGACAAAGCTTGCAAGAACACTCCACCTCCCACTCATGATTCACACGTGATTGCCACCATAGCTTAATTAGTTTTGCCCAGCTCTTTTTGAAAATGCATTTAGTAAGCTCAAGTACAATTACCTGACTTAAATTCATCTTGTTAACTTTTGTGTGATTTTTTTCTTCATGTAATTCTTCAGAGATTGCTTTGCTCTTCCTCCACCTTCTTGATCTCTTTTCTAAATCATAATGAACTTCTTCAGTCTCACTGCTGTCTGAATACTCCAAGCTGGTTGCCTGTGGATTGAAATTTACATCCAGTTCCCCATGAAAATGTTTTTCTTCCATTCTGGGCATATTGCTTTGAGTTCTGCTTTGCAACCAGAGAACTCTGGTAGGTCCTTTAGTTTCCTGGGAAGAGTTTACTGAAGATGTCTCTGAATCAGAGAACAGTGTCTCAGTATTGGTGTATAACCCAGAGGAAGGGGAGGTCACTGCCTGGTAGTGATCATTACCATAAACCCATTCAGTACCACACTGGGAACTGGTATAATAGAAATCGTCTGGCAATTGCCGAGGTCTCCGACGCAGCTTGTTCAAGGCCACATTCCAGTCGTAGTCATCCTCACTGTCTGAGCCCATCTCGTCATAGGCAGACACAATGCTGGATTCATTCTCCAAAGCTTTGAATACTTGACTCTTTGGTTTGGCGAGCATTCGGGGACGAGGCAAACTGACATTCTGCAAAGCTACCCAGTTTCCATCAGTGCTTTGAAAAACAGAAGGCGGATCTATGAAAACAAAACAAGAACAATTGTTTTTACAGTGTGAAAGGCTCATTTCACTTCCCAGTTTGTGATCAACTGGCCACAAATTGGAGGATTCCACAAAAATAACAAATGCAAGTGTTCCTTCCACTAATTAAAATGTGAGAGTACTTGGACCAAAGCTTTTTTTCTAAAAGAATTATTAGGAAAGGCTGAGGGAGCAACAGCACACAGACATGTATAAATCCTGTGGGTTTGCATCCGTCTTCAATTCTGTGTGCAGCTCTGGTCCCCCACTGAGAAAAGGAAAGACGGAAAAAGGATCAGAGAAGAGCAACAAAGGTTGCACCAGCATCTGAAACAGCTTTAATTCAAGGAATGATTAAATAAGCCAGAGTTCTGTCGTCTGGAAGAGAGAAGACTGAGAAGATACACGCTAAAAGAGATGGGGGGGACCCCTTCCAACCTAACTACTAGAGGACATCAAGTGAAACTAGGGAAATCAAGGTTCAAAATGAACAAAAGAAGTGGGATGCAATGGGTACCAGACCTACGGAGCTTCTTGCCTCCTTCGGCATGGCATTATGGATATAGAAATTAATCTGGGATGAAAAAGACATGGCTATGGAGATGGAAGAGAAACACACTGACGTTTACCAAACACAAAAAAACACTTCTAGGTGAGACAGCCATTCAGCTGAAAGTTCTGGAGGTTCAGAGGCAGCATGAGAAATACTTGCTTTCTCCTGATCTTTCCTTGGCTCTTGCTTATGGTTACGGTTGCTGCTGTTATTGCATCCTAGACTAAATAAGCTTTTTGTCTGACCCAAGTACTAATACTCTTATATTCTTACACTTTTTCAGAGTATGTCTTACAATTCCAACAGGAAAAAAAAGACAAAGCTACAAATATGGTCAAGTGCTGTGTAACTCAGCGAATAGCACTTAATCTAAATTTAAATTCCATTTTCAATCAAACTTGAAAAGTCCCTTCATGGGAAATGTGAATGTGTGATGACTCTAGTTTTCACAGCAGCTCAATAAACAAATAATGCCATGGATTTAACACAGTAATCTCAGCCTAACAAACAAACTTTCCAGCCTTACAGATTCCTTCCACAGATTTGCCATTTACAGAAAACTGTAGAAATACTTATCATAAATTTTAGTTTTCTAAAATTCTAAACAGAACATCACTATCTAAAAATGTGTGAAGTACAATCTGGATTGTGTTGTAGACGATACTGAAGCATCTTGCATTACATGACTACAAATACTTGGAGCTCAAGATTACTTTTTCCCTGGAATAGAACATAAATATGCAGTAAGAAGGCATGCTTAGTTTAAAAAAAAAAAAAAAAAAGAAAGCCTGTGGTGCACTACCACCAAAAAACACTCCCCAATGAAATGAAACTAATCAAATGGTAATGAAACTTAAAAGATATGCAAGATTTTGAACATTTTTTGTATCTGTCATTCATTTTAGTCCTTTTGGCTTGTTTACACTTCCTAAATTTCCTGCCAATTCAGGTAACTTCAGAAAAATACAGCAGTGAAGTCATTCTTACTCCTGCTTAAAAAGAAATCAAAATAGTACCATTTTTCTTGTAGCAGTGACCAGCTGAGGATATAACTGATGCCAAGTTTATAGGGAGAACTAATAACTCTTTATTGTAACATTTGATTTTGGAGAAAAAACGTATACAATTATCAAGCATAAGGAACTCCTGCTTGTTCATTTTTTTCAACTATGCTCACTAATCTAAGTATAGGATTCTCCTGAGAGAAAGAAGACCTTTCCTTAGAAACACTGTTCCTTCAAAAAAAGCAAACAGCTCTGCAAGACACAAATCTCCAACAGGAATTGAATTCAGCTGCACCACATTACACAAACAGAATGCAGTCCAGTGCCACATACTTTTTTCTCTCCCAAACCACATCCCCTTATTTTGTTTAGCAACAACATGTGGGAATTGGTCAAGCATCCTCAGTTAACTGAAGAAAGGACAGGATAGCAGTTGATTACATCTTCAAGGGTACGTGGGGTGGAAAGGAAATATACTGAGGAGCTTGCATTCAGAAAGCTGACTCGGTTTTATTCCAGCTTCAAGTAATGTCAAATTTTTCCCCTTCCTGATTTTCCAAAACAAAGTCACTTACTTGGAAGAATGGATGAAGCACACAATTCTTTAGGTGTACAATATAATTCATCCGTATGAAAATGAAAATATATTTAAGAAGTCTCATTGTGAAACAAAAGCAAAAATTCATGCATGGTTGGGCTCTTCTTCAGTCATCATTTGAAACAATGCAGATCGTACTCAAAATGATTTACCAACTGCTTTTTGGCTACATGTCTAAAAAGCCCACTGATGTTACCACTCCAAACTCTTGGTTGAGACATCTTTCATTTTCTGTATCCTAGTACAGAGCTGCTGACCAGTGCATAGGTGAGAGAGTTGGGCAGAGAGGAACCTGATGAAGTTCAACAAAGGCACATGTAGGGTCCTGCACCTGGGGAGGGACAGCCCCTGCACCAGCACAGCCTGGGGCTGACCTGCCG
>JAVJGJ010000047.1:97778567-97806653 GCA_035590215.1 Microhierax caerulescens
TTATTATTATTATTATTATTATTATTATTATTATTATTATTATTATTATTATTATTATTATTATTATTATTATTTATCCATCTTCAGGGGATTTCTGCTGCATAGTTACAATGTCTGGATGGAGATAGCTCAGCCTTCATTATGTCCTGGGCTAGCACTAAAAGGAATCATTTTTGCATGTATAGTCCTGTTTCATTGCTGGCCTTCAAAAAACAAAAAGAAAAGGAAAAGACAATGTGTTTTCTGAAGATTAAAGAAGGAAGGAGTGAATAAAAATAACCACATAAGTCTCCTATTACTTAATACATATTCCATCTTCTATGTAATTTACAACTTGATGCTTCTGAACACTGAACAGAAACAAGTAACCAAAACCAAGAACCACTTTTCATAAAACATACTTGTGAATACTGAGTCTAATGTTGATAATATATGGATTCTTTACCTTGAATAACTCTTATATATATGCATATTGTTTAGAAGACAATAGAAAGATTTTGCTCTACATTCTTCCTCAAAAGATGAAAGAGTATGGGTAAATCCTCTTTCTTCTGAAGAGAAACCGAAGTGGTAATTCAAAGTAGATTCCTAAAGCAACTGACTGAACTCTACAAGGGATCATGCCTGCTTTTCTCCTCACTTCCCTATTTCACCCTATTTCTTTGGTCTGGCTTAACTTGTAAAACTGTAATTTATTCTGCACATATTTAGAGCAGATCAAGGACTCTCCCAGTTTCAGGAGGGACTGAGAACCTTTCCTGGTTTTGGCTGGGACAGTGTTAATTTTCTTCTCAGTAGCTGGTGCAGTGCTGTGTTTTGGATTTGGAATGAGAATAAGGTTGATAACACACTGATGTTTTCAGTTGTTGCTAAGTAATTTTTATATCAAGTCAAGGTCCTTTAACTTAAATCACAACCACGACAGGGGTAAGGCAGCTGCAGGGTCACCATGGTAGGAGCCCTCACAGGCTCTGGGAGCTCAGCACCGGGGCTGAGGGCAGGGAGGATAGCTCTGGATCTGGGTAGCGGACTCCTGTGCTGTGCAAGCACTGACCTGTGGGGCAGCTGCTGTTCTGTTTTTTGAGGACAACCTTATTCAGCGAAGCAGCCTAAAATTGACAGCACAAACACAGATGACTTAAATTCAACCTCATCCATTCCCTCTCCTCACTTGCAAAATTCTATGGCTCTGCCTGCTAGAGGTGCAGCAAGAACAGCCTCTTGTGCTCCATGAATACAATCAGAGCACAGACAGAACTAGCAGGTCCCACCCACCTGAGCCAATACAGTAGCAACCCCTGAGCATCAACAGCTAATGCACCCTTTGGTAAGTAAACGCCCACACCAGGAAGGAGACAGCATGAACTTGCGAATGGTGCCACTCTGCAACAGCCTATTTATCCCTGGAAGTGATTTTCGCTCTGTTCAAATGTATGCCAGTCCAGACATTTTGCAGTGCGAGCGGAATACCAAGGTTTTCAAGCATCTGTTCCTTAGTTAATCTTGTATGTGGCAAAGGATCTGCTATCAACCCTATGGCTTCTGAAAAAGGGCAAGAACAGGCAGATGAATGGGAAATTTTCACACTCCATTGAAAGGAAACTCGCTTCTTCACGCCCTGACCTAACCCCTGGTTAGGATATCCCAGCCGGCAGGACAATACTTGATGGGTTGGGAGAAAGCAAAGATGACTGCTCCCTCGCCTGCAAAATCCTTAGAGCATCTGTCTGTCCAGGGTCTGCCCAAGCTAGCTTGTTGTTCACTGGTGACACAGACACAGCCTGGCTGCACTGGATGGTTTGCCATCCTTCTACTACAGCAGCTGATCCCCTTAGAAGCATTGTTCCTTTAAAAGGAGTACAAAAATTAAAAAAAAAGTCAGGAATGGGTCTATCAGCAGTATGAATTGCACGGTTGTGTAATAATATGTAGACCCACATTGGGGTATGCATTTATTTTGGTTCAGTTTGGATTAGCTGACCTTGAGGATCCAGCCATGGGTTGCAAGAGGGAAAGGCAGGAGGTTATTTCCCAACAAACCCACTGCTGCTGAGTGTGCAAGTAGCATTACACATCACCATACAGAAGTATAATCCATAGTCTGAGGGACTTCACCCCCTAATAACAAGTAGGCCTCACATGTGAAAATGCTATTGCTTTGGTTGCAAGGGATCTGTAAGCTAGTAATAAGGGACATTTAAATAGTTGTTCCAGAATATGAGTATAAACATCCCTTCGTCGTAATTATGGGGCTAGCAATTTAGGGAAGTGCTAGAAGCATAAAATAGCACAGTTCAAGCAACGCAAACAAGTCTATAGAAGTTTGTGGTAAACCAATTGTTGGGTGCTTTGACAGGAATAGAGGGTGGACGTACCAATGCAACTGTAATCTAAGCAGTGCCTTTACAGGTACCCTTGTTCACTTTGCTGTTACTGCTCCTCACATGTTCCCCTGTGGCCCATCCTTTTTCCCTCCTCCCAAGCGCAGAATACTATATTAGATCTCTTCAAAAACCCAACAAAAACAACCAGGGCAGATTGCGCAATACCTTTCATTTGAAGATACTGAGAGCTCAGTTAGTATCCTGTGATGGCAGTATTACCACACTACTTACAAATGAGAAAGCTGAGCAACTGCAAAGGCCAGATCCCTGGTTCTGGTGTAGGACAGTATAAATCTAAGTTGCTACGAGTGTACCACACTGGGAGAGTGCATGTGTATAAAAGGGTCAGGGAAGGAGGTAAGCTGGCATTTTCATCTCAAGTCTAATTGCAGACTCACATAAACTTACTTTTTTTTTTTCCCCCCCAAGAGAATACTCTTTTACTGAACATGGTTATTCTTTTTTTTTTCTTTAATTTCTAGGTTGCTCGGTGCCCTGCACAACCTTTCACATCCTGTTCTGACCCTCATCTACAAGTTGTGCTCAGCAGAGCACTCACTTATTGGAGAGAATCACTGTATCTCCTACTCAAACACCCACTTGACAGAGGAAGCCTTAAGTGTTCTGTGTTTATTTGCTTCTTGCTGTGACAATATACACCCTGACTTCATCTAAAAATAACGCACGATTTGTCAGGCAGCCTAGCTCTGAGCATCACAGGTTTTAAGTTAGACATTAAAGCTTCATGATACCCAGCAGTATATTAGAATAGCATCTTTAAAATAAAGCTGAAAGAACAACATATGACCTAAATTATTTGGAAAATAACATTGTAGAATGACCACCCTTCTTTGTCCTCTCTCCTGCTCCCTTCTCATGCCTTGAAACCTAGTTTTGTTTGCTGGCAGTAAGTACAATTCAGCTGAATTTAGGCCTGCATGGGCTTGATTATACCTAGCATCCCAAACTGTCTTCTTAGATGTTTGTCAAGTGCATGAATAGTACTATAAAACCAAGAATCAGTAATCTTTCACTAGAGATACATCTCAAACAAACTCAGAACTATACAAACAACTTTAAAAGGAAAACGCTGTCACGTTTAGCCTTGCACCAATTATTTAGCGAGCTGGAGCCTTAGAAAGTGGTACTAATTGCTAAGTTAGAATTGCAAAAGCAGTTGTATCCTGTCCTGCTGCTGCAGTGGAAGGAGGAATATCAGACAGACTACTGTATACAGGGCTGCCTGGATCTGAAATCCATCCACATCACTTTCGCAGTGAGACTACAAAGTTACACCTGCAGAATCAGCAGATGACAGTAAAATTTGTAAGCTGGGAAGTACTTGGAGAAAGTTGGATCTTCTCATAATAAAAATTAATAAAGGAAGACTCATTTTCTAAAGTACCAAGCGCTTTTCCATCTTAAAGTATACTGTTTGTTCTTTCACCTCTGTACAGAGAAGATGGTGCTGCAGCTGGCTTCTTCTGCAAGGAAACAAGACAGTAAATAACCCATCTGGTCCAGTTGATGGGCTTCTGGATAAATTCACACCTGCCTCATTGGAAGTAGGTCCCAGCAATACACTCTATGCAACCTTCTGATCCCAGGTCATGTACAAAAGCTAAAAGCTCCATCTTCCCTGTGACATGACACATTTTTTAATTAGACGTAAATATGATGTTTCTGATACCGAGTTGTTCACAGGTAAGACCTGATGTCAGCTGGTATCATCTTCCTACAGCGTTATGCCTCCCTCATCTGAAACAGCTCTCCCACTATGTCCTTACAGCTGCTAAATAGGATTCCTCCTTATAAAGATTTTCTTCAAATATTTGTTTGAGACAAACCTACAAAGGCATAGGGCACCTGCAAAACCTCCAGGGACTTCCAAAGCAGTATTGGACCTCAGGCTTGTGGAACCTTTCTTCTTCTCTTTATAAGAAATCAAAAGGAAAAAAAAAATATAAACAATTGTCAGTACACTGTGGACCTTATAATTAGCTTAACCAGTAAATTTCTGCTTCCCTTGAGGTGCATCATAATGTGTATTTAATGAAATTTTCCCTATATCCTTTTCCCTACATCCCTATCTGTTTTATATACTATAAATTATGGATGAGCTTCTGTTTATATATGCAATCTTTTAGCTGTAAAATAAAGATCACTAATACAGCACTTAGAACACACCAGGATGCCTGCACTCCATCAACGTTTAAATGGGATACAATATGCCAACTGGTTGTTTGCTCTCACTGGCAGTGATATACTGGGGGGAAATGGACTAAGAGAGTGGAGGAGCACCCACCCATTGCTCTAAACTCCTCCTATCCCAACATTTTACAGACTTTGGTTACTAGTAATGAGAAACAGATGGTGCCATCCATCTCTTTTTATGAGATGGGGAAATAAAATACTCAGTCTTGTACCACTATTTTTAGCATGGGCAAGGGATCTCAAAAAAATCTAAGGAAAAAACCTGGAAAAGACAGTATCTATAGCTACTGCCACACTACAGCAATGCCCTTAACAATCAATAATACATTTTTCAGGGAGATACTCTCTGTGTGTGTACTGTTCCTTAATATGAAGATCAATAGATTTTCCTCCAGTCAAGCAGGCCTCATGCAGCTGGTCTCTTGGCATTGTGCTGTCTCCAGCTTACACAGCTCGCCTTCTCTGCATACAGCATTTACTTCATACAACAAAGAGGGAGTTTAACTTATTTAATTTAAATGATTTCAAAGCAAGTGATTTTGAATGAATGGGGAGGTAATGCAGGGCTTCCAGAGCCCACTGGAAGTTTCTGGCTGATATGGATGAACTGCACAGAAATAGCTGTGATTAAAAGAAAAATTGCTTGGCAGGTACAACCACACAGTTATATCTGGGATTATTACTGCTCTCCCCGCTCCACACCACCCCCCCGCAAGCAAGTGACTTTGGTAATAAAGTGCAATGCAATAATAAACATAGGTATCTAAAGGCCAGTGTTATAGCATGCAACTGCCCTAAGTAACTGTATATTACTAGCTTTATTGTGCTAGCAAAACTGCATGGATTGTTTTCTACACAGAAGACAAACAAAAATATTTGCTGTAAGACAAATTTCCAGTTTTAAACTTTGAAAACCTAACTTCCTTAAGATTTGCTACCCTTACCTCCCTCTCCTCTGCATGTCTGTCTTTCTGTTAATCAGTTTCCTCCCTTTTATTTCATCTATCCTGCTTCTGTTTGCTTCAAGTACTAATTTGTTTGCCAGGTAACAAAGAAAGTCTTAAACAGAGGCTGTCCTACTTCAATCATCGCTATGGGGAAACAGGTTCACATACATAACTAGCTCAGTAACAGTCAACTTGGGTAGCAGAAAAAAAGCACTCTTTCTCTTTGCTTCCCTTAGGGTTTTGTGGCCACATTGTCTGCAAAAACCTTGGTTATACTAGGAACACCTGCCCTAATAAATCTGTTGCAAAAGCCCCCTTGTTTGATGTGGCATGTACTAATATAACACGTTTTTTATTGTTACAGGAAGATCTCTACTCAAACTAAGCCAACACACAGCTCAATGGTAGGATGTGTACACAAACCAAGAGTCTGGGGTTCTTTGGTCAATATAATATCAGTTAGGAAATAACAGAACTTGATGCACTGCAGTGGAGCCCATGAAGATTTGCTGTTACAGGCTTGGACTCAAGAGTTCCAAAATCCACCTGGGATGGAAGAAGGAGCTTTGCCTGCAAAGAGCATGTGCTCTCTACCAGCTTCCATAGAAGCTAGGTTTTGTTTTGGAAAGAAAAAAAAATTGCAGTTCTTTTGGCAGAAAAAGTAACTTTCTCAAGTGATATACAGAGGCGAAACTGATGCAGTGTAGTCCTGCAAGTCTGCCAACAGATGCATGCTTACCATTCCTAGCTGAACAAAAGCAAAGTTGACTGGAAAGAAAGTTCAGGAAAAGGTATTTAAATTGTTTCACTACTGTTGATAAGAATCAGGCTGGCTGTAACTGCCCTGTGTTTGCTCTGCACAAATTGCCTTTCAGTACATTTTCCAGTAGACCCTTTGTTCGGGCTTCAATGACTTGACTTCTGCTAGGCTAACAGGCTAACATAACTGCAACTATGTTAGCTACGGGAGCAAATGGAGCTACAGTACCTTCCCAAGGGTGCCTGATTATACTAAAGGAAATTATCCTCTATTCAAAGCAAAGGAAAAATCAACACATGCACACTTCAAAGGACAAAAGAAAACAATAAAGCAATGCTAGAAAAGAAAAAGGCAGAAACTAGATTGATGGGAGGGGTGAGAGAATCCAGACCAAACGGCCAAATTCATTCATGTTCCTTAACACACTGTAGGAAGACAACTGGACCAAATGGTGACAAATGTGGTGAAAGACCCTGTAAAAAGGTGGAAAGTCCCTATAAAGCACTGTACACACCTGGATGTCTAGTACTGACTGATGGCTGCAGAAATTTTGAAGGTGTTCATTATGGCTTTTCTCACCTTAGCGTGATTATTTCTGCTACTCCACTATTTTCCACAAAGTACTGCTTCTCAAACCAATGAGCCTCACTCTGGCAAAAATTTGGGCTCATACTTGTCACTTCAGAGCAGAATTTCAGAAGAGAATTTCAACATGTGCTGAGTTCCAGCTTCACCCTCCAAATGCAGGAGAACAAGCTACTGTTGATTTGAGCACTACTACTACTACTACTACTACTACTACTGAGGATTTGAGCAGCATTCTCCTAGGTCCTGTCCTTAAACTCCAGAAAGAAAACTCAGTTGAGTCAGACAAAATTAACTCTCCATCTCCTGGCTCTTATGTCCCATAAACAAGTTGGCTGGGAGCTACAGAACAAAATGCTTAAACATGCTCACCCTGACTTGTGGTCGCTTGGTTAACAGCAGCAGCTTGAAGGCGTTGCTCCTTCAATTTGGAAATAGATGGAGGGTGAGAATGTGAGTCTGTATCTCAGCAATTTCATTGGCAGTGTAAGCCAGAAAACTTAGCTGGGAACTAAGGCATGAAACACATCCAGTTTCTGTGGTTCTGCTCAGTGATGGAGCGGTGGTTACTGATGCAGTAGCAGGACACTCGGGAGCAGCAGCTTAAAAAACACTGTATCAAAATGCACTGGAACTCATTTCTCACCGTCCTCCCTCTCCAATTGTGAAACAGCCTATCCAAGCCTATAGCTTATTTTCACTTCTTTTCCCTTGCTGCTCTTCTTAAAATGTTACTAATACAGCTTGTCAGATTTTCTTCAGCTTTACAGCAGGAGCTAAAGGTATTGTGCTGAGAAATATGTGAAAGGAGGAAATATTCTTTAATGTGAGACATAAATAGTACTCTACAGTTGGGTTTACTTTGTTGTTGTTGTTGGCTGTTTTCTTTAAGATGGGTAAGGAGAAAAGAGAAACATTACAGAAATCTAACACTGTACAGGAGAAAATAATACACTCAGTAAAAATCCAAATAAAAGCTAAGTGAGCATAAAAACTGTTTTAAGGAATAAGCAACGAGGCATTGAGTCCTGTTAGTATTCAAATCAAGCAGCGAGGTTGCTCATATCACAAATTGAACCCTCCCCAACACACTCACCAATACAACATCTGTGATGTACTTCCATGACCCATGATGTGATAGGAAAGCATGCAACTGAGCAACAGTTTGTCCAGAAACAGGCTTAACGCTCATCCTCTGCAAGTCTCTACTTACCATTCCAGGCAGTAAGCGTACTTATCCATGATTTCAGTCTTCCAGTTTTGTGCACCAGAAAACATCAATAGTTGTGCTAAGTCACTCACCCATAACGTGTAGGACCCCCTACGGCTCCCTGGAAAAGTCAGCATACTCTGATCTGAGACAGCAACTGATGCCAGGCCACTGCTCCTGGATAGTGGCCATTCAAAGTCAGCCTCGGCCTGCTCAGTTTTGCTTTTCTGCTTCTTTATAATCTGTAAGGTAGGGGGACAAGGGGTGGGAGGGGAAGGAAAAAAAAGAAGGACCTTGGAAAATACTGTCTGAGCTGTATGGAGAAAAACTTAACCATGTCTTAAGGTAAACTGCCTAGGAAGACTGTGTGAGAGTCTCCCTCTGCTTTTGCTCCAGTTCGTGCTAGGATGATTCTGACAACTTGCATGCATTTCTCCTCATCTGAAGTCATACTGCCTGCAAACGCATAAGCATCGGCACAGTAAATCATAATCAATGCCTGTAGGAACATCAGAGGTGAATTAAATAAACATGGAAAGCTGTTCCTACAGTAACACTTTAAACATTAGCAGCATCTAAGTGTCAAATATTTTCTCAGAATTTTTGCAAAGAAACACAAAATACTAGGTATGAGGGGAATTTCGAAGGCTCTCGTGGCATCTATACACATTTCTACTGAAAACAAAGAGACATTGTTTTTGTTTTTGAAAAACTACACCATCTTAAGAGTGAGAGAAGATCATATGGACTACCTGTCTCTCTACACTGACAGACTATATCCTGCCACACTTCACTTCCACAACTTTTCTGACTCCAATTTAAAATATCTACAGAATATTATTCTATGGCATAACAGATTTGGCAGCTTTTGACAAGAATGGTAGTAATTCAAGCTTGGCCGAGATAGGCTCCAGACTATCAAAGCTCTGATAAGCAGAACTCATCTCCTAAAATTCCTAGTAAAGAAGGTGGCAGATTATTTTTCATTGAGCTGCTGCTTTTCTGGCTTTTCTTGACAGCTTTATGGACAACATGTTCCTCTTCTGGCGTGTGATCCATACATTGTTAAATGCCACATCCCATATGCAGATGTGGCAATTAGCTTAGTTCACATGGAGGGAGACTAAGCTGGAGTGGTTACTTTACTGATGATGGGAGCTCAGCAGCACTCGTCACGCTCACGTTGCCTTGCTCCCAACTGTCCAGGCAAACACAAGGGGTATTTGTTCCCATAAGCCCTCCATTTCTGTGCTGCATCAGAGCTTTGCAGGGAAAACGAGTTTTCTGGAAAAAGCCACACAGACACACAGGGGGTTCTGTGATGTTTTGGGTGTCTGTCTCACAGCATCATTAACAGAATTCTATTTCAATGACAGATTTTTTCTTTGTATGTGTTGCAGATGCAGGACTCAGTAGAAGGTATGGTCAAGAGCCACACTTTACATTTGAAAACTTTGTGCCTTCTGGGAAGTGCAGGACAGATGTAAAATTCCATTGAGTGGGGGCCTCCTTTTCCAAGAAAGGGTAACACAGACCAGAGGGAGTGGTACTTCTCAGCTCTGAGGGTGTAGGCCATCAGTTTAGGCATCAAATGAAGCTTATTTATACACTGATTTTTCTGTCAGATGTATCTGATTAAGCCTATACTGTGACAGTTGAAGTTGAAACTTGTCATTCACTCTACTTTCTACATAGGTGTCATCCTTTTTGCTTTTAGCAAGGTTGAAGCTCACCAGGCTAAAGGATTGTGTTTTGGCTATTAAACAAACTAGGGAAAAAACACATGCAATACCTTCTGCATGATGGTTGTGGCCAGCTCTTCTATGAGGTCCTCCTTGTGTTCCTGCAAGTAACAAGCCTCATTCTGCTTGTCCTGCATGAAAATGGATATTTGTAGTTGCTAAAATCACATAAACCCAGTCTTTCCACAGAAACGGTACAGATCAGGAAATGGGTGATATGCCCTACTGGCACTGTGGGAAGAAATTACAGGTACTTATATTGCATGTCACCTTCTGAAATGCAACATGCACCTTGGATACAAGTTCACAAAACCCACACCCAGCTCCTCAGGTATGGCATGAGACAGTCACTACTTCTTCATGTTTTCTTTTTTGTCTACTTGGTTTTGTACCACTACCCAATTTAAAAGAAACATAACTGTTCTATTAAAATTACTGGTGGTTTGTTGGTTTTTTTTTTGTTTGTTTGTTTTTGTTTTTTTTTTTTTTTAAATGTTACCAGGCTGTCACTGTAGGTCTCTGCCTTAGAAATAGCTTCTTCCACTGCTTCCTCTGCAACACGTAAGGCCACAGCAAGGGTATCCATCATGCTGTGTCCTAGGTGAAGAATAAGATAAAACCACCATGTTCTTTATATATGTACATTTTGCATAACGAGCTCCAAAATTCACTCATATTCCAGACATATATTCAGATCTTAGATTGTTCATTACAAAATTTATTTTCTCAATCCATAATTACGTGCAGTAAAATAAACACCTTAAGACAGAGAAATTTGTCTCAATCTCTACGTTACTTCTTAAACATAAATATTAAATATAGTAAACCACAGTATTTTTATGTTGCTTATTTTAGAATCCAGCAATATAGTTAGCAGGAAATCATAGGAAGAAAATTTTTAAACCTCCTATAAACACCAACAAAATGTAAGAAAGATAATGAAAAAAATATATGAACATAGGAAATGGAAGAGAAGTAACAAAAACTGAACATGAAGAAATTCACACTAGAATAATACCGAAGCAAGATAGTCCAGCATGGTACACAAAGGATTCGTAGTATCTGGCTAAATGTTTCGGCTAAAAGATTGTTGGAGCTCTGAACAAGGCTTATCAGCACTCTAAGCTATTTGTCCAGCAATTCAAAGTGTAAGAACTGTGTTTTAATCAAACTGGGTTTTAGCAGCATACCTTCCGTCTGTTGGTAGAACGTAGAATCACTGCCGCAAATGCTTCCTTCATTTTCAAAGCTTCCTTCAAAAAATCCTCCTTCTGCTTAAAAGAGACAGTACTGTGCATTAGTATAAGAACCCATCAACAGCAGAGGCATTATTAGATTAGAATATTCACTCAAGATATGGTGACAATGCACACAGAGAGTGATAACCAGAAAATTCCTCCTACCTTTTGTATAAACCATGACTGCAGTAGCTTTTATCCAAAACTTAACTGCTTTTACCCAAAAAAACTCTCATTCATTTTTGATGGAGAAAACTATTTGCACGGTAAATGAAAGAGAGAGAGGAAGAAGCTACTAGGTATAAAACTTACATGGCAGAAGTGCAGGGAAGTTGCCTTTAATATGACATTTGAGGTTGAAATAGATTTTACATTTTAAAGGGCAATGCTGTATAAATAAGCCCAAACCCAGACACGTATACCAGTATTTATCTTCAAAGGGAACAAAGGTTTACCTAACAGTCACATACATGGAGAGTAGAAGAAAGTTAGCAATGACATTTAGACTCAAAGGCCTTCCTTAGAAAGGTCTCACAGAGAGTGCACATGCCACTGCAACTCATCATTGCATTCTTCACACTTCCATTCAAGGACAAATTCAGTTAGACTGCAGCTTAAAGGCAACACATACTCAAGTTTGGAAGGATCCCTCCCCAGTTTTTAATTCCATTGTCCCACTTCTGCCCTCACTGATGTGGATTTTCTTCATACATACTTGTTCTCAACTGTTAAGGAATCTTCTTGAGAAAATGAATTTGATAGAGAGAAAGCAAAAAGACTAATAAATCAGAATTTAATTTATAGATTGCTTCTCCCTATAAGCATTACACTGATTTTTATAAGAAACACCTGAAATTTTCACTCAGGACCAGAGAGTCCACTTACCATCCTAAATAATTTCAGAAAAAGACAAAGTAAAGAGTATAGAAAAATTACAGACTCTGTACAAATTTTAAAAGAAATATTTTAGGAGATCATCTGGTCCAACAAATCCAATGAAATCTCAAACATTCAGCTAGCTATGTTTAGTGTGTTTGCTGAAGTTACCAGCATGACACCATTGTTTCTTCTAATCCATTTTATATGTCCAATTACTCTTCTCATGGGGTGAGGCGTTGTAACACCATAGGTAAGGGAGAATTGTGTCTCTTCATTTAAAAGGGTGAAACCAATATTTAATCAGCAATGTTTAACCATTTACAAACATCCATACAAAAGTAAGGTGTGGCCAGTTTCAGACACTTAAGGATGCAAAACTCTAAGAGAGGACCATCTAAGTTTTGGTAAACTTGCATAGCGAATGTATCCCATGTTAACCGACTTTTGCTTCAAATACCATGGAAATGTGCTTTAAGGCCAAATGTTGAATGCAAAACTGTTTTCTCATTCATTAACTACTCGGAAGCATGATAAATTTTGGAACACAGGCTAGAATACAAGCTGCGATTTACTTTACAGACTGAAGATAACAGTTCCTCTGTATCAGTGACATAATTAAAATTAAACCTTCTTTGGATTCTTAAACAGCTGTCTAGGCACACACTCCACTCTTTTTTCTCTCCACTGAGGTATTTATTTAAAAAAATACCCTTAAAAAAATCTCTTTTGAAATAAGCTCAGAATTCCCATTGTCAGCTTGTGTGTTAAGTAGATAAGCTAGTAAGGAATCAACACAGCTGTTCTTACCTATTACATCAGGACAAACTCCGCTCTCCAGTCTATGCTTCTTGTATAAGTTCTTTAGGACTTTGGCACTTCCAAAACACTTAAAGCGGGTTTTGACATTATTATAGTACCAATCCAGAGACTGGGTCCTTAAAAGCCTAAAACAGAAAAATAAACTACATATTTGGAATGATTCAACAACAAATAAACATAAACAGTCTACTATCCTTTTATATAAAAAAGGATCTTTCAGACCTCAGAGCACAAACATACTACTTTCTGAATACTTCTTTACTGTTTGTACTTTGTAGGTGTCTGGTATACTGAGGCAACACCCCCACTCCCCCCGCCCCAACTGTAACTCAAGAGCAAATATCTGCTTCACATTACTCAAGCTTTTACTTGGTTTTGCTACTATCAGAAGTGATGCTCTCCTCTTTTATATTATAATGCCAACACTACAGCCTTTTGAAAAATACGAACAACCCTTGGAACAGCAGAGGAAGGTTTTGAAAAATAGCCTTTATTTATAGAGATTTACAGGTAATGTAAAAAGTTAGCCCATTAATGCACTGAAAAAATAACATTTTCATAAAAATATATCACTGTTTTTATTTGTGGAAACCAGTAGAGTAGACAAAGCCTCATGTGAGCCTCAAAGCAGACTAAGCAAAGAAAGGTAGACAGACAACCTTTCTGGGTGGAAACAACTCACAACCGTAGTTTGGTTTCTTACTTTCAAACAGTAAGCATCACTGTCGTCAGTAATTCATCCTAATAAATTTTTCCCCAGAGCTCCTATACCTGTATAAAGCTGCAAGATACCGTCAAGTTCTGTATTCTTTTCCACGTGGCAATGGGCTCTTGCTTCACCTGCTACTTCAGCATTAGGTGGAGAGAACCTGCACCATAGACCCAGGCAACACAGCCACAGGTGACTGCAGGGTGATCCACACGTTTCCTACCAAGAGTATTGCTGGAGAGGGGGATCTTAGGGTTCTACCTATAAATTAAAGCTTATTTACTCAAAAGGCTCTAGAAAGGAGAATTAAGCCCAAGCCAGTGAACATGAGCTAATTCTGAGTGCTTGCTTCTCTCTTTGAGCCCATTTGTTCCTCTGCATATTGCCACAGTAGTTCATTTACTGCACTTACATCGTGGGAGCCAAGGTATTTTTATAGGACATGAAAACTTTTCATACAAAACAGTATTTAGTATAGGCTGCAAAGGTAATTTCCCTTTTGCAATAACTAAAAAAAATCAAGGTCTTGGAACTAGAATCCCTGTGGAGCTTGTTACATAGCTAAGCAAAGAGAAGATTCTTAACACCAAGAGTTTAGAGAACAAAAGGTTAAGGTTAGCGTCCAGTATCAATATATGAATCCCTAAAGAAATGATACTACTATCAGGAATGCTCATCACTTCCAAACGTGAACACATTCAGATGATTTAATTCTGTTTTTTAAACATGGGGTTGTGTGTGAAAAACACCATAACCTTTAGATTTTCCTTCAGGGAATCTGGACTTTTCTTTATGAAGTGCAAAGCAAGTGACAATCCACAATTTTTGTTTAACATACACCATTTCATAAGCAAATAAAATCCTGCTAGCAATATAAAGTTCTTACTCACCACTGAACCTCAGGAGATACTTGATAACAAACAAATATGCCGAACCTGGGGGTTTTCCACTAAATGCATTCAGTCCGGCTCTGGATTTTTTGTTTCACTATGCTGCTAGAAAGGAGCATCCACTTCACGTAAAGTAGAACACCATGATATAGTCTACTTCTCTGTCACCACTGGAAAGTATTTAGTAGCAGACATGAGCAGTGTGAAATTAAAAATAAAAATCAATGAAGCCTACCATATTCAAACTGTGAACGCTTCTTAAAGTTACATTAGTTGCTCTATTGAAGACAACTGAAGAAATAGCACATAATGGAACAGAGGCATATTTTTCCCCTATGCTGTGTCAGCAAGTAGATGCAGGAGAGATGTTTGTAGATAATGTAAGAATATTAGCCCTTTACTATCTATTTGCACAGTAATATCCCAAACGTAGCTATGGTTCCCAGGAGGCTCATTAGTTCCAATATTCACCATTTTACAAGTATCACTAACATGTGACAGGGATGAAAATCCTTTTTTTCTGGAAAATGTCCTTACACACGGCGCAGGGATGACTAACAGCTGATGAAGCACAAGTGGCTGCAGGAGCACAGGGAAGCATGCCTAGGTCTGTCTGTGAAGCACAGGATTTCTGAATCCCTGTAGTGCTGCCACCGAGAAATCTGTTATGATGCCTGCTCAAGTCCTGACCCACTGACCAGGGTTTGGCTGCTGGCACAGTGATGAATCTGTGAATGGAGGCAAATTTCTCTCCTAAACCTGCAATTCTTTGGCATTTTGAGAACCTGCCTTCTTTGTGGGGACCATTTGCTCTCAGAGAAGCTGCATCAGAGAGGTACAAACGCTGTGTTGTCTGCTTGCTGAATTCGATTCACTTTTGCCCACTGAGTTTGTACAGGTGCTGGGAGTGTAAGACTTCAGTCAACAGCACAAAATCACAACCATTATGATGGATTAAACTCAGTCTGCATGACTGGGTGGGAAGTGGCTTAGGAGAAGGAATTGACCAGGAAGGACACTGGGTATCTGCCCAGTGACCACAGTGCTCTCCATGCTGTCCACAAAATAGTATCACAGTACTATCACCGCTGGTGGACTCACAGCATGGTGAGTCCTCAAATACGTTGCTTTAGGTGTTTCAAGAACCCTACCAAATACCTTAAGCATGTTTACCAAGCAACCTCAGCTCCACTAGCTCAAAATGCTAACCTTGTTATCTTCTTGGAAGCCAAGTAGAGCCAGTTGCTAATATCCAGACCTACTGGCAAGGTAGAAGAGTTTACAAAATGACCAACAACCAAAATCAGAAAATCATTTACCTCATTGTACACACTGTATGAATTAAGATAGTTATGAATGCTGACCTGGCAACTTGGGGAAAAAGGAGAGATGGGACCCACTGCAAGCCTGCTTCCACATCTTCTCCCCCATGCTACCCTGTTTTTCTGGGTCTGATCAATACTGTTTCTCTAAAAACAGAAAGCTAACAGCACTGATTTCTTAATGAAGTGAGAGTGCTTTGCAATCACCACAATTTTAGAGACAGATTTTGTATTTGTAATAACATTTTCTGCATATGAACTTTGGGAGAGTCAAAAGAATAGGAGATTACACATATCAAAGCAACAATGAAAGAAGAGATGCTTTCCTCTTTGTACTAGTTAATCTGCTGTAAACACAAGGAGTGGGATTTTTTTTTTTAAAAAAATCCATCATTGCTGCAGGATTAACACTTTATGAGTGATCTAATCATCTCATGCTTTTCTCCTATGTGTTGGAGAGCTACCAACTCCAAATCCATGCCTTTGTCCTGCACACATTTTATAGCAGATTACAATGCCTCCTCTAAAGCTTTTTAGCCTCTTAACTTTCAAGTAAGTTACAGTGTCCCTGCTGATTTGTCCTGGGGAGAAAAGACTTGGAGAAGACAGCAGGTTTTTTTTAGAAATACTAAAATAAAGGACCCACTCAAAAGAAATAAGAGCATTTTTGCCTTATTTTAAAATACTTTAATGTTGGCCTGTATTTGAAAGCTGTATTCTGCAAAAGCGGTCCATGAGCCCAGACTAATGAGACTATGACAGCACTAGCATTAAATTGTTAAAATGAAACACTTCCCTTATTACCTCTAATAGAAAGCCTGCCTGAAATGAAACTTCACACTTAAAGGATATTAGTTGCATACGTTTTGAAGAAGCAGGAATGGCTGAGGCCATTTCTCTCTTTCTGTGCCATAAAGACCGCTATGTCCTTATTGCTAAATAGCCTTAAATGCTAAGGACATTATAACATTGCCATTAACATTGCTATATAACATTGCCATATAACATTGCCGTGGAGCTGAGTTGCATTTTGATGTGTTTTTGGCAGAGGGGAATACTGTGATTTTAAAATTCTGCCTTACTAGAAAGTGTGAAAGCTAGACAGACACTCTTGGTTTAATAGCATTAAAATATGAATGAGTATGATAAAGCCCTTGTCTTTTTTTTTAGTGCAGCAGTGTGTTTGCCTTCATCAAGTAGCACTGTAAGAGCAACAGACAGACCCATTAAAATGTTTACAAGTGGTTTTCAGTACACTGCTTCTCACCTGCAGCACCCAAATACTAATTTTTTAGCCTTGTCCTGAGAAAAAAAGTACACCAGCTGTGCTGTGGAGTGAGGACATGAACCACCTCTCATTTTTCGTGATGATCAAAAAAGATCACATGAAAGATGCCACTCAGGCATGATGACTAGTATTCACTGCTCAGTACAGAGGAGGCTGTTTAGTGACTGATTTACCACTTTATAATTATTTTTTCTCCTAAAAAGTTGTGAGGTTTTACTTGGTCTAAAAGGCAATATGAAGCTTCTGCAATAAATTTTCTCTAAAAGATAGTATCAACTTAACGTTCATGAGCTTAACCGCCACTCATAATGCAAGCTAAACTTCAAGGAAGCATTTTATAACTTTTTTTCATTTTTCCGTGAACTTCCTGAGTTTTCTCCCACAAGAAGAACTTGTAACTTACTGAGCTACAGTATAGTTTCTGTAAGTCAGGAGGTGCTTCTGGAAATCTGAAGTTACATTTTTTAAATGTCAGAGTGAATACACAGTCACTTAAGGTTTCCTTGCTGTTGTCTTGCATAGTAAGCTGAAGACTCCTTTTCAGCTTTCATTCCTATTGTACCACTTCTTCCATAGCTTTGTGCCAATAGCCAGACAGTAAATTCTTCGAGGCCCTCAATATGACTCCAATATCAGAGCCATAAACCTCCATGTATGTATTGCAAAGTGCTAGACAAGTTCCATGCCACCCTGCTAAAGCCTCTTACATTCACTCAAGTTGGAGGTGCTCCCTGGAGCCCTGGCTGGCAGCTGAGCCTCGAGGCCAATTCCTCGCCCCTGGTGCATAACCTTTTCCATCTTTCTACCAGAACGACAGGAATCATGCTGTAGGCTAAAGGACACTATCTATCAGCTCCCTGCAACACCACTGATTCTGTCGATGGTCCATAACATGTTAAGATATTGGAAATCTGACTTTATGACCCTTAGGTATACAATGACAGCAAAATAATCACAGAGCAATATCTTTAAATATAAATTCTAGACTTCCTTTTGACAGGAAAAGATCCTCCTTCAAAAACTCATTTATAACTCATTACCATATCCCCAGCTCATTAGTCCAGCATTACCACTGCATTTACTAGTAGCAGATTCATGGATGGCTGCAATTTTCATTACAAACTCCAGGGTTTCCAGACTTGTGAGATGTTCCCCATGGTTCTTACTTTGTAAAACAGGGAATAATAAAAAGGATCTAGTAGCAGACCACTGAAGTAATGTCCATCATAAAAAAGGTCTTCATTAAACAGCTGCTTAATATTCTTGAATGGGCATCAGCACTACTCAGCCCTTTAGTGCAGATATTCAACAGCAATTTCTCAGACAACTGATCATCAGCTGACAACCGATCAAACTCAGTAGAAACCAAATAAAACAGCTGCTGAAAATAACTTTTATCTGGGAAAAAAAAAGAAGGAAAAAAAGGCTTTGAAATTTTTTGCCCGATGACATGGGATGCTGCAGTAGAGGAATGTAACACTGGCACGCAAATTGACATTTGCTATGTCAATGCCTCAGTGTGTAACATCCAACCTCAGGTCACCTGAAATCTGCACTCAGCAATTGGTTCGATTCACTCAGGAAGGGAGCTGCTTTACAATTCCTGGACCTTTTTACTTTTGTCGATGTGACAATTTCTTTAAATTAAGTAATGAAAATTTAAAAAGCCAAAGAAATCCATCTCTGAAATACAGGACTATCCAGAGATCAGAACTGCTGCTCTGTGGGAGACTAAAATGCAATGCCACCACATCAAACTGAAGAAATATTAGAAGTGTAAATTTTCAGTGGAAAAGCAACATCAGTGCTAAGTTTTCACCATTTTGAAGCACTCCCAAGGCTCCTTGAACTGCTCGGAGGCTCAGCCATGAGTGAAGAGATGGAGGGGCTGGGAGCCAGTAGAAGACTGCCTGCTGAGCTATGGCAGAGCTAAGACACCAGTAGACAGGTCCTCTCCAATGCAGACGTGCTTAGCCACGCTGCTGGGCTGGAGGCAAAGGCATGCTGCAGTTAAATATTTTTGTCCTTAACCGTGATGTTCCCCGGCAGGCAGGTGACCGGTGCTGTGGGACCAACATCCTTGGAGCCTGCCCCTCCTGGGGAGCTGCACGTCCATCACCATCCAGCTGCACTGGCACCCTGTTAGGCATCAGTGGCTGGGAAACTCCAGCTAATCCAGATTATGTTGTCTCAGGCACACCGGCTGTCACAGACCCCCTGACAAGGGCTCTCTCCCTGTCCCAGCCTCACACAGAATACAAAGCTCAAGGCCTTTCCTCCTTTTCCCAGGCACTGAGCGGCCTCAGCCAGGCACCCAGCGAAACTACTAAGATTTAGCCTGCCACTTCTTATTTACTTATTTTGGAGTAAAATTGCTTCAAACTCAGCATCCTGAAATACTCTTTCTCTGCCAACAGCAATATGTGCTTTTTTTCCTCTGGGCTGATGTTTTAGAGCTTGTAATGTACTGCTTGTTATAAATCGCTGAATTAAAGTATTTCAGTTCCTTTCAGTTTCAGTGAAATCAAACATACTACCAGATTCAAGAATGCAACTTCACTTTCATTCCCTTCAGGATGAATCATTACTCTAGCACATGAGCACCGCTCACATGACTGTTGTGCCAATGCTCAGTTCCTTAAAAATCAGATTTAAAGAAAAATATATATCCTGAGATGGTTCGGCCCCCTGAAGCCCTGAACAGGAACTTAGGCCAAGCCCATGTCATTCCAAGAGGGGACTTATATTTCCCTGAGTGTTTTGCATATATCCCCTGCCTGGGAAAGGCAGTTGTTCATGCCCCAGGAACAACAGCTCCTAATCATTTAGCCTAGCAGGCCACTGTTAACTCTTTGTGACACTTCCTTCCCAAGCTTCAAGTTGAATTCCTATTTATTTTTTTCTTAACGCCATTCTGCAGATCACCCATCACTTAAGAAGTGCTGCTCCAGAAAATTTCTTCCTGCAACTACTCACAGCAGAGGGCTGCACCTGTATTACACCATGCCACGTGAAAGCACGGCTCATTGACCTGTGCAGGTGCGTCACGGGAAAGGCTGCAGCAGTGCGCGATGCGTGCTACGCTCAGCGGTCAGCAAAATCCAAGGAACAGCAGGGGAGAGACCCTCTAGAGCCAAAGCACCTACCCTAAAATGAAAACTGCCCAACCCAGTGAAAACACCATCTGTCTTTCCCGCAAGTGCAACAAAACAACAGTCCATGTCCCTCACAAGTGAAATTGTGACTTTCCTGCGCCAGCAGAAATGAACTCAGCTCGGTAATTGCAGTCTACAGTATGTTAATTATTCAGAGAGCTCAACCACCAGTATTGTACTATATAAGGCATTTCCCAAAAATACACATCCTCCCGACCATTCACTGAGAAATTCACTGCCCTAGTTTGGGCTTTTAAATTCCAACATAGAACATAAAAGAAATAATAACTTAAGGTTAGCATAGAGGAAAAGAAGATTTTTGTTTTGTTTACAGAAGACAGCTGTATGCGCAAACCCTCAAATTTGCTTACTCTGTCTCCTTTACCTTTGAAATCAACAGTCAGGAAGTTAGATGTGGGAGGGAGAGAGAACAGGTTTTATACAAAGAACCTAGATATACTTTCTGAATGGAAGAAGGATCAAAACTTGTAACAAGTTCCCCCAATCCTGATTATTGAGGGAAGTACTAATGTGCCTACCATCTGGGCCCTTTAAACTAAGCCTCAGTGACTTTCCAAAGGGAGATGACAAGGATTGCTCACTGCATCGTGCGCCAACGTGCAAGAACCACTCACTGCATTATGCAGCAGGCCACGGTAAGTGATTGCTGGCTCATAAAAATAAGATCGTGAGCCATACTAGTTCAAATAAAACGCTCACCTAGCCTCTTACTCTGTCTCTGTCTATCAGCAGACGCGAAGGAAGAGGTGACAGGAAAGATGCAAGTGTGGAGTGACCCTGCCTTTGGCACTCTCTGCACCTGCCCGCTCAGGACTCCATGTTTGACATTACAACTGATCACCCTCAAAAGACACTCACTGATGGACTAATCTTCCATAAATTTGGCTATACCTTACCTAAATCTAGGCATACTTTTTGCCTCCTCAAAGCTCTCTGATGATAGTCTGCAACTACCTGCCACATAGAGACGCATCACCTTTCTTCACTTTGATGTCTAACTCCTATTCCTCTGGACACCCTACGCATGCCCTGACACGGGATGCTGCAGTAGAGGAATGTAACACTGGCATGCAAAACTGGAAAAAAGCTTTAGTGAAAATACAGGCATCATAGAACAGCTGAGGAAAACCAGCCGGTAATATGCTGGTTTCAAAATGAAGTCAAAGTCCACACAGAATCACATTTCCCTCTACTGGGCGACTTTTCAAAGCTTGCTAACAAACAAAAAATGTCTTAGATATATAATATGCAGAATCCACTAAAAACCCTTTCTCCAATTCACAGAGATTTCTCTGTGCCGTAGGTTTGTAACCCTTACTCATGCCATAGGTTTGTGACCCTTACTTCCAGTGGTAGCTTGATCATCAAATCTACACTAAAATAAAACATGACATTGCTCATCTTTAAACATATAATTGAATTATTGGACAGTAATCAGCATGTAAAAATCAGGAATAAACCATCTGCCTCTAACAGCCTTTTTGAGAAAAAGAATGGAAAAGATACAGGTGCCCCTGTGAAGAAAATAACAGATTTAACCCAAGCTTTATTTAAAAAAAAAAAAAAGAAAAAGTTGTAATTTGTAATCCTTATACTAGCAAAGCAACATTCCTTGGAGATCCATCTAGTCTGCAGATAGTAGTTTGCATGTATTTGCTGACATTACATGCAAGGATTAAATGCTGGCCACATGCCGTGACAAAAACTTGTTGGGTATGGATTGTGTTTGGTCAATGGTATATTGCGATTTTCCAGAACTGACGAGTTCAGCTCAAGTCAAGTCCATGAGATACAGGACGTCTAGACCTGAGGTGAACACACCTGTAAACTCCACTATGTACCTTTGATGGTTCCCAAAACCCAGTCAGAGGATTTATGTCCTCAAACTTTCCCTGAGAAATGCCAGGCCTGACGTACCACCTTCAGCTCAGATTTACACCCTTTTGGCACTTATATCTACCCATGCTGCCATCTAAGAACAGATTTTCACTCACCCAGCACCATGTGTGCACTCCTCCATCACTACACCCTCCTCCCACCTTTTCGGCAGTCATCTGCATACCTAATGTCCTCTTCCTATGAAGCTATTTGAGTCTTCTCTGAATTTTACGGTCTCCCAATTACGTTTCCCCAGAATGAAAGAGGTTCCTTCCACAGAGGCTTACTGCAACGAGACACCTGCTTTTAATTTAAGATTTCTGCAAAGAGTAAGACTTGAACTGATGGTGGCTGAACATAGGTCAGGTTCAGTGGTTTTTGCACATCGTCCCAAGTTAATCTTCTCATATGAAAATGGTCAGGATAAAAACATCTTCTGGCTTAACTTGGGCACAGAGCCATCGCTCTGGTTTGTGAATGAAGGCTGTGAGTGCAACTTTGGTGAGGTTCATTTTCAGGTCTGTTCCCCACCTGGATAAGCGTTCTGCAGCAGGTGAGGAAAACCCTGAAACAGTACCAGGTATACCTGGAGTTATGGTTTGATCCTCCAGTAGGAAAACACACATAAAAGTAGAACATGTCAGCATTTAACTGAGCTATACTGCCCTGTATTTCTGCCGTGAGGCTGTACATCAGGAACCCCTGGCTCACAAATGAATGCATATTTGACATATTAACCTGACGTGCTGCCCCCAGGAAGCATGTTGTGTTTTGGGGTAACTCAAGTGAAAAGAGGGGTTTTGCAGCAGTTATAAAACGGTTTTCAAACCCAGTGCTCCACTGTAATTTAGCTGACTATAGACACCAGACATGAAATCATGATTGTGGAGAGTTAATGGCAGCTAAAGCCATGACATAAGAAGGGGCAGGACCTCTCTTCAGGCATGTACCAGCAGTAAAAAATGTGAGGAGCTGTATCCAACACAGCTCCTGACATCTTCCAGCAAGACCTAATAAGCTTTTGCCAGAACAACATGTTTATAGGGATGTTTGCATGTCTTATAGCCATTAGTGAATATCCTTTCTCTATCTTCTCTTTGTAAAGTCAGCATCAGTTGACTGACACTTATTTATTCAGAGCTGACTTCTGAACCTAAAAGTTCAAAAGGCTGCATTGCAGGGGAGCTTGCAGAGAGCTTGCAGTACAAGTTACTGCTGCTTTCAAGCCACTTTGGCAGAGCCTTAGTCCTTGAAAGAAAAGGGATCACATAGGTGTTCCCCTTGCCACCACACATGATCAGCAACACCTAGAACACTCCCAGCAGATATACAGCTAGCCTGCTCTTAATGACTGCTGATGCTGCAGAGCTCTCCCAGCCACCCCCTTTCTACTTCAGTATTTTCTTATCCTAATGCTGAAAGGTTTTTTTAACGTTTAAGCCATATCTTCCTTGTTTCTATTTAAACAAGACAGTTTAAGATATTTGCTTTTTTTTTTTTTTTTAAAGGCTGGAGAATCCTGTTTCATCCCAGATCATCTTTTCTAGCCATCTGATCATTGCTACTGTTTTTTTCCTGGGACAAGGTGAAAAAGACCCGAGTGGTCTATATCGTTGCTTAAATACAGATCCCAGAGCTAGTAATTTGAGGCTTTACCAGTACTCTTTCAAGAAAAGTCAATATATGTCCCAACATACATGCCGGGATATGACTTAGCACAGTGCAGACCCTATGGATGAGATCCCGATGAAAGCACCAGATATGCCATACTGATACTGAATCTGGGCTACGCAATGCTGTGAGCCACCCATCTGTCAAAGTCGTGCTTAGACTCACAGTGTAGAAACTGCCAACTCTTTAAAAAGAACGATCCCGTTGAACTAAGTTAAGGGTATTTTTACTCCACCTTTTCTTTCAACTGACAATTACATGGATGCCACTTTCAGAAATGAGTTTTAAAGTGTATCTCCTCACTAGCTGGCAGATACATTAATGGGTTAAAATGCCATTTTTGCAGGAGAAATCCAGGCACTCAGCTGTTACACCTTCTTATCAATCAGCAAATAACTCTCCCAGATAAGAAAATCATGAAACCTATCATTCACAAGAAGCCTTACATTGTATCTGTACCACTGCCACTCCACATGCACAAAAAGCCGACCTCTCTTCATTTTACTCCCACTTTCATTTCTAGGTCGGTGTGTAACAAGCCCCTGATGCTACTGCAGCCACTGTGGATTATTAAGTGCATAAAACCAGTCTGTAGTCATCACCAGTAGTGTAATTGGAGGCCAAGAACTTGTCCCCTTTTCTCAGCCCTTCTAGGTGTTTCATTCAGTGCCTGGAAATCACTTCCCCACCACACTGTCATGTATTTTCCTCTTACATCTTTCATTAAAATGCATATCTTTACACAGCTGATTAATACTACCTGTTAACACAGAAAAAAATTAAATAAGCAGCCACTGGGTATTTGAAACCAAAAGGAAACGAGTCCAAATGCCTGTGTAAAAGCTGCAACACTCTGGTATTGCTTAAATAGAACATTCTACATGTTCACTTCAAAGCGCTTTTTATGAGGATATTTTAAATTACAGGATACATTCATGACATTTGTATATGCTCTATAGGATTTACTTTATGACATGAAAATCATAAATACACAAATAAAAATACTACCACTGAAACAAACTGTTTGCCCTTAAGAAAAAAAGGAATATTTCACTTCATCTAAATCTCTTCTTCCTCAGAAATGTAATTTCATGTAAAATTTTGCATTTTGTTTTTTCTTTTACCTTAATTTGCAGTAAAATACATTTTCAGTATCTCAGTATTTTTTAAAGGAAAGACATTCCATATCCTGGTCATCTGGTACTAGACAGTTTTTCAGGCAAATCATAAGAATTAATCGATACTGCACCATTAGTAAATTTATGACACTCACATGCTCACAACATGCTGAAGCAAAATACAAATAAACATGAATCAAAGCAAGTTATTATATAAGCTACACTGAACACGAATATATTGTCTTTTACTGTCATGTTTGTTTTGCTTGCTACAATACATCAATGCAATTTTTATTTCAGATTTCTGAAGGAAGACGGGCAAAAAGAAGAAAAATACACACTGTCAGTGGCTCAAAATGAATACATCCTGCTGCTTTTCTTAAGAAGCAACAACAGCAAGAGATATTCATAAATTCTCAATTGGAGAGGCATTCATTTCCTGCTGTGCTGTTACTACAAATTTATCCTTTGCAGCTACCCACCAAAGTGAAGGAAAATTCATACAGAAACCTCATGTAAATAAACTTCAGAAGGCAGAAAGCAACACCAAAACACTCTCATGAACGTTTGGTCATTGACCTTTGTGTTCCTGTTAATGAAAAGAAAGTATTTACAGTCAAAATACAACAGAGCATAAAGGGCTACAAATAAATGCATCGTTCACCCATGAGACATGTTTTCCGTTACTGCAGTAGGTATCAAATGAAACAACAGAACATAAACCACTTTGATTAGTTATTCAAATTACCTAAGTGAAGGCTTTTCTTTCTGCAAACTTCATTTTTAATCCACAGATTCTTGAAAAACAGCTGAACAACAAAAAAGTAAGGTCGATGAAGCATAAAAATTTTCACAAAAGAGATAAAAACACTGCTCCATCAGAAAAAAATACCAGAGGATAAACCATGCAAATTAATTCTGTAATCCTGATTAGAAAAATACGCAGAGCTTTTAATATAGAGCACAAGAACACCAAAAAGACAACAATCCTTTGCTTTAAGATCTGTTTCTGTTCTTATATTGCGAGAAAACTGTGAGCAAACAGCTGTGAAATGCCAGAAAAGATGGGAAGATTCATCACCACGTACAATCAGAGAGAAAACTGGGCTCATTTCAAGATTATTTATAAAAGAAAGGAGGAAAAAAATTCAAAAAAGCCTAAAACCTTAGAACTTTGCTGGGGAGCAAAGATACATGATTTCAGTTCCTATCTTTTGTACTAATTATCTCACCCTGCAAACCCAACTTCTGCTGAAGTAGGCTGCAGAGTTTTCTTCTGGGAGCTGTGCACACAGTGACTCCACCACCCCTTTCTGAGATGACACGTATTTGTAGCTTTGCAACTCCACCAGCCACAGAACAGCTTAAGAAACACATTGTTCAGCTGGAGGCACTGCCGTGTTACCCGGCATGACAACTCCAAATCCAAGTCCCTAGCTGGGAGATGTAAAGAACGGATTTCCTTGCCACCCACCCACCTGCCGTGGTAGGAGGAGGAGTGAGGCAGGGTGATGTTGTGCTCCTCAGACAGCAAACCACCCGGACACAGTTCAGATGTTTATCCAGCAGTTTAAACCAGATTTCCTTGAATTACAGTGGGAAATGGGCTAGATGGGGACAGTTGGCCAGACTCAGAAGGTGGGCTCAGTCAACCCCGGCGCCTCAGCAGCTCTTCCCAGCATGGACCAAGGGCAAATAAGGACTGTGTGAGGGTATCTGATGCTGCGCAACAGTACTCTGTTGCTGCTGTGTGCAAGTGAGCGTCCTGAGCATACCATGCCTGCCTCCTAAGTTCCTTACCATTCTATTTCTGCTTTTGCAGAAAATGAGCCTTCTGTATGTATTGCTACTTACAAATGGAGCTCTCTTTGATTAAGGGCACATTTTAGCTTGTTTTCTTCTTTTTTTAATAATTTGTTTTTTCAAACCATCTTCATAGTCACTGCATTTAAAATGGTGGGGGTTTCCCTGTTGCACAGGAAATATTTTTAGTTGGAAGCTTTATTGTGCAAGCTGTCCAGCAGTCTGACAAAAGCTAAATTCCAGCTTATGGCTGAAAACCGTAGGAAAAATTCCAAAGCCTTTACAAATTATACAAATGAGACTTTAATCCCAGCTGGCCTCGCTAACAGGGGCTCTACATCTGGGCACACATACAAATGTACTTTTCATATGGATTTTCAGCTATTTGAATAATGAAAAACGGAAACACCACCCCCCCACCACCCCATTTTTGTAAATACTTGTATTGCAATAATAAAAGCCAAACAGTCCTGCAAGCACAGATTAGCCAGACTGTCAAGAGAAATACAGCTGTTCCTCAAAACTGGTCCTGCTCAGAGCTTTTGGGTAAAACTGATCTGATGTCCAGAGAAGGATTCAGTTCTCTAACAAGCAGAAAGCTTCAAAGCCATGAAATCCTCCTGCCTTCTCCAGGGCAAGCTTATTCTCATCTGCACAAGGCAGGGGGTATCCTGACAGGGCTACCCAGTTGTGATAAGATGCATCTTTGCGTGATACCATTAAGTCTGAACAAGAGCAATCAAAAAAAAATTGGAAGGAACTAGAGGAAACAGTCTATGAATACAAGGGGTGACAACAGGAGGAGCTGCAAAGCTACTTGGTCATGCACATGGAGATGATAGTGTGCAATGGGTCTTCGAGTCCCTTAGTGCTGGCTGGCAACTTCTGGCAGAGAGCAGAGTACAAACATCACAGCTCTTCTCAGCTACATCCATAACACTCATTTGAGAAGAGCTCCTACTTCTCTCAGAAAAGAAATGCAAGCCAAGGATTTTTGAATTCCTATTAAACTGGGATGAAAATATGGTAGCCAAATGATGGATGTCACTTGACTGAATTCTCTCCTCCTGCCCTGCTTTAATTACATGAGGTATCACTACCACAGGTTTTCATGTTTAGTTAAGGCAAACCCACAGAGGCAATCGTCTAAGAATAAAGAAATCAAGTTCTAGCTAAAGTTTTTCCAACTGTCTGCTTAGGCCCTTGGTCAATAAAGGGATTTAATGCAGATCCACTGCATACAAACACTCTTGTACTTTCACTTGACAGTGGCAGAGGAGGTCCCGTTGCAAGAACAGGAAGCATCTTTACTCAGGTACTCGGGCATCCCTCCTGTGTGTGGTGCCCACAGGGAGAGACAGGGCCAACAGAAGCTATTTGTCATTTCTGAGACATTGCTTACTGTCACCTCATCAAAGGGGAGGGAATGAAGGTCTCCTCTCAAGCATAACTG